>LR738712.1:866898417-866912007 GCA_902687465.1 Secale cereale
ATCGCCGAGAAGTCGGGGGTCGAGGGGTCGAGAGAGGTTGCCTAGCTAGTGTCAAAGTATTGAAGAATTCCATGACTTCATCATTTGCCAGAAGTAACCGGGGCATTTTGGTACAAAGTTATGCAAAGTTGTTCTGGAACGAAGTCCCTGATAGGATAATCCGTCTTTTGTTACGAATTATCTTATCTGGGACTTCGTTCCAAAACAACTTTGGAGAGCTTCGTACCATCATGCTACTGTTACTTTCGCCTAATGATGAAGTATTGGTTTTGTTGAATCATTTGACACTAGACAAAAGGTGACATGAGGGGGACTAGGGTTGTGGATCGCCGAGAAGTCGGGGGTCGAGGGGTCGAGAGAGGTTGCCTAGCTAGTGTCAAAGTATTGAAGAATTCCATGACTTCATCATTTGCCAGAAGTAACCGGGGCATGTTGGTACGAAGTTATGCAAAGATGTTCTGGAACGGAGTTCCTGATAGGATAATCCGTCTTTTGTTATGAATTATCTTATCCGGGGACTCCGTTCCAAAACAACTTTGGAGAGCTTCGTACCATCATGCTACTGATACTTTCGCCTAATGATGAAGTATTGGTTTTCTTGAATCCTTTGACACTAGACAAAATGTGACATGAGTGGGTCTAGGGTTTGTGGATCGCCGAGCAGTCAAGGGTTGAAGCTAGTTCTACGTTTGCCATTAATATATCCATCTGTCATGTTTGAATAATAATTGGCATGTTGTAAATATTTGTAGAAACAATGGACGACAACACCCGAGACCTAGCACAAGAAGCGATGTTGATGGACATAATCGCACACGGACAAAATGCCGTCTTGTCGTTTCTCAACGACACCGATGAGCAGGTCGAACAAGAGCTGCAGCTGGAAGATCTAGGCTATGATATTGATGAATCCGGTGACCCAATGCACATGGAAGAAGTAGACCGTGAGGACGGCTCCGGTGACCCAATGCCGGTGCAAGAAGGAGACCGTGATGCTGGCTCCGGTGACCGAACCGAGTCCGGCCAGGAGGTATATATGTTAGTTAAGCATGTGCTGACTAGTTAATTGATTCATTCATTAACTCTCGTCTTTGTTCCTTTTTCTAGCCCTCCGGATCGAGCAAATCTTCGGTAAAGAGACGAGGAGCGAAGAAAAAGTTGAGGCCAGATGAAAAGTTTGAGATCTCAGAAATCTCGCGCTCCGGCGAGCTGATTGCACCCATCCGGACAAAGAACGCATTTGTTAATCAGTGCGGGGTTCTGGTTAGGGACAAGATCCCGATCAGCATCCATCAATGGTTAAAGCCGGCTGCAAACGACGCTCAGGTGACTTATGTCACTGATATGCAGAAAGAAGATCTTTGGACTGAGCTGAAGTCAAACTTCGTCCTACCGCGAGAGGTTGATCCGGCGAAGCCAGTTAAAGAGGAGTTAATCAAGTCTGCTGCACTTTCGAAGATGGCAGACCAATTCAGGGCATGGAAGGAAAAACTGAATAAGTTTGTCAAAGATAAAAAGACTCCAGAATTCGTGGGCATATATGAGAAGATCAAAGATGACTGGCCCGCATTTGTGGCCCATAAGAAGTCGGAAAAGAGTCAGAAGATGTCGGAGACAAACCGGATAAATGCTGCAAAGAAGATGCATCACCATCGCACGGGGTCGGGCGGCTACCTCGTAGCCCGGCCTAAGTGGGCCAAGGCTGAGAATGATCTGCTTCAGAAAGGGATCGAACCAGAGACAATGCACTGGCCAGAACGTTGCCGGACTTGGTTCTTCGGGGCTGGCGGAACCTTGGACCCTGTAACAGGGTGGTGCATTTGGACGGACAAGCAATTGGAAACACCACTCAGGAAGATGCGACAGTATATCAAAGCAGCGCATGAAGGGACGTTCATCCCCGACAGAGAGAACGACGAGCTGACAATGGCCCTCGGGAATCCTGAGCACCCTGGACGGACACGAGGCACGCCAGGCTCCCTTCCGTGGCGTGCTGGGTTTCCGGACGCAGGAGGCTACAAATGCCACGACAGGAGGAAGAAAATGGAGCAGACCGAAATCCAGGCGCTGCGGGCCAGAATACAAGCGATAGAGGAACGGGAAGCAGATCGGGAGAAAAGAATTGCCGAAGCTTCCCCCGAAGCTACCCCGCCATCTCAGCGGAGAAGCAGCATGGCTTCCACCGAGCTGCTTCAGCCAGAGCTTGCCTTGACGGCTACTGCCAGGAATCCTGTGGATGCTATCACGCAGGCACAAAATTGCCACCTTATGGCACAGTGGATGAATCTGAAGGTCAAGGCGGCGGCTGGCTCTGTTTATCCTTCTGGACCAGACGACACTTTTCACTACCGGCCGATTCCAGAAGGATATGCTAGGGTGATGGTCGACGAAATAACGGAGGGATTTGAGGAGCTCCAGCTTGACCACCTTACCGGTGAAGGGGAGACTCGGCTGGGTTCTTCACTGAAGACTCCATGCCTATGGCGGAAGGACCTAATCAACATTCTCAACTGGACGCCTCCGCCTCCTCCTCCTCCTCCGGCGAGTCAGGGCACTCTGCCTCCTCCACCGCCTCCTCCTCCGGCGAGTGACCATCAGGGCACTCCGGCTCCTTCTCCGGCGCGTGGCGGCACTCCGCCTCCTTCGCCGCCGGCGCGCCTGAGCAGCCAGCCTGCTCCTCCTTCACCATCTAATCAGCAAGGGGGGAAGAGACCTGCCGCCGCTCCGGCTGCTCCTGCTCCGGCGCGTAAGCAAGTAAAAAAGACAGCCGCTTCGTCTGGTCCGGCGACGTCTACCAGTGCCAGAGGCGGGAGGCGATGCAGATTCGGTCCTTCTCTCACGCCTCTAGAGAAGTTACCGTACGAGAGGTCCGATGAGGAAAACACGAAGATCGCTCAAGGCCAAGTGAAGGACTTTTTTGAAGGGTTGAAAGCACAGAGACATCCACCTCCGGAGGAGAAGATAGATGCGGTGAAAGCAAAGCGCACTCTTGCTGCCCTGAAGCAACCAGCGCAAAGTAAGCCGCAGGACAACTATGACCGCATGATCCAAAAGTCATATCAAGCAGCGAAGCGGTCGGGAAGTACTAAAAGTGATCAGAGGTTAGCAGAAGGGCGAGCTGGGAAACAAATTGCCTAGCTCGGCGAACAAGCGGACCAATCGTGCCCCCCGCTCAAGGTGTCTAGCGACATGGTCGCTAATGATCCGAGGATGGTGCCCGGTTATACCAATCTTGCAGATTACGCGTCCGACGATGTACACTATGATTTCTTGGAAGTGCAGATAGAAAGATACGAGTACAAAAAGCCTCTCGTCAAAAATGAAAGATCTCTATCAACGAATATGCGAAGATTGCATGATTTGTACTTGAAAATCTGCAGAGAGTCTGGGGGGAGGGATAACTTGTATTTGAGAGTTAAACCGGAGCATGACCTCGTTGGAATTGACCAGTTGCCTGTTCCATTTGAGGAATTCTATCAGTTTTTCAATCAATTGGCCCTCGATAAAGCAATGGTCACCTGCTACTGTCTGTAAGTAGTACTACTTCTGTCATTAAGTCTCTCTATATAGCTGATCTTCATTGCATGTATTTATAATTATCCTCACTATATTATGCAGATTGAAGATCGTCGAATTGAAGAAAAGACAAGTAGGTGATATTGGGTTTATTAACACATACCTCATAGATGCAACCGAGGTTAAATTGCGTCCCGACGATACCGAGACCAACTTGCTACGATCGTTGGTGGTAAATGAAAACAAAGATATAATACTCTTTCCTTACAACTTCAAGTGAGTGTTACTGTCTTGTGCATATTTGGTTTCCCTTATATATCAGTCAAGGTTATAGTGATGTAATTGATGATCTCATGCATTCGTGCGCAGCTTCCACTATATTCTCTTAGAGATTAAGCTTGAGAAGGGAGTAGTAACTGTCTTGGACTCTAAACGTAAAGATCCCGAGGAGTATGCGGACATGACTCAAATGCTAGCCAGGTAAGTTAAATCGATCAATATTATCCACCATGCATATATATCAGCAACTTCATTTCTGATATCAACTAATTGTTTTCTTTGTCTGGCAGGGCTTGGAGAAAATTCACCAAAAAAGCTCCGGGACCGCCGAATAAGCTACAATTTAGATACCCGAAAGTAAGTACTATATAGTAGCATGTTCCGCGCGTGCATCTCCTATATCTTGATTCAAGCGCTAGTTTCATCAATACCAATTTGGCATTCTTGCTTATCAGTTTGATTGACCTCTATTTCTTGTAAAGTGGTTGTGGCAGGAACCCGGGAATGATTATTGTGGATACTACATTTGCGAGTCCATCCGCCACACGACCTGTGAGCGGGGCTACACTGATGAACAATTTGAAGTGCGTAAGCAATCAATAATATTCACAAATTTATAGCATCATTTCATGTATTGACCCCCTACTTCAAATTAGATGTTTCGGATGCGGGATGAACTCCTAACACCAGATCGTCTGCGAGCAATTCAAGAGGAATTGGCGGCATTCTTCCTTGAACACGTGATCGCTGAAGACGGAGAATACTATGTGGACCATGCATCCATGTGTTAGGAGATTATTTTTGTAAGAGATAATTATTGTATATATGTGCCCGGTAGTGTCGGATAGATATAAGAGAACTTGTTGTTCGACCAATCTCTCGGAGAAGGAGAGGTGGTCGATATTACTTCTCTCTGTATGCATATATATATATGTTGATTATACGATCTTCTGTTCCTTCGTTTGCTTAGTAGCTAGCAGCTAGCTAGCTAGCTAGCGTGACTCTAGTCCTCTCTATATACGTATGTGTAGTATGTAGCGTCGACCAAGCACGGACATAAGAGAGAACACAATATATGAAACACCTAAATTAACCCCCAAAACCTAAAACCCCCCCTCCCCTTTCAAAAACAAAAAAACAAAAACCACAGCCACAGAAATGCTGACGCGTGGATACCTTTTGGTCCCGGTTGGTACCACCAACCGGGACTAAAGACCCTCCTGCCTGGACTCGGTGCACAGGCCACGTGGACACCCTTTTGCCCCGGTTTTGGATTGAACCGGGACTAAAGGGTCAGAGCATTAGTACCGACCCTCTTGTCCCGGTTTTGGAACCGGGGCTAAAAGGCCCAAATGAACCGGGGCTAAAGACCCTTTATCTACTAGTGGATGGGCAATAAGCCACGGCGACTTCGTCCAGACCATGTGCTTGCGCGAGCTGGGCGTGTCGGGTGCAGTACATGGCCGGCGCGAGCATTGTCTGACCATAGTCTGACCTTTGTATGGGCATGGTAGGACTAGGGTATATGCATAGTCTGGGGTATGTCCGTGTTTGTGTGCGTGCGTGCGTGATTCTGTTGGCGATAGTGGCGGGGGTGTCTGTGGTGTTCTGTTGGAGCCCGGCCGCGTTGATCGCGTCAGTGCGCGACGGGGGCGCGAGACAGGGCGTGCAGATCGCGCATGACGTGGAGGAGTGGGGACCGAGGCGTCGTGTGGGAGCGCCTGCGTATAAAGACTCCTCCCCGTGTACTGTTGTAACTATGGGTTCGAGTTCTTGCTCGAGGAAGAAGCCGTTCGTGCAGCAGGCGTTCGTGCGCTGGAATGACCTTATCCCGTGTCTCCCTCCTTCTTTCTTCTTCCTCTGATCGTTCAAGCAAGATTACACAGAGAGAGAGAGAGCTCCGATGAGGGGGAAAGCTAGGGTTGACACCAACAACAGCAACCGCGGGGACTCAGGAAATAATCAATCCAGCCTATGCTTAGTGGGTGGCTCAGGACCAACAGGTCCTGGATTCTTGCTCAATTCCCTTTCAAAGGAGGTATTGAGGCAGGTGGCATCGATAGCGACCGCCGCGCAACTCTAGGCTGCCTTAGAGCAGATGTTCTCATCGCAGTCTAGAGCCCGGATCATCAACATCAGGATGGCCATGGCCAATATGCAGAAAGGAAATATGATAGTTGCAGAGTATTTCTCCAAGATGAGGGCTCTTGCTGATAGCTTGCATCCGCAGGCAAACAAATTGATGATGACGACTTGGGGTCATACTTATTGGTGGCGCTAGTCATTGACCCTAATCCTCTGGTGGCCTCGTTTCTTGGGAGAACGGCGGCTGATCCGATCACCATAAATGAACTCTACAGCCAACTCCTAAGCTACGACACCGCATGGAGATGCTTCATCACTCCGGGGCAGGTGGCCCAGGCCTTCAAGTCACCAACGCCGCTCGTCGTGGTCGTATTGGATCTGGCCAGCGCGGCCGTGGAGGATGCCGCGGTGGTCGTGGTTCATATCGTGGAGTATGTGGACATGGGCCTAGATATGGACCAGGAGGTGGTCGTGGAAATCAGGGGGCATCATCAGGTGGAGGTCGAGGCAATCATGGGGGATCATCATCAACAGTATGTCAAATCTGCTTCAAACCCAATCACACGGCGCAAGATTGTTGGTATCGTTTCGATTCCAACTATGTGCCCAATGAAGGACACATGCTGGTTCGGAAATCACCTCTTATGGTGTGGATACAAACTGGTATCTTGACTCCGGAGCTACTGATCACATCACCGGCGAGCTCGACAAATTGACTGTTCGAAACAAGTACACTGGCAATGAAAAGGTGCACACTGCAAATGAAGAAGGTATGAAAATTAGTCATATTGGTAACACTATTATTCATACCCGAAAACACCAACTCCATCTCAAGAATATCTTGCATGTTCCTAAGGCGAAAAAAATTCTAGCTTCTGCTCATAAACTTGGCCTTGATAACAATGCTTTTGTTGAAATTCATCCAATTTTTTTTTGTCGTCAAGGACCAGGTCATGAGCACTAGTAGATAAAGGGGATTTAGCCCCGGTTCATTTGGCCTTTTAGCCCCGGTTCTGGAACCGGGGCAACAGGGTCGGTACTAATGCTCTGACCCTTTAGTCCCGGTTCAATCCAGAACCGGGGCAAAAGGGTGTCCACGTGGCCTGTGCACCGAGTCCAGGCAGGAGGGGCTTTAGTCCCGGTTGGTGGTACCAACCGGGACCAAAAGGCATCCACGTGTCAGCATTTCTGTGGCTGTGGTTTTTGTTTTTTTTTTTTGAAAGGGGAGGGGGGTTTTAGGTTTTGGGGGTTAATTTAGGTGTTTGATATATTGTGTTAGCTAGCTAATTAATAGAGAGAAGTGTTCTCTCTTATGTCCGTGCTTTTGGTCGACGCCACATACTACACATACGTATATATATGGACTAGAGTCACGCTAGCTAGCTAGCTAGCTGCTAGCTACTAAGCAAACGAAGGAACAGAAGATCTCGTATATATAATCAACATATATATATATATATATATATATGCATACAGAGAGAAGTAATAATATCGACCACCTCTCCTTCTCCGAGAGATTGGTCGAACAACAAGTTCTCGTATATCCTATCCGACACTACCGGGCACATATATACAATAATTATCTCTTACAAAAATAATCTCCTAACACATGGATGCAGGGTCCACATAGTATTCTCCGTCTTCAGCGATCACGTGTTCAAGGAAGAATGCCACCAATTCCTCTTGAATTGCTCGCAGACGATCTGGTGTTAGGAGTTCATCCCGCATCCGAAACATCTAATTTGAAGTAGGGGGTCAATACATGAAATGATGCTATAAATTTGTGAATATTATTGATTGCTTACGCACTTCAAATTGTTCATCAGTGTAGCCCCGCTCACAGGTCGTGTGGCGGATGGACTCGCAAATGTAGTATCCACAATAATCATTCCCGGGTTACTGCCACAACCACTTTACAAGAAATAGAGCTCAATCAAACTGATAAGCAAGAATGCCAAATTGGTATTGATGAAACTAGCTAGCGCTTGAATCAAGATATAGGAGATGCGCGCGCGGAACATGCTACTATATAGTACTTACTTTCGGGTATCTAAATTGTAGCTTCTTCGGCAGTCCCGGAGCTTTTTTGATGAATTTTTTCCAAGCCCTGCCAGACAAAGGAAACAATTAGTTGATATCAGAAATGAAGTTGCTGATATATATGCATGGTGGATAATATTGATCGATTTAACTTACCTGGCTAGCATTTGAGTCATGTCCGCATACTCCTCGGGATCTTTACGTTTAGAGTCGAAGACAGTTACTATTCCCTTCTCAAGCTTAATCTCTAAGAGAATATAGTGGAAGCTGCGCACGAATGCATGAGATCATTACATCACTATAAACTTGACTGATATATATAGGGGAAACCAAATATGCACAAGACATTAACACTCACTTGAAGTTGTAAGGAAAGAGTATTATATCTTTGTTTTCATTTACCACCAACGATCGTAGCAAGTTGGTCTCGGTATCGCCGGGACGCAATTTAACCTCGGTTGCATCTATGAGGTATGTGTTAATAAACCCAATATCACCTACTTGTCTTTTCTTCAATTCGACGATCTTCAATCTGCATAATATAGTGAGGATAATTATAAATACATGCAATGAAGATCAGCTATATAGAGAGACTTAATGACAGAAGTAGTACTACTTACAGACAGTAGCAGGTGATCGTTGTTTTATCGAGGGCCAATTGATTGAAAAATTGATAGAACTCCTCAAATGGAACAGGCAACAGGTCAATTCCAACGAGGTCATGCTCCGGTTTAACTCTCAAATACAAGTTATTCCTCCCCCCAGACTCTCTTCAGATTTTCATGTACCAATCATGCAATCTTCGCATATTCGTTGATAGAGATCTTTCATTTTTGACGAGAGGCTTTTTGTACTCGTATCTTTCTATCTGCACGTCCATGAAATCATAGTGTACATCGTCGGACGCGTAATCTGCAAGATTGGTATAACCGGGCACCATCCTCGGATCATTAGCGATCATAGTGTACATCGTCGGACTCGTATTTTTATTTTCTTTGTTTATTTCTAAGTTGTTTTTTGCTGTATTTAGAGTTGCTTTATTTATTTTACTTCCTTTATTTATTTTATTTGTTGCTTTATTTATTTTATTTTGTTTATACTTAATTACAACAAAATACTTATTGTTGCTATTTATTTCTAAGTTGTTTTTTGCTGTATTTAGAGTTGCTTTATTTATTTTATTTTCTTTGTTTATTTCTAAGTTGTTTTTTGCTGTATTTAGAGTTGCTTTATTTATTTTACTTTCTTTATTTATTTTCTTTGTTGCTTTATTTATTTTATTTTGTTTATACTTACAACAAAATACTTATTGTTGCTATTTATTTTTCAAGTTTGTTTTGTTTTGTTTTGTTTTGTTAGTGCAAGTAGTATTGAAATTTGAATAGTACAAACGGACAATGGTATCATACTCGTTTGTTACAAAGTTGGCATGGTATCATCATAATAGTTGCGGAAATAACTCTTCACTTTTTCTTCGCTTGTGTCATTTGCTTATTGTGCCGTAACCATGGATAATCTTCATCGTTTATCAGGATGCTTGGGTCAACCTTGACTTTGAAGGGAGGAATTTCATGAAACTTTTCATAATCTTCAGACATGTCTGTCTTGCCCTCCACTCCCAGGATGTCCCTTTTTCCTGAAAGAACTATGTGGCGCTTTGGCTCATCGTATGATGTATTCGCTTCCTTATCTTTTCTTTTTCTCGGTCTGGTAGACATGTCCTTCACATAGATAACCTGTGCCACATCATTGGCTAGGACGAACGGTTCGTCATTGTATCCAAGATTTTTCAGATCCACTGTTGTCATTCCGTACTGTGGGTCTACCTGTACCCCGCCTCCTGACAGATTGACCCATTTACACTTAAACAAAGGGACCTTAAAATCATGTCCGTAGTCAAGTTCCCATATGTCCACTATGTAACCATAATATGTGTCCTTTCCCCTCTCGGTTGTTGCATCAAAGCGGACACCGCTGTTTTGGTTGGTGCTCTTTTGATCTTGGACAATCGTGTAAAATGTATTTCCATTTATATCGTATCCTTTGTAAATCAATACAGTCGAAGATGGTCCCCTGGACAACAAGTACAACTCATCACAAACAGTGTTGTCACCTCTGAGACGTGTTTCCAACCAACTGCTGAAAGTCCTGATGTGTTCACGTGTAATCCAGTCGTCGCACTGCTCCGGGTGTTTGGAGCGCAGACTGTTCTTGTGTTCATCGACATACGGGGTCACCAATGTAGAGTTCTGTAGAACTGTGTAGTGTGCTTGAGACCAAGAATAACCGTCCCTGCATATTATTGAGTCCCTTCCAAGCGTGCCTTTTCCAGTCAGTCTTCCCTCGTACCGCGATTTAGGGAGACCTATCTTATTAAGGCCAGGAATGAAGTCAACACAAAACCCGATGACATCCTCTGTTTGATGGCCCATGGAGATGCTTCCTTCTGGCCTTGCGCGGTTACGGACATATTTCTTGAGGACTCCCATGAACCTCTCAAAGGGGAACATATTGTGTAGAAATACGGGCCCCAGAATGACAATCTCGTCGACTAGATGAACTAGGACGTGTGTCATGATATTGAAGAAGGATGGTGGGAACACAAGCTTGAAACTGACAAGACATTGCGCCACATCACTCCTTAGCCTTGGTACGATTTCTGGATCGATCACCTTCTGAGAGATTGCATTGAGGAATGCACATAGTTTCACAATGGCTAATCGGACGTTTTCCGGTAGAAGCCCCCTCAATGCAACCGGAAGCAGTTGCGTCATAATCACATGGCAGTCATGAGACTTTAGGTTCTGGAACTTTTTCTCTGCCATATTTATTATTCCCTTTATATTCGACGAGAAGCCAGTCGGGACCTTCATACTGAAAAGGCATTCAAAGAAGATTTCTTTCTCTTCTTTCGTAAGAGCATAGCTGGCAGGACCTTCATACTGCTTAGGAGGGATGCCGTCTTTTTCGTGCAAACGTTGCATGTCCTCCCGTGCCTCAGCTGTATCTTTTGTCTTTCCATACACGCCCAAGAAGCCTAGCAGGTTCACGCAAAGGTTCTTCGTCACGTGCATCACGTCGATTGAAGAGCGGACCTCTAGGTCTTTCCAGTAGGGTAGGTCCCAAAATATAGATTTCTTCTCCCACATGGGTGCGTGTCCCTCATCGTCATTCGGAACAGCTAGTGCGCCGGGGTCCTTTCCGAAGATTACACTAGTAGATAAAGGGGATTTAGCCCCGGTTCATTTGGCCTTTTAGCCCCGGTTCTGGAACCGGGGCAAGAGGGTCGGTACTAATGCTCTGACCCTTTAGTCCCGGTTCAATCCAGAACCGGGGCAAAAGGGTGTCCATGTGGCCTGTGCACCGAGTCCAGGCAGGAGGGGCTTTAGTCCCGGTTGGTGGTACCAACCGGGACCAAAAGGCATCCACGTGTCAGCATTTCTGTGGCTGTGGTTTTTGTTTTTTTTTTGAAAGGGGAGGGGGGGTTTTATGTTTTGGGGGTTAATTTAGGTGTTTGATATATTGTGTTAGCTAGCTAATTAATAGAGAGAAGTGTTCTCTCTTATGTCCGTGCTTTTGGTCGACGCTACATACTACACATACGTATATATATGGACTAGAGTCACGCTAGCTAGCTAGCTAGCTGCTAGCTACTAAGCAAACGAAGGAACAGAAGATCTCGTATATATAATCAACATATATATATATATGCATACAGAGAGAAGTAATAATATCGACCACCTCTCCTTCTCCGAGAGATTGGTCGAACAACAAGTTCTCGTATATCTATCCGACACTACCGGGCACATATATACAATAATTATCTCTTACAAAAATAATCTCCTAACACATGGATGCAGGGTCCACATAGTATTCTCCGTCTTTAGCGATCACGTGTTCAAGGAAGAATGCCGCCAATTCCTCTTGAATTGCTCGCAGACGATCTGGTGTTAGGAGTTCATCCCGCATCCGAAACATCTAATTTGAAGTAGGGGGTCAATACATGAAATGATGCTATAAATTTGTGAATATTATTGATTGCTTACGCACTTCAAATTGTTCATCAGTGTAGCCCCGCTCACAGGTCGTGTGGCGGATGGACTCGCAAATGTAGTATCCACAATAATCATTCCCGGGTTCCTGCCACAACCACTTTACAAGAAATAGAGCTCAATCAAACTGATAAGCAAGAATGCCAAATTGGTATTGATGAAACTAGCGCTTGAATCAAGATATAGGAGATGCGCGCGCGGAACATGCTACTATATAGTACTTACTTTCGGGTATCTAAATTGTAGCTTCTTCGGCAGTCCCGGAGCTTTTTTGATGAATTTTTTCCAAGCCTTGCCAGACAAAGGAAACAATTAGTTGATATCAGAAATGAAGTTGCTGATATATATGCATGGTGGATAATATTGATCGATTTAACTTACCTGGCTAGCATTTGAGTCATGTCCGCATACTCCTCGGGATCTTTACGTTTAGAGTCGAAGACAGTTACTATTCCCTTCTCAAGCTTAATCTCTAAGAGAATATAGTGGAAGCTGCGCACGAATGCATGAGATCATCAATTACATCACTATAAACTTGACTGATATATAAGGGAAACCAAATATGCACAAGACATTAACACTCACTTGAAGTTGTAAGGAAAGAGTATTATATCTTTGTTTTCATTTACCACCAACGATCGTAGCAAGTTGGTCTCGGTATCGCCGGGACGCAATTTAACCTCGGTTGCATCTATGAGGTATGTGTTAATAAACCCAATATCACCTACTTGTCTTTTCTTCAATTCGACTTCTCGGCGATCCACAACCCTAGACACCCTCATGTCACATTTTGTCTAGTGTCAAAGGATTCAACAAACCAATACTTCATCATTAGGCGAAAGTAACAGTAGAATGATGGTACGAAGCTCTCCAAAGTTGTTTTGGAACGGAGTCCCAGATAAGATAATCCGTAACAAAAGACGGATTATCCTATCAGGAACTCCGTTCCAAAACATCTTTGCATAACTTCGTACCAACATGCCCCGGTTACTTCTGGCAAATGATGAAGTCATGGAATTTTTCAATACTTTGACACTAGCTAGGCAACCTCTCTCGACCCCTCGCCCCCCGACTGCTCGGCGATCCACAACCCTAGACCCCCTCATGTCACATTTTGTCGAGTGTCAAAGGATTCAACAAAACCAATACTTCATCATTAGGCGAAAGTAACAGTAGCATGATGGTACGAAGCTCTCCAAAGTTATTTTGGAACGGAGTCCCCGATAGGATAATTCGTAACAAAAGACGGATTATTCTATCAGGAACTCCGTTTCAAAATATCTTTGCATAACTTTGTACCAAAATGCCCCGGTTACTTCTGGCTAATGATGAAGTCATGGAATTCTTCAATACTTTGACCCCCCGACTGCTCGGCGATCCACAACCCTAGACCCCCGACTGCTAGGCAACCTCTCGACCCCTCGCCCTTCGGCCTCTCGATCGGTCCCTCGACGACCCTCGACCCCTCGACCTTCGGCCTCGGTCCCTCGACGACCCTCGACCCCGGCCCCCCCCTAATGTCGAAGTTATCGGGGAGAGGGTGTATACATATCCGATAAAAAAAGAGGAAGAAGAAGAAAAAAGGAACCGCTAGAGGAGAAGATCGAAGAAAAAAAAA
>LR738712.1:866920651-866934793 GCA_902687465.1 Secale cereale
GGGGGGGGGGGGGGAGTGAAGGAGGAGGTCGGAGTGGAGAACGAAGATGTAGGGATTTAATGCAGACGTAGTTATCCATCCGAAGAGTTCCGCGTAGAGTATTTCGTGCATTCCAGATTTGCTGTCAAGAACGAGCCAAATCGGCTCTCCTTGCGGACTAGGATTTTCTGGCCTAACGAGGCTAGCTGCCCCAAAAGCTAGGATATATTTGCGCTACCAAGCCACAGAGCTAGCCTAGCAAAGCAAGAACTTTTTTTTTCCAAGGAACCAAACGCACCCTAAATTACTATACCTACAGTAAGGAGCAATAGCATGCAGCAGCTACTTGAAGAACATAACCGAGCCACCTTGAAGAATTGTGGCCGCCGGATGCGTAACCAACGGACAGCATGGGATCTCGTGCGTTGTTAGGAGACCTCCGTTGGTCACATTTGCATGATAGCCCTTCAAAATGTACGAATTGCAACACCAAGGGCCACCGTCCTCTTCCCCCAAATCGCCACGCTCCTCGCTCCCGTCCTCACATCCCAACCCATAGTAGCTAGGTTTCTCAACTGAGCTCTCAACACCGGCGGCGGCATGGCCAGCAGCGCGACGGACGACCGCCAGATCCGCGTCGCCCCGGCCGTCCTTGAGCACCAGGGCCAGTTTGCTCCTCTCCTACCGCCGCAGCGGCATGACTCCTGGGAAATGGCCTCGCTGCCCATCCCGGACAAGCTCCTGCATGAAATCTTCCTCCGCCTGCCTGTCGCAACTGACCTCGTCCGAGCCTCCGCCGCCTGCGTCTCCTTCCGCCGGGTCGTCTCCGACCGCTGCTTCCTCCGGCAGTACAGCAAGATCCACGCCCCGCCCCTCCTCGGCTTCCTGGACTTTCGCCGAGTCTTCCACCCCGCCGAGCCGCCTCACCCCTCCGCGTCTGCAGCCAAAGCCGTCGCCCTCGCCGCTGACTTCTCCTTTTCTTTCCTCCCCGCCCCATCCGGTGACTGGAACATTTCAGACATCTGCGACGGTCGCGTCCTCCTTGCCAGGCGAGACTACGCGGAGATGGTGGTGTGCGATCCCTTGCACCGACGGCACTTCCTGCTTCCCCCAATCCCTGAATTTGGCGAGTGGGTTCGTTCGGTGGACAAGCCACGCACCTTTGGATTGCAGACCCTTCTCGTTGGCGGCGATGAGGAGGAGGAGGCTTCGGAAGAGACATTTTTCAGAGTGATATATGTGGCACTCACCCGACACAAGATGGCTGTCTTCGTCTTCTCTTCCAGCGCCGGACAATGGCGAGCTACTCCTTCGATACCGCGATTGCCTTCCTCACGCTGGCACCAATATGTGTATGGCTGTTTGTATGGGGTGACAGGGTGCAGGGAGAAGATAAAGGTGCTTGACACCCGGACTATGGAGTTCTCACTCATGGATCCTCCCATCGGAAGCCAGAGGCACTCATGTGAAAATAGCCATTGTGGAGGCAGGGGAGGGCATCGTAGGGATGTTTGTGCTACCACATGAGACATCTGTCCTCAGTTATTTCGTTTGGCGAAACAAAGGTGCAAGTTCCAGCCAGTGGCAGTTGGAGAAGACAATCTCACTCGGCTCTTCTCAGTATCATTTTCCGGAGAGTTCAACACTGAGGAAATTGTACCTACACCGTCATGGAAGCCCATCGACTGATGCCGGCCTTTTCTCAATGGACGTAAAGGCATTCCATCTTGAGAGGGTGTTTGGTTCAAACTATGACAAGCTTTACCCGCGGCCATATAACAACTTTCCACCATTCTTGTCGACACCGACCGTAGGTAACCTTTCTGTTGCATCCTAGTTATTTTGGTTTATTTGTTAGTCTGTTGTAATTTCCACTCTAAGGTGGTCAGAGAAGTAAAAGGAAGGTTTGCGCACAGTACGAGTAGCATTTTGGAAGCATCTTGCAAATGTAAGAAATGCTAGATCGCGACAAATATATTTTTTCTGGCCAACCTAACGCAGAAGTCAAAGGCATACAAGTTCAAAGAACCCTGCTACAACAGTTCACCTTTGGTTGGTTTCACCTTATTCCAGACTTATCTTGTCCACCTTTATGATTGATCTCTCTATGTTTACATGCCTTTTCCGGCTATGTATTCCAGCTTGTATTGCAAATGACAATAACAACACCATAAAGCGAGTATATGTTGTTATATATCTCAAATTCCATTGAAGTTAATATTATACCTACGGGACTAAGTCCTGAAGGTTGATTCTCCAATATGTATGTTTCGTGTGTTTCTTTTAGTCGGCTCCCATGGTACCTATTATGGTCAGTAGAATGTACTACCTTCTGGCCTGTTCTGTTCTAGTAATATATTGTGCACAACATTACTCTCTGTTGCTTTCCTTTCAGCAGAGTCTTGATTGGGTTGAGCATCTGTTCTGGCCACGTTATGTTCTTCACTCTCCATTCTTGTTATCAATCCCCTTGCCATCTCTTCTGTCAGCTCAATCTCTCTAAGCTAAATTTTGGATTCAATGTGCCAAATGGAAAAGTTTGTCTGTATATAAGAGCAAATATTCAACTAATAAAAACAGTAAAGACCTTGTATGACACTACAAACCTTTGATTAGTGTTGGGAAATGAACCCTTACTTTTGGGAGCGGAGTCAACCGAGTCACTCTGAGCAAAACTCATGAAGCTTCCTCCTGGCCAACCCGCAAGAAAGAATAAATCAGACCACCCAATTCTGATCCTGCGCTGCCTGCCTAGGTGGCTGGTCGGGATTGAGCTTCTTTAGAGGGTTAGCTATTTATGGTTTGTGGTTTAAATGACGTTAAGACACGTGGAGGATAGTTTGTTGATTGTTGCCACTGTGACCCCTGAGGTTTTCCCTTTACCCATCAGCATATAAATTTGTCATACTATATAACCAGGTAATCTGTGAAGTCCTGGAACATGATACTTTAAGTTGTTTTAAGGACTCATTTCTCCTTTTTTACATTCCTTTGTCCATGTATAGTATGTAATTTGATTTAAGACCTATCTCATCCTAGCTTTTCTTCACGCGCCTTTCCGGCTTTTCCTGTAAGCAGTTTACAGAGTACCTTTTTATTAATCTTTGCCCACAAGCTGCTGAATATCTAAACTTTGAATATACTGAATTTTGAAAAATATTGGATAGGTGTTGGCAACGGGGCCGAGAAGGAGAAGCTGGAACAAGGCCGTGCTACAGGCTCAAGCACAGAGTCACCAGAGTCAGAATAGTGCTGCCGTGAATGCATTGATGAGAATTAGTGATGCAAGTCCACAGATAACAGCTATTAAGTCGACAGATAACCACAGTTAGATATCTGCTATTTGCTTCAACCTGTGTTTTGATTTTCGGCCGCAAAAAGTGGATTTCGGACAAATTTCGGCCATCTCGGCCTGAGGCAAAAAGTATATTTAGGCCGAAATTGCTTAAATTTGGAAAATTTTGGTCAAATTTAAATCAAATTGCAGTCAAAATTTGGTCAAATTTCAGCCGAAATTTTTGGAAATGGCCGAAATTCGGCCATCTCTGCCTAGGGCGAAAAAAAGCTCAAACCGAAAATCAAAACACACGCTTCAACTACGAGTGTGTTTGTGTGGGTTGGAACTGAGAGTCTGTTAAAAATCAACAGTTGCAGCACTGATATACTCTCATTGTTTCATCTTAATATATGTTTTTGGCACAGTGAGGTGAATTAGATGAAGGAAACTTGTTGTGGAAAACGGACCCTATACTTGTTTCATTTCTTCTTTTCCCTCTTGTTGTATTCAAGAAGAAATTTTTATGTACCCACTTATATACTGGCAACCGTAACAACAATTTAATCCCCACGTTACTGATATTAATTCAGCTAGGAGACGCTGTTGCAGACAAATATCAGCGGGACTTAAAGGAACAACATTAACCGCTTTGTGATTTAGTTAGTCTCTCCCTCTTTCAGTTCTCTGTGTTGTGTTCGTCGGGGACTTGGCTGGAGGTTTGCGACAGAGTTTTCCACCAAAATTCCATTTGATCGTGTTGTGTTAACACAAGGAAGGAGTTGTACATTCTGAAGGTTCAGCTGCCTTGCTCCAGGATGCATCTCAAAACTCTTTCTTTTTTTTTTTGCGAAAAATATTAATTTCATATCAATCATGGTGGTTCATTACAATCCTCTTGGCAAAGAGTGCCAATCATGGTGGTCCAGGATGTATTTCGACATATGGTTGCTTTAGCATGTTTGCATCCCGTTTACAGTCGATGAACTCACAAGATGAAAACCAAAGCCTAGCCTGCACCTTGATATCCTCGGTCGCCTGAGCCTCCTTAGAGTAGTCGGGGGTTCGCCTATTAAGAGCTTGGACCACGAGCAAAGCATCCGACTCCACGATTATTCTGATCGCGCGAATCTCTGCAGCCAGATCGATGGCCTTCTCCACCGCCCGCAGCTCGCTGCTCGTAGCATCAGTCACATGCATAGTGTTGCCTTCTCTGGCCGCCATCACCTGCCCAGTGCTGTCTCTCACTACAACGCCTCAAGATGGCAACGGGGACGAAACCCATCGGGTTTTGCCTTCCCAAACCCATCCCCACGAGAAAACCATAAACCCGTCCCCGTCCCCATCACTGTGCACGGGGCTGGTTTTTCACCCGTCCCTAAACCCATCGGGTTTCGGGGAACCCACGAGAAAATTAAAATATTTACACAAACATAGTGATTTTAGTCTCTCATCCAGTCAGTAGCGGATGCCAAACTGTAAACATCCCTTTATGAACTTCATGATTTTAGTCTCTCGTTCCCTCTTTCAGTTCTCTGTGTTTTGTTTGTCAAGCACTTGGCTTGGAGGTTTGTGAGAGAATTTTCCACCAAAATTCCACATGTGATCGCGGTGTGTGAACACGAGGAAGCAGACGTACATCCTAAAGGTTTAGCTGCTTTGCTACAATCTGCAAACATCTGTTCGTCTAGGATGTAGAGTTAAACAAACTTTGTTTCCTTCTCATTCTGAATGGAGCTCCACGTTACATTTCAGACAAAACCACTAGAGCTAATGGTACTAGTGAATTTTCTTTGGATTAATAAATGAAATTGTGGTCCATTACAGATTAGGCCTTCAGGTGGCGACGGCACTTGTCGTCGGCCGGTCGGACGGCATGCACCTGCCATGCCCTTTGTTTACTTCTGATTCTGAATTGAGCTCCATGTTACAATTTTTCAGATAAAAGTTAAGAAGTAATCTGATCTGAGAGAGTAAATTCTAAAAATAGCAATTCCATAATCCAGTCATGAGTTCTCTCTTTTTGTTCCACCAAAATCACTCACCCTCTTATATGTAATCAACAAATCCTATTTTGAACTTGTGTGGTGTTTATACTCTGCCTCCAGCTGTAGAGTAAAGAAGCCAATCAACTCTAACCACCCTGTTAATCCCCCGTAAACTGCCCATGAGTCTAGCATTGCTTGCCACGCCCCCTTACTAACACATTTGATGCTTTGAGCTATGGTTTCTCACCTCCTGCAGCCCGACAGAGCTTGCCCTCCATGAGCACCGCTGCCATTCCTCTCCACGGCGCGACAGAGAAAATTAAGGAGAGGAAATTCAGTGTGCCCTACTTGTTTATAGTGTAGCTAAGATGATCTGATTGTGCTGCTATTTCCTTACACGGTGGAGATACTCTAGTTCTGTTCTTTCAATGTACTCTGCCTCTGTAAATAAAGCTTGCACCTCGAGTTCATTGATCAGTCACAATCATTGATCTACGTGCTCATATTTGGTCCACGTCATTGATCAGTCACATTCACTAAACTGATCATTGGAGAACAAGAGGGCAGTGGCAGAAACTATACCGAGCAAATTGAGCATATATGTCTTCTACATTTTGTGAGGGTGGGTAGGGAAGGAGGGAGTGATGACAAGAACATCGGTTGGATACTTGGGCTACTACAGATCAAAGTGTGTTGTTCTTATTATACTCTACTTCCAACAGAGTAAAGATGCCCAATACAATTCTTAGGTAGTACAGCTAGAAGATATACTTTTCACAAGATAAAAAGACGCCAGATGATAGGTAATACATCCATTAAAGTCTAAGATAACCGAGTGGTTGAGCCGTGTTCCTATATATGCCAGTAGCTATCGTCCCGTGGTGTGGCTAGTAGCTTTCCTAGTGTCAACAAAGACATGGTGAAATCATCAAATGTGACTGAATATATGGAGGGATGCTTGATCGCGGGAGCGATTGTGACAAACATTAAGTGCCACTAGATTGTATATACATATACGATGCACCGGGAACATCCGTGGAGCTTTCCTAATGTCAACAAAGACACGGTGAAAACATCCATGGGAATACGATGCACCGGGAATTGATGCAAAGGAATTGTATGCTCATGCACTCGCACCAATGATAGAGGATATGGGGCATATACCTTGAGTGCATCATCCTAGATACATTGGTAGAATCTTTGCCCTAGGTGCTATACAACATTGGCCATCTGAACTTTCCAGCGTTTCTTTTTCACATGGAAATGTTTATAAATTTGTGGGGTATCTTCGGAAAGAAGAATTATGATTCACAAATTATTTGCTAGCTCTCGCTATTTCTGTATATTTTTCTAGAATACTTCTGATAAAAAAATCATTTATGAAAATTTTCAGGTTTTCCCCTATGCCTAAAATCCACATGCTTTGTAAAACTTTTTTGTTTTTCATTAAGATAGTTCTGAATTTTCCTTATTAGAAATATCAATACTGATATTCAATTAGGGATGTGTGCATTATATAATTTTAAGCATTATCCATTTTTAGCTGTCTGAGTTGGCCAAGCGAAATAACCAACACACTGTAGATGAAATCTCCATTGATGGGTTGAGAGGCCAACTCCTTTCTGATTTGAAACTTTTAAGGTCCAGCTTGTCATTTTCTAGAGTTTATAGACCAAATTTAAGCTTAAACAATAGTCAATGGCTCAAGAATAAGCCACTTCCTTAACTAATGGTATTTTCGTGATGCGGCTTTCAGGTCCTAAATAAATAATCGGCATGTGGTAAAGCGATAGTTCATTGGTGGAAGGGGTTTAATTATAAACCGTCTTCTGCCTATGGCGATTAGACCAATAGCATCGATTGTCTTCTGCGTGTAGGAATGTTATCATTAGTTCATGAAGATCAATATTGACCTTATCAAAAGCAATAAAAAATAACTATGTCAGATAGAAGATCCGAGACAAGCCATGAAAATCCGACTCCGAATAGGACCTATCCGAGACGAGCCATGAAAATCCGCAAAAAGTGACTATGTATTTGCTTCTGATGATCATCCTCCTATATTCAATAATGAATTGACTCTTCAGTGTTTTGTATTCAAATAATTTGTTGATTTAAATAGAGGGTTTAGTAGCACATCTATTTTTATATCGGAAGCAATCAACGTCAAGAAGTTATGTTTTCTATATATCTATAATTTTAAATACTACCTTTTTGGATATTATCTTACTTTGTCCCTTAAAGAACATGAATTTCCCATTTTGCTTCATTGGTGTAGGCTCTTTGTCGTAGTTTGATAATCATAATAACATTTGATTTAGGGTTTTTCATAGAGTAGATGCACCATGCACACTAGAAAATGGCAATATATTTATTGAATAATAATGGTCATGTGAAGTTTGGTGTATGAATGATGTCCATGTCCCAAACTACATTCATTCAACCGACCTTCTATAAATAAATAGCTTCCATGTGTAGCAGAACCACATGTAATTGCATTGGGGACAATAATTGGCCGTTGGAGGAGAGCAACAATAATAAGCACAATGAGTAACCCATGTGGTCGGATAGTGCAGTCTGTCGGGGAATGAGATGCACCGGGAATTGGATTTGTGTAAGATGACCGACACCCAATCTGTGGTTGTGTTCCAAAGCTACGAGTAGTAACACTCCACTTCTCATCTGCCGCCCCTCCTTTTTCTAGTTTCTCCAGCGCCGCAAATGGACGTCGAAATTCCAAGGTATGATCTTCGCAGCCTGGGATTACCCGACAAGTTACCAGAAATTTTCTCACTAGCAGATCTTTTTGTTGTTATTGAAGAAACCATGGGCCGTCAGCTGCAAATCCGCTATTGTGCTAGATTTTCTTTCCTGTACCCTGCGTGTTCAGATCTGCTAGTGTCCTCGTTCGGGTATACGTTTTTAGCCCTTCGTCAGTTCTTCTGTGGGATGGGGATGGTCGCTGATTCAGGTTCAGGGTCCTGCTTCATGAGTTGATTTATCGGGGGAAAAAGGCCCGTGGTTCGATCGATCTCTAGATGGACGAGGTTATTTCGCCTATTCATGGGCCGATTTGTGTGTTTTTGTAGCTTGCTGAATTTCTCTGACAATTTATCTCTTTTTTTGTGTGTGAAGATGGCAGAATCTGCAGCACTTGCTTCTGATCCTAAGAGGCTATTCAGAAAGCGGGATGGGATCCTGAAACTGACGGAGCAAATCCCTACAAGATCTACCGCTGACTACGCTACCCTGACAGAAGAAGAGATATGGGACGGGTGTCTCGAGTGGCTAACATCGATGTGGCCGCATCGGCTAAATGTGATACTAGGGGATCAAATGGGAGCTAGGGGTGTGATCCCATTCCCAACACTTGTGTTTCTTGACCGTCTCAAAGAGAGTGGCCAGCATGGTCCATACCTGATTGTTTCTTCTCTGGACAAGGACAACGGCATTGGAGACTGGTTGAGACAGATAAGGTGAAGTTTCTAAGTCTTACATTGGGATCGATTACTTGGTTTCAGGCTTTTTCCATCTATGAAGGAGCTGCTTTACTTTGGAAACCAACAGGGTCGCGCAACAATGAGGAAACAGTTTGCGCGCAAACCTGTTGGCCCTGATTTCCCGATCATACTGACCACATATAATATGGTCATGGTCGAAGAGCAATGGTTTGCTCAGTATGACTGGAAATATGTTGTTGTCGACGAGGTGATGGAAGAACACTTATCAATCATAATCCCTTTATCACTTATCCCTTCTGTATTTAGTATTTACATGTCATTTCCATGCTTCTTTTTCCAGGGCTATCAGCTGAAGAAAAGTGAACGCAAAGTATTGGAGGCGGTAAAGCACCAGCCAATTGATCATAAGCTCCTTTTGATAAGGGAACCTTTCCAAAATAACCTAGCAGAGCTATGGTCGCTACTGAACTTTGCTCTTCCTAATGCGTTTTCATCGCGTGAGGAATTTGATTCATGGTATGATATGCTACTGACTACTGAACACCCCTTACATTTCTTGATTTTATTTATAGTTACCTGAATTTTCTGGTGGAATGTTACCTATCTTCTAGAATGGTTTACTCTGCATGGCATTGGCCTGATAACTGTTATATTGGTATATGAATTTAATAGAATTGATATGCCGATTTGTTGTTCCAGCCCAAACATCTATCAGGATTTGTAGAGGTAGAATGGTCCTAAGAAGCACATTTTGTGATCAGAACAATGTAAACGTATCTGTTAAGCTAGGGGGAAACAAATTTTCTTACTATCAGTTATCTTCCATGAACTCATAATTGCAGTGATTTTACTATGTAAATTCCACTCTTGGAACACATATTCTTCTGCAGATATATGTGAAAACTACAGTGCCGCTGCTAAATTGTCTATCAAATATTATCATATACTGTTAACTCTATCTTGAATTTTGCTTAACTCTATTATATATTGTTATGTTATGTTTGCTGAGAAACTTACTTATAAATCAAGTGAGATTCATATATTTCTAATAATAAAGCTACTTGTTAAATATTCTGTGTATTACTTTTTTTGGCCTCGGCTGACAACCACCTTCTTTAAAGGTTTGATAAATCGGGGAAAGAAGGTGAGAAACAACAAATTGAAGAGGAAAGAAGGGACCTTCTTTCGAAGCTTCATGCCATTTTGCGCCCGTTCCTTCTAAGGGACAAGAAGGGGGCTGTCAAAAACATGGTTCCACAAAACAAAGGTGCCACATGCTACAAGACTGAAGTTGTTCAGAACTCCGATGCAATTAGCATCACATGCTCTGGTGACAATGCGACAAAAGAAGGGGCAAAGACTGATACTGGGAGTTGTCAAGAGGTATCAGCAAAGGTTGTTGGTGAAACTGATGGTGAAGGTAGTCCTCAACTTGGCCTGGAAGTGGAAGTTAATAAGGTCATTAAGAGGCCGAGAACAAATGATGCACCTATCTCACCGGTTAGCGAAAGCAATCCAGTTGTGCGTGTGCAAGTGCCAAATTCAAGTTCCCCTCAATTAATCTTGAAGGCACTCAAAAACATACCTGACTTAGCCCGTACCGATATTCTGAGAGCCTACAGTGCTCTTATACGTGATGATCGGCGATTTGAGTCTCTCATGGCACTCCCGATGGACATGAGAAAGGATTGGCTGCTCATGGAGATTGGAAACAACTAGTGCTTGCTCTGTCGCTCCAGCAGTATGAATGCGCCTGCATGTTTAGATGTTATCTTATGGAATTCATGCTCCTGATGCTTCCTTCCTGATTAGTTAGTCTCAGTAATGTTGGAACCATGTGATGCCTGCCATGGCCCAGGTGCCATGCTGTATATAGGGAGTTATTCATATGATATCCTTAACTAGTAGTCTAGTACTGGTATAAGAAGTCTGCTTGTTCCTCAACTGCTATGCCATTTACTTGTGACTCCTGAGAACATGCATTTGATACCGAGTGTTAAATTATCGCAAAAAAATTAATCAGATGTGTTTACTTGTTTCTGCTAGTTCTTTTTTTATCGATGCACTTTTTCCACAAATAATTTGCTGGAAGCATTTCTTTTGTATCGTCTCATGGGTCCAGATGAACACCTTCAATTGCGCCGTGTCGTCATTCTACAACAGCGCCGGGATGAGAAGGAAGAGTGGGAAGAAGCCCTTGCCTTGCCTCAGTTGCGTGCCACCCAAAATTCCGTACAGATTGACAAAACATAGCTATGAGTGGACCTGGACTTTATTTACTCCCTCCGTCCCAAAATACTTGTCATCAAAATGGACAAAAAGGGATGTATCTAAAACTAAAATACATCTAGATACATCCCTTTTTATTTATTTTGATGACAAGTATTTCCGGACGGAGGGAGTATTTTTCTGTGAAGACTCTACAGAGCAGAAGTTTTTCGATATTATAAGAATGGGATATGATTAAGAGTGCGGATATTGATGGGACTTTCTCAATTTGGTAACGCGAATTTTGTGATTTGCCATGAAGACCAAATACTCTGCCTGCCTCATCCGAATAAAAGGTGCTTTTCTCACAAGCAATTTCCCAAGTGTGCCACAGTAGTAGTAACACCTATGTATGGTATGTTCCTCTTCGTTCACAAGCTTCTGAATGTCCACGTTCTAAATATGTACTCAGGAAAGTGGTGAGGAGATGCTGGAACAAGGCACATACTCAGGAAAGTGGTGAGGAGATGCTGGAACAAGCTAGGCGCGGAGGCACTGCGAGCTGAAGAGCCCATGTACGCGGATGCCTGGAAGTCAGGCAGGATTGGAGACGGCCCTCATTCAGGTTGTGCTGCTCGTCGACAGTTAACAGCAGGTTGGTCAGAAATGGGGTGCTTTTGGCTCTGTTTGTTCTGTAATGTGGTCATCTATAATTAAACTGGGGCCAATCTCTGAGTGCTTGGGAGTTAGGTCTGCATAATGATAGGCGTGTCTGCCTACCGGATAAGATGGCGAGAGCATTAACGACTTTAGGTTAATTAAAGTCCATGTAAGAAGCCACAGTGATTGTGATTTTGTTGCCTGCACATGGCTGTAGCTGCTGTTGCTACAAGCATGTAGAAATGAACTACTCCCTCCATCCCAAATCAGTGTAAAAAAAGATCTTATATTTTGGGCGGACGGAGTACAAGTGAAGCATAGTATTTGGAAATCGAGGAGAAATGCCAGGGAACTAGTTCTACAGTTTAGTTGCATTCAGGAACGGTTTGATCATACTGAGGATACTATGAAAAAAAAACAGAGCTAGAAAAAAGCTTTCAAAATACAGTTTGCAGCACTTGTTTTTTGTGTGTGTTTGTGTTTGTGCACCATGGATGTTATCTCGCCATGCAATTTTGCACGCACCTACAACACTGGAGCATCTTAAATTTTAGTTTTTTTTTCTTGTTTTCTAATGTTTTGTTCGTATGGGAGTTGTTGTGATCTGGCTCCAAGAGCAATTGCTGCCACTGATCAAATAGCACGACAGAACACAGTTCCTTTCATATCTTTCCGTTCACCCCTTGGACCCGATAGAGTGAGGATTTTGTACCGTGCATGTTACTTGTACCCCAATGTTGGTTTTCTTTTTGGATTTGGGACATCTCAGTTTGTTGTTTAGTTTCTACTAGCAAACATGCCCGTGCGTTGCAACGGAAGTCAAAATAATTGTTCATTAAAATAAAATAAAAATAAATTCAACATTTCATGTGATACCTAAGAGTTTACCGGTCAAGATACAATGTGGAGTTGTAGCTCTTAGTTTATCTACTTCCACCTCGCCCTATATTCTCTGGGTAACCGTAGAATTGAGCAATTAAATTTTCGCAGGTTGGTCTAAAAACATGTTTTCACCGGATACAAATTACAAAATAGAAAAATATCTTATCAACAAGCCGATAAATCATGGCAAATACATGCCACCTAAATATATTGCACATATAATTGATCTAAATTTTCTTGAATTTGGATCAAAACAAACTACCCTACTTTCTTAAAAAATATCTTTTGAAGTGTTAAATTACCTCTCTCTTGTGAGCCCGGTCAATTTACAATGTAGAGTGATCCTCATGACTCCAAACAACTTATGGAGGATCTGAATATAAATTGAAGCAAATGGCAGTAACATACATATTATTATAACAAATATGTTATGTGTCATATACCCGTTCAAGAAAATAAAGAGTCGGAGAGATAGAGATTGAGAGCAAGTCCAGGTGAATCCGGTCCCTTAAGAAATATAGCTTTGAGCTATATTATTCTAAACTCTAGAAGAACACAGATATGTTATCTCCAATATTTGCATAAGGTATGATAGTCATGAACAATAAACTATGGCACTATCGCAGTAACAACAAACATCAGTCATGAAGTAACTGTAAGAAGCTTCTAGATCTCTCTCTCTCTCACCATCTACCCCCTCCGTTCGGAATTACTTGTCGCAGAAATGGATGTATCTAGATGTATTTTAGTTCTAGATACATCCATTTCCGAGACAAGTAATTTCGAACGGAGGGAGTAGTCTAGTACAAGAAACAGCAGCACAACCATCCCCCGCAAAAAAAAAGCAGCACAACAAGCTTTCTCTCACTTCATATACTATAGCAAAAGAACTAACTGTACGCATGCAGCACCACAATGTCTTCAATAAAATAAAAAATAGCCACACGCAGCACTACAGTATAGCACTGCAGCATCTCCTCTCTCTGTCTATTTCTCCCAAATCGGTAGCAATCAGCAGTCAACAATTTCATCTCAGTTTCATCCCCTCGTCACTGACGCCTTTATCTCGCTTGCATGTGCCTTCCCGCATGAGGGTCAAGGCCATGATAGGTTCTCCCAGCTGCCTCATAGCTCCTCTTCCCCTGAGCTCCTCTTGGCGACCTTACCTCTCACCGCAGCCCTGTGATCCACTTGCGAGTTGCGACTTCGTCTCCCCCTAGCACCGCCTCCCCGGCGACCTTTCCGACTCATCTTGACCTTATTCTCACGCGTGCACCTCCCCTTCCGCCAGCGACCTCACCTCCCTCTAGGAACGAGCCTATAGTGGAACAAGCCTCAGCACCTCTTAATCACGGGCTTGTAGCGCAGTGAGATGGATGACAACACGGAGGAGAAGCAACGACCCACAGTAACTCACTAGTAGATAAAGGGAGATCAGACCCGGTTTGTTAGGGCCTTTAGCCCCGGTTCTTGAACCGGGACAAAAGTGTCGGTACTAATGCCCTGACCCTTTAGTCCCGGTTCGATCCAGAACCGGGGCAGATGGGTGTCCACGTGGCCTGTGCGCCGAGCCCAGGCAGGAGGGGCTTTGGTCCCGGTTGGTGGCACCAACCGGGACCAAAAGGCATCCACGCGTCAGCATTTCTGTGGCTATAGTTTTTGTTTTTTTTTTTGAAAGGGGAGGGGGGTT
>LR738712.1:866936607-866959471 GCA_902687465.1 Secale cereale
ACGAGAGGCTTTTTGTACTCGTATCTTTCTATCTGCACGTCCATGAAATCATAGTGTACATCGTCGGACGCGTAATCTGCAAGATTGGTATAACCGGGCACCATCCTCGGATCATTAGCGACCATGTCGCTAGACACCTTGAGCGGGGGGCACGATTGGTTCGCTTGTTCGCCGAGCTGGGCAATTTGTTTCCTAGCTCGCCCTTCTGCTAACCTCTGATCACTTTTTGTACTTCCGGACCGCTTGGCATCTTGAAATGTCTTTTGAATAATGCGGTCATAGTTGCCCTTCGGCTTACTTTTCGCTGGTTGCTTCAGGGCAGCAAGAGTGCGCTTTGCTTTCACCGCATCTATCTTCTCCTCTGGAGGTGGATGTCTCTGTGCTTTCAACCCTTCAAAAAAGTCCTTCACTTCGCCTTCAGCGATCTTCGTGTTTTCCTCGTCGGACCTCTCGTACGGTAACTTCTCTAGAGGCGTGAGAGAAGGATCGAATCTGCATCGCCTCCCGCCTCTGGCTGTACTGGTAGACGTCGCCGGACCAGACGAAGCGGCTGTCTTTTTTACTTGCTTAGGCGCCGGAGCAGGAGCAGCCGGAGCGGCGGCAGGTCTCTTCCGCCCTTGCTGATTAGGCGAAGGAGGAGCTGGCTGTCTGCTCGGGCGCGCCGGCGGCGAAGGAGGCGGAGTGCCGCCACGCGCCGGCGGCGAAGGAGGCGGTGTGCCGCCACGCGCCGGAGAAGGAGCCGGAGTGCCCTGATGGTCACTCGGCAGAGAAGGAGCCGGAGTGCCCTGATGGTCACTCGCCGGAGGAGGAGGCGGTGGAGGAGGCGGAGTGCCCTGACTCGTCGTCGGAGGAGGAGGAGGCGGAGGCGTCCAGTTCAGAATGTTGATTAGGTCCTTCCGCCATAGGCATGGAGTCTTCAGTGAAGAACCCAGCCGAGTCTCCCCTTCACCGGTAGGGTGGTCAAGCTGGAGCTCCTCAAATCCCTCTGTTATTTCGTCGACCATCACCCTAGCATATCCTTCTGGAATCGGCCGGCAGTGAAAAGTGTCGTCTGGTCCAGAAGGATAAACAGAGCCAGCTGCCGCCTTGACCTTCAGATTCATCCACTGTGCCATAAGGTGGCAATTTTGTGCCTCCGTGATAGCATCCACAGGATTCCTGGCAGTAGCCGTCAAGGCAAGCTCTGGCTGCAGAGGCAGCTCGGTGGAAGCCACGGTGCTTCTCCGCTGAGATGGCGGGGTAGCTTCGGGGGAAGTTTCGGCAATTCTTTCCCGATCTGCTTCCCGTTCCTCTATCGCTTGTATTCTGGCCCGCAGCGCCTGGATTTCGGTCATCTCCATTTTCTTCCTCCTGTCGTGGCATTTGTAGCCTCCTGCGTCCGGAAACCAAGCACGCCACGGAAGGGAGCCTGGCGTGCCTCGTGTCCGTCCAGGGTGCTCAGGATTCCCGAGGGCCATTGTCAGCTCGTCGTTCTCTCTGTCGGGGATGAACGTCCCTGCATGCGCTGCTTTGATATACTGCCGCATCTTCCTGAGTGGTGTTTCCAATTGCTTGTCCGTCCAAATGCACCACCCTGTTACAGGGTCCAAGGATCCGCCAGCCCCGAAGAACCAAGTCCGGCAACGTTCTGGCCAGTGCATTGTCTCTGGTTCGATCCCTTTCTGAAGCAGATCATTCTCAGCCCTGGCCCACTTAGGCCGGGCTACGAGGTAGCCGCCCGACCCCGTGCGATGGTGATGCATCTTCTTTGCAGCATTTATCCGGTTTGTCTCCGACATCTTCTGACTCTTTTCCGACTTCTTATGGGCCACAAATGCGGGCCAGTCATCTTTGATCTTCTCATATATGCCCACGAATTCTGGAGTCGTTTCATCTTTGACAAACTTATTCAGTTTTTTCTTCCATGCCCTGAATTGGTCTGCCATCTTCGAAAGTGCATAAGACTTGATTAAGTCCTCTTTAACTGGCTTCGCCGGATCAACCTCTCGCGGTAGGACCAAGTTTGACTTCAGCTCAGTCCAAAGATCTTCTTTCTGCATATCAGTGACATAAGTCACCTGAGCGTCGTTTGCAGCCGGCTTTAACCATTGATGGATGCTGATCGGGATCTTGTCCCTAACAAGAACCCCGCACTGATTAACAAATGCGTTCTTTGTGCGGATGGGTGCAATCGGCTCGCCGGAGCGCGAGATTTCTGAGATCTCAAACTTTTCATCCGGCCTCAACTTTTTCTTCGCTCCTCGTCTCTTTACCGAAGATTTGCTCGATCCGGAGGGCTAGAAAAGGAACAAAGACGAGAGTTAATGAATGAATCAATTAACTAGTCAGCACATGCTTAACTAACATATATACCTCCTGGCCGGACTCGGTTCGGTCACCGGAGCCAGCATCACGGTCTCCTTCTTGCACCGGCATTGGGTCACCGGAGCCGTCCTCACGGTCTACTTCTTCCATGTGCATTGGGTCACCGAATTCATCAATATCATAGCCTAGATCATCCAGCCGCAGCTCTTGTTCGACCTGCTCATCGGTGTCGTTGAGAAACGACCTGACGGCATTTTGTCCGTCTGCGATTATGTCCATCAACATCGCTTCTTGTGCTAGGTCTCGGGTGTTGTCGTCCATTGTTTCTACAAATATTTACAACATGTCAATTATTATTCAAACATGACAGATGGATATATTAATGGCAAACGTAGAACTAGCTTCAACCCTCGACTGCTCGGCGATCCACAAACCCTAGACCCCCTCATGTCACATTTTGTCTAGCTATAGTGTCAAAGGATTCAACAAAACCAATACTTCATCATTAGGCGAAAGTAACAGTAGCATGATGGTACGAAGCTCTCCAAAGTTGTTTTGGAACGAAGTCCCAGATAAGATAATCCGTAACAAAAGACGGATTATCCTATCAGGGACTCCGTTCCAGAACATCTTTGCATAACTTCGTACCAACATGCCCCGGTTACTTCTGGCAAATGATGAAGTCATGTAATTTTTCAATACTTTGACACTAGCTAGGCAACCTCTCTCGACCCCTCGACCCCCGACTGCTCGGCGATCCACAAACCCTAGACCCCCTCATGTCACATTTTGTCTAGCTATAGTGTCAAAGGATTCAACAAAACCAATATACTTCATCATTAGGCGAAAGTAACAGTAGCATGATGGTACGAAGCTCTCCAAAGTTGTTTTGGAACGAAGTCCCAGATAAGATAATCCGTAACAAAAGACGGATTATCCTATCAGGGACTCCGTTCCAGAACATCTTTGCATAACTTCGTACCAACATGCCCCGGTTACTTCTGGCAAATGATGAAGTCATGGAATTTTTCAATACTTTGACACTAGCTATAGGCAACCTCTCTCGACCCCTCGACCCCCGACTGCTCGGCGATCCACAAACCCTAGACCCCCTCATGTCACATTTTGTCTAGCTATAGTGTCAAAGGATTCAACAAAACCAATACTTCATCATTAGGCGAAAGTAACAGTAGCATGATGGTACGAAGCTCTCCAAAGTTGTTTTGGAACGAAGTCCCAGATAAGATAATCCGTAACAAAAGACGGATTATCCTATCAGGAACTCCGTTCCAAAACATCTTTGCATAACTTTGTACCAAAATGCCCCGGTTACTTCTGGCAAATGATGAAGTCATGGAATTCTTCAATACTTTGACACTAGCTAGGCAACCTCTCTCGACCCCTCGACCCCCGACTGCTCGGCGATCCACAACCCTAGACCCCCTCATGTCACATTTTGTCGAGTGTCAAAGGATTCAACAAAACCAATACTTCATCATTAGGCGAAAGTAACAGTAGCATGATGGTACGAAGCTCTCCAAAGTTATTTTGGAACGGAGTCCCCGATATGATAATTCGTAACAAAAGACGGATTATTCTATCAGGAACTCCGTTTCAAAATATCTTTGCATAACTTTGTACCAAAATGCCCCGGTTACTTCTGGCTAATGATGAAGTCATGGAATTCTTCAATACTTTGACCCCCGACTGCTCGGCGATCCACAACCCTAGACCCCCGACTGCTAGGCAACCTCTCGACCCCTCGCCCTTCGGCCTCTCGATCGGTCCCTCGACGACCCTCGACCCCTCGACCTTCGGCCTCGGTCCCTCGACGACCCTACCCCGGCCCCCCCCTAATATCGAAGTTATCGGGGAGAGGGTGTATACATATCCGATAAAAAAAGAGGAAGAAGAAGAAAAAAGGAACCGCTAGAGGAGAAGATCGAAGAAAAAAAAAGAAAAAAAAAAGGAGAAGAAGAAAGGAATAGAGGAGAAGAAGAGAAAATTTCTCTTCTTCTCCTCTATTCCTTTCTTCTTCTCCTCTTTTTTTCTTTTTTTTCTTCTTCTTATTTATTTCTCCTCTTTCTTCCTCTCCTTCTTCTTCTTCTTTCTTTCCTCTTTCTTATTTTCTTCTTTCCTATCCTTCTTTTTTCTTTTTTTTCTTCTTCTTATTTATTTCTCCTCTTCTTCCTCTCCTCTTCTTCTTTCTTTCCTCTTTCTTATTTTCTTCTTTCCTATCCTTCTTTTTCTAAATTTGTAACTTTTGCATATATATATAAAACTTTCTATATATATTTAGCATATATAAACAAAAAATATATAGCTAGCCACATACACATATATATATACATCACATATACACACATCACATATATACAGCAACTTCCTAAGAAAAAATATATTTATATACACATAAATATATATTTAACATATATATTTAGCAAATTCCTAAGAAAAAAAAAGATATACACATACATATAAATACAGCAACTATATATACAGCAACTATATATACTGCAATTTATATAAACATAAAAAAAATATACACATATATACATATATATACACAGCAACTATATATATATATATACAACAATATTTAAACATATAAAAAAAAAGGGAGCCGGCCCTCACATCGGCAGGGCTGGGCGGCGCGACGGCGGCGGGGCGGGGCGGCGACGAGGCGGCGTCGGGGCGGGGCGGCGCGACGGCGGCGGGGCGGGGCGCGCGGCGACGCGGGGCGACGGGCCGGCCGGGGCGCGGCGACGGCGCGGGGCGGGGCGACGGCGCGGGGCGCGGCGACGGCGCGGGGCGGAGCGACGAGGCGGCGTCGGGGGCGACGGCGACGGGGCGACGGGGGCGACGGCGACGGCGACGGGGACGGAGCAGATCGAGGGCGGCGTCGGGGCGGGGAAGAAGGAGAAACTGAACGAAATTTTCACAAGTGTAGCTTATATAGGAGGAGTATTAGTCCCGGCTCTTGGCACAAACCGGGACTAATACCCCCATTTAGCCCCGGTTGCTGCCACCAACCGGGACTAAAGGTCCCTTTTCAGCAGCCCAAAGGGCGGGAAGGTGGGGCCTTTAGTCCCGGTTGGTGGCAGCAACCGGGACTAATGCCACCCTTTAGTCCCGGTTGGTGCCAGCAACCGGGACTAAAGGCCTTGCCGCGGTGCGGTGGGAAGTTTAGTCCCACCTCGCTAGTTGAGGGAGAGCAGCACCAGTTTATAAGCCCCGCTGCCTCTCTCCTCTCGAACTCCTCTAAACTGCAGGCCTAAGGGCCTAAACTGACACTGCTTTGCCTGTGGACTTGCTGGGCTTTCTACGGGCCTGAATCCTGGCCCATGGTTGGGTTTCTAGTCGTATTCAGGCCGTGTGGGCCCAGCAGGTGGCATATTTTTTCTTTTTTTCTTTGTTGCTTTATTTTTTAGTTTTGTTTCTACTTTCAACAAAATACTTACTGTTGCTATTTTTATTTATTTGTTTTCTTTGTTTCTTTATTTATTTGATTTTGTTTCTACTTACAAAAAAATATTTATTGTTGCTATTTTTTTTTCAAGTTTTTTTGTTTTGTTTTCTGCATTATTTATTTTCTTTTGTAAAACCAATTACGAACTTTCTGTTAGTGCAAGTAGTATTCAAATTTGAATAGTTTAAATTTGAAATTATTTGTTTTCTTTGTTGCTTTATTTATTTTATTTTGTTTCTTTTCAGCAGCCCAAAGGGCGGGAAGGAGGGGCCTTTAGTCCCGGTTGGTGGCAGCAACCGGGACTAAAGGGGGGCATTAGTCCCGGTTGCTGCCACCAACCGGGACCAAAGGCCCCGAGCTGGCGCGGGTGCGGTGGGATGTTTAGTCCCACCTCGCTAGCTGAGGGAGCTCGAGAGTGGTTTATAAGGGCTGCTGCTCCCACCCTCTCGAGCTCCTCTCAAATGCAGGCTTCTGGGCCTAACTCTGCGCGCTGCCCTGTGAGCTTGCTGGGCCTTATATTACAGGTGGATCCTATGCTATAGGCCTTGCAGGCTCACTGGGCAGCGCCCAATTTTTTTTTTCCTTTTTTGCTTTATTTATTTCTAAGTTGTTTTTTGCTGCATTTAGAGTTGCTTTATTTATTTTATTTTCTTTGTTTATTTCTAAGTTGTTTTTTGCTGTATTTAGAGTTGCTTTATTTATTTTACTTCCTTTATTTATTTTCTTTGTTGCTTTATTTATTTTATTTTGTTTATACTTAATTACAACAAAATACTTATTGTTGCTATTTATTTCTAAGTTGTTTTTTGCTGTATTTAGAGTTGCTTTATTTATTTTATTTTCTTTGTTTATTTCTAAGTTGTTTTTTGCTGTATTTAGAGTTGCTTTATTTATTTTACTTTCTTTATTCATTTTCTTTGTTGCTTTATTTATTTTATTTTGTTTATACTTACAACAAAATACTTATTGTTGCTATTTATTTTTCAAGTTTGTTTTGTTTTGTTTTGTTTTGTTAGTGCAAGTAGTATTGAAATTTGAATAGTATAAACGGACAATGGTATCATACTCGTTTGTTACAAAGTTGGCATGGTATCATCATAATAGTTGCGGAAATAACTCTTCATTTTTTCTTCGCTTGTGTCATTTGCTTATTGCGCCGTAACCATGGATAATCTTCATCGTTTATCAGGATGCTTGGGTCAGCCTTGACTTTGAAGGGAGGAATTTCATGAAACTTTTCATAATCTTCAGACATGTCTGTCTTGCCCTCCACTCCCAGGATGTCCCTTTTTCCTGAAAGAACTATGTGGCGCTTTGGCTCATCGTATGATGTATTCGCTTCCTTATCTTTTCTTTTTCTCGGTCTGGTAGACATGTCCTTCACATAGATAACCTGTGCCACATCATTGGCTAGGACGAACGGTTCGTCATTGTATCCAAGATTTTTCAGATCCACTGTTGTCATTCTGTACTGTGGGTCTACCTGTACCCCGCCTCCTGACAGATTGACACATTTACACTTAAACAAAGGGACCTTAAAATCATGTCCGTAGTCAAGTTCCCATATGTCCACTATGTAACCATAATATGTGTCCTTTCCCCTCTCGGTTGTTGCATCAAAGCGGACACCGCTGTTTTGGTTGGTGCTCTTTTGATCTTGGACAATCGTGTAAAATGTATTTCCATTTATCTCGTATCCTTTGTAAATCAATACAGTCGAAGATGGTCCCCTGGACAACAAGTACAACTCATCACAAACAGTGTTGTCACCTCTGAGACGTGTTTCCAACCAACTGCTGAAAGTCCTGATGTGTTCACGTGTAATCCAGTCGTCGCACTGCTCCGGGTGTTTGGAGCGCAGACTGTTCTTGTGTTCATCGACATACGGGGTCACCAATGTAGAGTTCTGTAGAACTGTGTAGTGTGCTTGAGACCAAGAATAACCGTCCCTGCATATTATTGAGTCCCTTCCAAGCGTGCCTTTTCCAGTCAGTCTGCCCTCGTACCGCGATTTAGGGAGACCTATCTTATTAAGGCCAGGAATGAAGTCAACACAAAACCCGATGACATCCTCTGTTTGATGGCCCATGGAGATGCTTCCTTATGGTCTGGCGCGGTTACGGACATATTTCTTTAGGACTCCCATGAACCTCTCAAAGGGGAACATATTGTGTAGAAATACGGGCCCCAGAATGACAATCTCGTCGACTAGATGAACTAGGACGTGTGTCATGATATTGAAGAAGGATGGTGGGAACACAAGCTCGAAACTGACAAGACATTGCGCCACATCACTCCTTAGCCTTGGTACGATTTCTGGATCGATCACCTTCTGAGAGATTGCATTGAGGAATGCACATAGTTTCACAATGGCTAATCGGACGTTTTCCGGTAGAAGCCCCCTCAATGCAACCGGAAGCAGTTGCGTCATAATCACATGGCAGTCATGAGACTTTAGGTTCTGGAACTTTTTCTCTGCCATATTTATTATTCCCTTTATATTCGACGAGAAGCCAGTCGGGACCTTCATACTGAGAAGGCATTCAAAGAAGATTTCTTTCTCTTCTTTCGTAAGAGCATAGCTGGCAGGACCTTCATACTGCTTCGGAGGGATGCCGTCTTTTTCGTGCAAACGTTGCAGGTCCTCCCGTGCCTCAGCTGTATCTTTTGCCTTTCCATACACGCCCAAGAAGCCTAGCAGGTTCACGCAAAGGTTCTTCGTCACGGGCATCACGTCGATTGAAGAGCGGACCTCTAGGTCTTTCCAGTAGGGTAGGTCCCAAAATATAGATTTCTTCTTCCACATGGGTGCGTGTCCCTCATCGTCATTCGGAACAGCTAGTGCGCCGGGGCCCTTTCCGAAGATTACGTGTAAATCATTGACCATAGCAAGTACGTGATCACCGGTACGCATGGCGGGCTTCTTCCGGTGATCTGCCTCGCCTTTGAAATGCTTGCCTTTCTTTCGACATTGATGGTTGGTCGGAAGAAATCGACGATGGCCCAGGTACACATTCTTCCTGCACTTGTCCAGGTATATACTTTCAGTGTCATCTAAACAGTGCGTGCATGCGTGGTATCCTTTGTTTGTCTGTCCTGAAAGGTTACTGAGAGCGGGCCAATCGTTGATGGTCACGAACAGCAACGCCTTTAGGTCAAATTCCTCCTGTTTGTGCTCATCCCACGCACGTACACCGTGTCCATTCCACAGCTGTAAAAGTTCTTCAACTAATGGCCTTAGGTACACATCAATGTCGTTGCCGGGTTGCTTAGGGCCTTGGATGAGAACTGGCATCATAATGAACTTCCGCTTCATGCACATCCAAGGAGGAAGGTTATACATACATAGAGTCACGGGCCAGGTGCTGTGATTGCTGCTCTGCTCCCCGAAAGGATTAATGCCATCCGCGCTTAGAGCAAACCATACGTTCCTTGCGTCCTTTGCAAACTCCTCCCAGTACTTTCTCTCGATTTTTCTCCATTGCGACCCTTCAGCGGGTGCTCTCAACTTCCCGTCTTTCTTACGGTCCTCACTGTGCCATCGCATCAACTTGGCATGCTCTCTGTTTCTAAACAAACGTTTCAACCGTGGTATTATAGGAGCATACCACATCACCTTCGCAGGAACCCTCTTCCTGGCGGGCCCGCCATCAACATCACCAGGGTCATCTCGTCTGATCTTATACCGCAACGCACCGCATACCGGACATGCGTTCAGATCGTTGTATGCACCGCGGTAGAGGATGCAGTCATTAGGGCATGCATGTATCTTCTGCACCTCCAATCCTAGAGGGCATACGACCTTCTTTGCTGCGTATGTACTGTCGGGCAATTCGTTATCCTTCGGAAGCTTCTTCTTCAATATTTTCAGTAGCTTCTCAAATCCTTTGTCAGCCACAGCATTCTCTGCCTTCCACTGCAGCAATTCCAGTACGGTACCGAGCTTTGTGTTGCCATCTTCGCAATTGGGGTACAACCCTTTTTTGTGATCCTCTAACATGCGATCGAACTTCAGCTTCTCCTTTTGACTTTCGCATTGTGTCCTTGCATCGACAATGACCCGGCGAAGATCATCATTTGGTTCCTCTTGATCTTCAGCAGCTTCACCCGTTGCAGCATCATTGGGCACATCGTCTGGTTCCTCTTGATCTTCATCAGCTCCCCCTATTGCAGCATCACCGTATTCAGGGGGCACATAGTTGTCATCGTACTCTTCTTCTTCGCCGTCTTCCATCATAACCCCTATTTCTCCGTGCCTCGTCCAAACATTATAGTGTGGCATGAAACCCTTGTAAAGCAGGTGGGAGTGAAGGATTTTTCGGTTAGAGTAAGACATCGTATTCACACATTGAGTGCATGGACAACACATAAAACCATTCTGCTTGTTTGCCTCTGCCACATTTAGAAACTCACGCACGCCCTTAATGTACTCGGAGGTGTGTCTGTCACCGTACATCCATTGGCGGTTCATCTGCGTGCATTTATATATAATTAAGTGTGTCAAAAACCATTACAGAACATCATAAATAGATAATTAAGTGACCAAATGGATAAAAGTTCATCATCACATTAAAACCAAAGTACATACATATATAGTTCTCATCTAACAACATATATAGCTCTCCATACACATCGAAACTATGTAAAACATTTCAACGCGAAAACAAATGCTATCATAATCGCAACCAAGGTAACAATTGATCCATCGGCATAATGATACCAAGCCTCGGTATTAATGGCATATTTTCTAATCTTTTTAATCTTCAACCGCATTGCATCCATCTTGATCTTGTGATCATCGACGACATCCGCAACATGCAACTCCAATATCATATTCTCGTCCACAATTTTTTTTATTTTTTCCTTCAAGAATTTGTTTTCTTCTTCAACTAAATTTAACCTCTCGACAATAGGTTCCATCTTGATCTTGTGATCATCGATAACTTCCGCAACATGCAACTCCAATTCCATCTTCTCCTCCTCCATTTTTTCCAATTTTTTCTTTAACGAAATGTTTTCCTCTTCAACTAAATTTAACCTCTCCACAAGAGGGTCGGTTGGAATTTCCGGTTCAACTACCTCCTAGACATAATAAAACATCTATGCATGTCAGGTTGGTCGGCATAACTATCATAAGCACTAAAACAAATAGTTATAAATTAAAGATAATATACCACATCCGAATCGTAGACCGGACGAGGGCCCACGTGGGCGGATATCAAAACCATCGCACTATATAATAACAAGCAATAATAAACGTAAGAAAATTAGACAAATATCTATCTAAAGCAATAATAAAAGTAAGAAAAGCATGGACATAACAAGAGGCTCACCACGGTGGTGCCGGTGACGAGATCGGCGGGGGCGATCGACGACGGCGAAGACGGGGACGGGACGTGACGGACCGCTAAACCTAGACAAATCTCGGAGAAAATAGAGCTTCGAGAGCAGAAAAGCTTAACTAGTGTGGCTCGGGCATTCCACCGAACATGTTGTGTGCATAGGAGGTGAGCTAGAGCACCATTAACCCCTCTCTCCCTCGGCCAGAAAAAAAACAGAGCAGTGAGCTCTGCTCTTGAGTGAGGGGGTTTATATAGGCAACTCACTGGTCCCGGTTGGTGCTAGAAACCGGGGCTAAAGGGGAGCCTTTGGTCCCGGTTCATAATACAAACCGGGACTAATAGTGGTGGGCCAGGAGCAAGAGCCATTGGTCCCGGTTTTTAGCTCCAACCGGGACCAATAGGTCCAGACGAACCGGGACCAATGGCCCACATGGCCCGGCCGGCCCCCTAGGCTAACGAACCGGGTCCAGTACCCCCATTGGTCCCGGTTCTAGATTGAACCGGGGCTAATGGGCTGGACTAATGCCCTGTTTTCTACTAGTGTATATGCATACAGAGAGAAGTAATATCGACCACCTCTCCTTCTCCGAGAGATTGGTCGAACAAAAAGTTCTCGTATATCTATCCGACAATACCGAGTACATATATACAATAATTATCTCTTACAAATATAATCTCCAATACAATGGACGCATGGTCCACATAGTATTCTCCGTCTGGCGCGATCACGTGTTCAAGGAAGAATGCCGCCAATTCCTCTTGAATTGCTCGCAGACGATCTGGTGTTAGGAGTTCATCACGCATCCGAAACATCTAATTTGAAAAAGGGGGTCAATACATGAAATGATGCTATAAAATTGTGAATATTATTAATTAATTGCTTACACACTTCAAATGATGGTAATGAAATAAAATTGTGAATATTATTAATTGCTTACGCACTTCAAATTATGCTTCAGAGTAGCCCCGCTCACAGGTCGTGTGGCGGATGGACTCGCAAATGTAGTATCCACAGTAATCATTCCCGTGTTCCTGCCACAACCACTTTACAAGAAATAGAGGTCAATCAAACTGATAAGCAAGAATGCCAAATGGTATTGATGAAACTAGCGCTTGAATCAAGATATAGGAGATGCGCGGAACATGCTACTATATAGTACTTACTTTCGGATGTCTAAATTCTAGCTTCTTCGGCAGTCCCGGAGCTTTTTTGGTGAATTTTCTCCAAACCCTGCCAGACAATGAAAACAATTACTTGATATCAGAAATGAACAAAGTTGCTGATATGCATGGTGGATAATATTGATCGATTTAACTTACCTGTCGAGCATTTGAGTCATGTCCGCATACTCCTCGGGATCTTTACGTTTAGAGTCCAAGACAGTTACTACTCCCTTCTCAAGCTTAATCTCTAAGAAAATATAGTGGAAGCTGTGCACGCATGCATGAACTCATCAATTACATTACTATAACCTTGACCGATATATAAGGGAAACCAAATATGCACAAGACAGTAACACTCACTTGAAGTTGTAAGGAAAGAGTATTATATCTTTGTTTTCATTTACCACCAACGATCGTAGCAAGTTGGTCTCGGTATCTGAGGGACGCCATTTAACCTCGGTTGCATCTATGAGGTATGTGTTAATGAACCCAATATCACCTACTTGTCTTTTCTTCAATTCGACGATCTTAAATCTCCATAATATAGTGATGATAATTATAAATACATGCAATGAAAGAGATCAGCTATATAGAGAGACTTAATGACAGAAGTAGTACTACTTACAGACAGTAGCAGATGACCGTGCTTTATCGAGGGCCAATTGATTGAAAAACTGATAGAACTCCTCAAATGGAATAGGCAACAGTTCAATTCCAACGAGGTCATGCTCCGGTTTAACTCTCACATACAAGCTATCCCTCCCCCCAGACTCTCTGAAGATTTTCATGTACCAATCATGCAATCTTCGCATATTCGTTGATAGAGATCTTTCATTTTTGACGAGAGGCTTCTGATGTCTACACACGCTTCTACTCTTGTAGACTATGTTGGGCCCCAAGCGCAGAGGTTTGTAGGACAGCAGCAATTTCCCTCAAGTGGATGACCTAAGGTTTATCGAACTCAGGGAAGTAGAGGTTGAAGATGGTCTCTCTCAAGCAACCCTGCAACTACGATACAAGAAGTCTCTTGTGTCCCCAACACACCTAATACAACTAGGAGTTGTATAGATGCACTAGTTCGTCGAAGAGATGTTAAATGGCAAGTGATATGGATGGCAAAACAAAGTAATATAAATCTGTAATAAAAAGTGCAGCAAGCAAACAAGTGGTAAACGTGAGCACAAATGGTATTGCAATGGTGGAAACAAGGCCTAGGGATCATACTTTCACTAGAGGCAACTCCCAACAACATTAACATAATCGAATCACATGATATTTCCCATAAAACATGCAATGGAGAGGCACCCGGAGGTCATTCCTTCGTGGTCAAGAGAGGACGAGAATTATGTAGGGCTACAAAAGCACACCTCAAAGTTCGTAGTTCTCAATCTAAGGATTTCCCAATGTCACCGCGGCCATCCAAAGAGAGTCCCACAATCACCACAACATATCTAAAGGATAGTCACAGACAAGCACCAAGAGACTCTCAATCTTCAATCAACACACAAGAGAGGAAATCACTCATGAAAATATTTTTGTAATCCATGTCCAATAGACCGCTGTCACCTTGGTCTCGGGGATTATACTAGATAAAGACAAGTGAGTACATCAATCCAATACATAGAGGAAGGGGAAATATCATGGGATCACCCTAGATTAACATAGCTTATGATCACAACGAAGATCACATCATGGGAGAGAGATAACCACATAGCTACACGTACGAGCCCTCGGCCCCGGAGAAGACTACTCACACATGGACATGGTGAGGAGGAGGTTGATGATGGTGTTGATGGAGAGGTGCAGCCCCGCGAGGAGGAGACGGCCGGCGGCAGCCACGGAGGCGGCGGCGGCGGCCCTAGGGGGCGGCGGCGGCCTTAGGGGGCAGCGGCTCCTTGGCCCCCCTTCTTCCTTGTGGATGGTGCTGCAATGGTGCTGGTCCTCCCCTCCAAGACGGCGGCTCGGGAGGAGGAAAATTCGTGGCCCTTGGTGACCTAGGTTTCCTCTCTTTATATAGACTCTCGGATTCCCGTCATCAGATTTTGGGCCTCAATAAAACGGGCTTTACTCGGCCGTTCGGACTCCGATTTAGACAAATTTTATATCCAGAAGCATCGCCTCGAAATTCCCCACAACTTTCGCAACTAGACTTTTTCCGTTTGACGCAGTCTTCAGGCCGGAACGTGACGATCTTTAAAAAACGTTCTCAGACAGATTTCAGGAAAGTCAGAGTCCTACTCCAATACGACTCCTTTTGCGTTTTTGTCAATTTCCAAGTAATTCCTACACAATAAAGTGTAAAACAAGAACATTGTGCACTTTTGCAACCATTAGTATGTTAGTCCAAATATGATCAAAAGTGTATGGAAGTGCATAAATATCATAGCAATATCACACAAAAAGGGCATGGAGCAAGCAGAAATTATAGATACGTTTTGGACGTATCAACATCCCCAAGCTTAATTCCTGCTCGTCCTCGAGTATGTAAATGATAACAAGCATAATTTCTGTGATGACATTCTATTAACCATATAAGAACTTTTCACAGTCACATGACAAGTTCTTACTGAGACAATGAATTTGTAGTAATTAAGTTGCCTCATGAGAAAATCACAAAGAACTGAAAGTTTTACAATATGATATTGAAATACTCAAAAGATTTGTAATGAGCATGGTGTGCAAATATGACAAAGTGATATCTCGCTTGCCCCCTTTAGTGAAGCAAAACATAAATGCAGGGGCACCTCCAAAGTTTAAGTGACGACTAGATACAATGATTTCAAAATAAACGATATCATAATCATGCAAAAGACAATGGTACTTTGGGACAATGCACATTACACTCAGAATGACAATCATGCTCTCAATAGTTGGTGCTTTGAAGAAATAAGGTGGAGACTCTCGAACCGTGGCTTTTGTTCGCAAGGTTGAAAACCCGTTGTCAGAAACAAAAACTAAACATGTACCAGAGCTCCTGGTTTTAAAAACAGAGTTAATAATTTTTTTTGAATATACATATTTCGTCAACGAATGCTAGCAGATAACTCAATCACTTCTTGAGCTGGACAAGTTTCGAGGAACGGCTCCCGCATGAGGACGATCACATCCTCTTAATCTCCTTTGTTTATCACTGCCAAAGTTTTCTGATTTCCCATGAACAAAGCGTGAAGGAGGGTTTGTTTGTTGTATAATTTTTTAATGAGCCGGGCGCACTCTATGCCAGTTCCTTCTCGTATTATGGGTTTGCACATTAGACATGCAATTTCGGGGTGAAGCTTGTCCAACTTAAAAAGATAATGAATTAACTACTACTTCCTCATGAGCTAAAACAGAGGCACAAAATAGAAATGCTTTTTTGAATAATTTCGAGATGGTACATGAAAGTCTTCGTTAGGAATGGCAGGTAAATACCATGTATAGGAAGGTATGGTGGACTCCTATGGCATAACTGGTTTAAAGGATTTTGGATGCACAAGCAGTCAGTCCGCTTAGTACAGGCGAAGGTTAGCAAAAGACTGGGAGCGACCAACTAAAAGAGCAATGACGGTCATAATCATGCAGAGCGACAAAGCAACATTGAATCGGGCATGGAAGTTATATCGCTACTCAGAAATTAAATATCATCAAGGCTTGATAGACTTTCTTTACAGTCTCAAATATGCGTGAGCATACGCCAAGTCAATCAAAATAAATTCTTAAAGGAAGATATCACTAAACCATACCACATCATAGGCAAACAAATCATGTTGGTACTCCAATAACACATTGAGAACCCCCCAGCTATTTGAAACTAACCATAAGAAAACATGAACTACTAAGCACCATTATGCACATAGCATTTTTATCATAGACATATCAACCAGTGCAACAGAAGCCAACTCTCTTAACAAGATAAGCATGATAAATAAAGAGAGTTCCAGCGACCAACTAAACAAAAGCTCTTTATAAAGATAAGCATGAAAACTAAGAGCTGAACATGATAATAGCTATTGAAAGACAAAGAACACACACAGCAAAGATAGACATGAAAATTCTATGTTATGTTCTAGGTTGAAGTGGAGCGGGTCTCTCTCCCACACAAAGAAAGCTGGGTTCCAACTCGTTATGAACAGCAAGCAAAGCTAAAGAAAACTAAAAAGGAAACTAAAAGCAAGACGCTCCAAGCATAGCACATAACACATGAAGTGATAAAAATATAGTGGAACGAAAGACGAACTGATAATTGTTGATGGAGAAGGGGATGCACGGGGGCATCCCCAAGATTAGACGCTTGAGTCTTCTTGAATATGTCTTGGGGGTGCACGGGGGCATCCCCAAGCTTGAGCGTTTGACACTCCTGAATCTTTTTATCATCTTCCCTCGCACACTTGAAAACTCTCTTCATACATAACTCATCATAATCTGATTAGCGAGGTTAGTACCCTTAATAAAATAATTATTCCTTGCTGGAAATAAGGATATTCTTGAAGGTCTACTGTTTCTCTAGATTGCCAAAAGGTTTTTGCAAAGAAAAAGCAAGCTCAAGGTTTGCAAAATGAAGGAAAGGCAAAACAGGACAGAATCTGTGAAAAACAGACCAGCAGGTAGTAAATGATTTTTTCGGGGCACTTCTGCAACTCTACTCAAAAAACTCAGAACAGACGCCCGAAAGCCAATTGTATAGAGCACGCTGTCGAAAAAATTCAGACCAAAAAGATGATCTGGTGATTTTATACGAATTTTTCTATCCAAGGACAGAATCTGTTTCCTGGACAGCACGTCACAACTTTTGAACTTTCTTGCAATCAGAGGCTACACTTGGACCAAAGCTGAAAAGTGAAGATACAATGATGATGCTACTGTAGTAACAACATCAAGACACAACAAAAGCAAAATAAAATTTTATTCATTGTGGGCTGCCTCCCAAAAGCGCTTTCTTTTATGCCATTAAGCTAGGCATAAGACTTTAATGATGCTCTCGTAGGAATAAGAGTTGAAGAACAAAAGAGAGCATCAGGAAGCAAATACCAAACACATTTAAGCCTAACATGCTTCCTATGCATAGGAATATTGCAATAGAATAATTCATTGAAGCACAAAGCAATAAGCATAGGAAGGCAAAACAAGCATAACTTCGAAATATTCACCATAAAAAGAGGAAACTTCTTATTATTAAGATATTTAGAACCATGTCTCCCTCTCTCATTATAAATTTCAGTGGCATCATGGATGAACTCAACAATATAACTATCACATAAGGCATTATTTCCATGATCCAAAAGCATAAAAGTGTCATTACTCTTCATATAAGCAAAATCTTTCTTATTAGGAATAGTGAGAGTAAGACTATCATAACCAGCATGGTAATCATCGTATTTAGGAGGCATATCATAATCATAAAAAATTTTATCCTCAATAGTAGGTGGACTGAAAATATCATATTCATCATTGTAATCATCATATATAGGAGGCATAGTATCATCAAAGTAAATTTTCTCCTCAAAAGTTGGGGGACTAAAAATATCATGTTCATCAAACGTGTCATCCCCAAGCTTAGAGCTTTCCATGTCATTAGCAATATTGATATTAAATAAAAACATACTAATAACATCACCACCATCATGATTGTTATGCAAATAATAAAGTTCCAAAGGTTTTTTAATTTTCTCTTCGAACACATCATGTCCAAGTTCAAGGTAGAGCTTATAAAGCTCTCTCATATTTTTGTTGTTTTCCATTAAGCAAAACTAGTGAAAATAAAAACAAGAAACAAAAAGATTTAATTGCAAGATCTAAAGATATACCTTCAAGCACTCACCTCCCCGGCAACGGTGCAGAAATAGCTTGATGTCTACACACGCTTCTACTCTTGTAGACTATGTTGGGCCCCCAAGCACAGAGGTTTGTAGGAGAGCAGCAATTTCCCTCAAGTGGATGACCTAAGGTTTATCGAACTCAGGGAAGTAGAGGTTGAAGATGGTCTCTCTCAAGCAACCCTGCAACTAAGATACAAGAAGTCTCTTGTGTCCCCAACACACCTAATACAACTAGGAGTTGTATAGATGCACTAGTTCGTCGAAGAGATGTTAAATGGCAAGTGATGTGGATGGCAAAACAAAGTAATATAAATCTGTAATAAAAAGTGCAGCAAGCAAACAAGTGGTAAACGTGAGCGCAAATGGTATTGCAATGGTGGAAACAAGGCCTAGGGATCATACTTTCACTAGAGGCAACTCCCAAGAACATTAACATAATCGAATCACATGATATTTCCCATAAAACATGCAATGGAGACGCACCCGGAGGTCATTCCTTCGTGGTCAAGAGAGGACGAGAATTATGTAGGGCTACAAAAGCACACCTCAAAGTTCGTAGTTCTCAATCTAAGGATTTCCCAATGTCACCGCGGCCATCCAAAGAGAGTCGCACAATCACCACAACATATCTAAAGGATAGTCAAAGACAAGCACCAAGAGACTCTCAATCTTCAATCAACACACAAGAGAGGAAATCACTCATGAAAATATTTTTCTAATCCATGTCCAATAGACCGCTGTCACCTTGGTCTCGGGGATTATACTAGATAAAGACAAGTGAGTACATCAATCCAATACATAGAGGAAGGGGAAATATCATGGGATCACCCTAGATTAACATAGCCTATGATCACAACGAAGATCACATCATGGGAGAGAGAGATAACCACATAGCTACACGTACGAGCCCTCGGCCCCGAAGAAGACTACTCACACATGAACATGGTGAGGAGGAGGTTGATGATGGTGTTGATGGAGAGGTGCAGCCCCGCGAGGAGGAGACGGCCGGCGGCAGCCACGGAGGCGGCGGCGGCGGCCCTAGGGGGCGGCGGCGGCCCTAGGGGGCAGCGGCTCCTTGGCCCCCCTTCTTCCTTGTGGATGGTGCTGCAATGGTGCTGGTCCTCCCCTCCAAGACGGAGGCTCGGGAGGAGGAAAATTCGTGGCCCTTGGTGACCTAGGTTTCCTCTATTTATATAGACTCTCGGATTTCCGTCATCAGATTTTGGGCCTCAGTAAAACGGGCTTTACTCGGCCGTCCGGACTCCGATTTGGACGAATTTTATATCCAGAAGCATCGCCTCGAAATTCCCCACAACTTTCGCAACTAGACTTTTTCCGTTTGACGTCGTCTTCAGTCCGGAACGTGACCATCTTTAAAAAACGTTCTCAGACAGATTTCAGGAAAGTCAGAGTCCTACTCCAATACGACTCCTTTTGCGTTTTTGTCAATTTCCAAGTAATTCCTACACAATAAAGTGTAAAACAAGAACATTGTGCACTTTTGCAACCATTAGTAGGTTAGTCAAAATATGATCAAAAGTGTATGGAAGTGCATAAATATCATAGCAATATCACACAAAAAGGGCATGGAGCAAGCAGAAATTATAGATACGTTTTGGACGTATCAGCTTCCCGTACTCGTATCTTTGTATCTGCACCTCCAAGAAATCATATTGTACATCGTCGGACAGGTAATCTCCAAGATTGCTATAACCGGGCACCATCCTCGGATCATTAGTGACCATGTCGCTAGACACCTTGAGCGGGGAGGACGATTGGTCCGCTTGTTCGCCAAGCTGGGCAATTTGTTTTCCAGCTCGTCCTTTTGCTAACCTTTGATCACTTTTAGTACTTCCCGACCGCTTCGCTGCTTGAAATGACTTTTCAATCATGCGGTCATAGTTGTCCTTCGGCTTACTTTTCGCTGGTTGCTTCAGGGCAGCAAGAGTGCGCTTTGCTTTCACCAGATCTATCTTCTCCTCCGGAGGTGGATGTCTCTGTGCTTTCAACCCTTCAAGCCAGTCCTTCACTTCGCCTTGAGCGATCTTCGTGTTTTCATCGTCGGACCACTCGTATGGTAACTTCTCTAGAGGCGTGAGAGAAGGACCGAATCTGCATCGCCTCCCGCCTCTGCCTGTACTGCTAGACGTCGCCAGACCAGACGAAGCGGCTGTCTTCTTTCCTTGCTTAGGCGCCGGAGCAGGAGCAGCCGGAGCAGCGGCAGGTCTCTTCCACCCTTGCTGACTAGGCGGAGAAGGAGGAGCAGGCTGGCTGCTCGGGCGCGTCGGCGCAGGCGGAGAAGGAGGAGGCTGGCTGCTCGGGCGCGCCGGCGCAGGCGAAGGAGGCGGAGTGCCGCCACGCGCCGGAGAAGGAGCCGGAGTACCCTGATCGTCACTCGTCGGAGGAGGAGGCGGTGGAGGAGGCGGTGGAGGAGGCGGAGTGCCCTGACTGGCCGGAGGAGGGGGAGGAGGAGGCGGAGGCGTCCAGTTGATAATGTTGATGAGGTCCTTCCGCCATAGGCATGGAGTCGTCAGTGAAGAACCCAGCCGAGTCTCCCTTCACCGGTAGGGTGGTCAAGCTGGAGCTCCTCAAATCCCTCCGTAATTTCATCCACCATCACCCTAGCATATCCTTCTGGAATCGGCCGGCAGTGAAAAGTGTCGCCCGGTCTAGTAGGAAAAACAGAGCCAGCAGCCGCCTTGACCTTCAGATTTATCCACTGCGTCATAAGGTGGCAATTTTGTACCTCCGTGATAGCATCCACGGGATACCTGACAGTAGCCGTCAAGACATGCTCCGGCTGAAGCAGCTCGGTGGAAGCCACGCTGCTTCTCCACTGAGATGGCGGGGTAGCTTCGGGGGAAGCTTCGGCAATTCTTTTGTCCCGATTTGCTTCTCGTTCCTCTATCGCTTGTATTCTGGCCCGCAGCGCCTATAGTTCGATCTGCTGCATTTTCTTACTGCTCTCGTGGCATTTGTAGCCGCCTGCGTCTGGCACTCCACGGAAGGGAGCCTGGCGTGCCTCGTGTCCGTCCAGGGTGCTCAGGATTCCCGAGGGCCATTGTCAGCTCGTCGTTCTCTCTGTCGGGGAAGAACGTCCCTTCATGCGCTGCTTTGATATACTGCCGAAGCTTCCTGAGTGGTATTTCCAATTGCTTGTCCGTCCAAATGCACCTCCCTGATACAGGGTCCAAGGTTCCGCCAGCCCCGAAGAACCAAGTCCGGCAACGGTCTGGCCATTGCATTGTCTCTGGTTCGATCCCTTTCTCAAGCAGACCATTCTCAGCCTTGGCCCACTTAGGCCGGGCTCTGAAGTAGCCACCTGACCCCGTGCGATGGTGATGCTTCTTCTTCACAGCATTTATCTGGTTTGTCGCCGACATCTTCTTACTCTTTTCCGATGTCTTATAGGCCACAAATGCGGGCCAGTCATCTTTGATCTTCTCATATATGCCCACGAATTCCGAAGTCTCTTTATCACGGACAAACTTATTCAGTTTTTTCTTCCATGCCCTGAATTGGTCTGCCATCTTCGAAAGAGCAGCAGACTTGATTAATTCCTCTTTAACTGGGTTCGCCGGATCATCCTCTGGCGGTAGGATGAAATTTGACTTCAGCTCAGTCCAAAGATCTTCTTTCTGCATATCAGTGACATAAGACACCTGTGCGTCTTTTGCAGCCAGCTTTAACCATTGATGGATGCTGATCGGGATCTTGTCCCTAACCAGAACCCCGCACTGATTAACAAATGCGTTCTTTGTCCGGATGGGTTCAATCGGCTCGCCGGAGCGCGAGATTTCTGAGATCTCAAACTTTTCATCCGGCCTCAACTTTTTCTTCGCGCCTCGTCTCTTTACCGAAGATTTGCTCGATCCGGAGGGCTAGAAAAAGGAACAAAGACGAGAGTTAATGAATGCATCAATTAACTAGTCAGCACAGGCTTAACTAACATATATACCTCCTGGCCGGACTCGGTTCGGTCACCGGAGCCAGCATCACGGTCTCCTTCTTGCACCGGCATTGGGTCACCGGAGCCATCCTCACGGCCTACTTCTTCCATGTGCATTGGGTCACCGGAGCCATCAATATCATAGCCTAGATCTTCCAGCTGCAGCTCTCTTTCCACCAGCTCATTGGTGTCGTTGAGAAACGACAAGACGTCATCTTGTCCGTCAGCGATTATGTCCATCAACATCGCTTCTTGTGCTAGGTCTCGGGTGTTGTCGTCCATAGTTTCTACAAATATTTACAACATGCCAATTATTATTCAAACATGACAGATGGATATATTAATGGAAAACGTAGAACTAGCTTCGACCCTCAACCCCTGGACGACCCTCGACTGCTCGGTGATCCACAACCCTAGACCCCCTCATGTCACATTTTGTCTAGTGTCAAAGGATTCAACAAAACCAATACTTCATCATTAGGCGAAAGTAACAGTCGCATGATGGTACGAAGCTCTCCAAAGTTATTTTGGAACGGAGTCCCAGATAGGATAATTCGTAACAAAAGACGGATTATCCTATCAGGAACTCCGTTCGAAAACAACTTTGCAGAACTCCGTACCAACATGCCCCGGTTACTTCTGGCAAATGATGAAGTCATGGATTTCTTCAATACTTTGACACTAGCAAGGCAACCTCTCGACCCCTCGACCCTCGACTGCTCGGCGATCCACAACCCTAGACCCCCTCATGTCACATTTTGTCTAGTGTCAAAGGATTTAACAAACCAATACTTCATCATTAGGCGAAAGTAACAGTCGCATGATGGTACGAAGCTGTCCA
>LR738712.1:866964130-866976384 GCA_902687465.1 Secale cereale
CCCCGGCCAGAAAAAAAAAACAGAGCAGTGTGCTCTGCTCTTGAGCGAGGGGGTATATATAGGCACCTCATTGGTCCCGGTTGGTGCTATGAACCGGGGCTAAAGGGGTGCCTTTGGTCCCGGTTCATGCCACCAACCGGGACCAATGGTGGTGGGCCAGGAGCAAGACCCATTGGTCCCGGTTCGTCGCACAGACCGGGACCAAAAGGTCCAGACGAACCGGGACCAATGGCCCACGTGGCCCGGCCGGCCCCCTGGGCTCACGAACTGGGTCCAGTGCCCCCATTGGATCCGGTTCTAGATTGAATCGGGGCTAATGGGCTGGACAGGCCTGGACCAAAGCCCTCTTTTCTACTGGTGACTAAGCAGCGGCAGCGGTTCCCTGTAGTCCTTCGGAGCCGTCTCTTTATGCCTCATTTATGGAAACAAACCACGGACGATCGAGGCAGGGAATTGACGGCGGCGGCTTCCCATTAGAGAAGTCTTCCGATCGTACCGCTCCAGCGCGTTCTCATCCGCGAGCTGCATGCGCTCTGCCTGCGCCGTGGCCCTGACCTAATGCACCAGAAGCTCCGGCGAACAGCCGGCATGGCCGAGCTGCTGCTCGCCCTTCATCTTCATGCACGTGAGATTGAGCACGGCGCCGTGCGTGGCCGACATCCAAGGGATAGGCTGGTGCCCGTCGTAATGCTGCGTGATCGGTGTCGTCCTGTTCTCGATCTGCTGCGCGCCTCCTTGCAGGCCATCGACTTCAATTTGGATTCGTCCATCTAGTCATCCTCTTGAGTTTTGAGTCTTGAGTCTTGTTGCTCCTCGTTCTTGTCGTTGTAGTCTTGCCATCGATTAGTTTTTACAGTATTAGACGCAAATAGGAAGCCAGCCAAGCTGAGAAATAACTGAGTTGGAATCGTGCATTCGTCTCCTCATGGAATATAACTGATCCCGTGTCAAAAAAGAGTGGTTCAAAAGTAGAAGGATTGGACTAAAGAATAGGAAATAGATTTGGTTAGATCGAAGAAAAGGAAGGATACCTGGTCTCTGCGGCGGCGGCTCATTGATCTGCTGTGGGAGGCGTCCTCCTGTATAGAGAGGTAGAAGGGGGATCGATGGAAGAACGAGACGATGCGGCAACGGATCGTGTTCGTTTTAGAAAGGAAAGCCCAGCACAACTAAGGATACAACCGACGGGCCAACAGTCTTTAACGCACAGAACACAATCAATTCCATATAAGAACGCATCATAAGGCACGGTTTGTCAAAAAAAAAAAACATTTAGGAACGCACGGAAAACAAAAGAACATAAAGAAAATAACTAATAAACGTATGGAGAACTATGAAAGCTTTCGTCCTTTATTATTAGGTAAAGATAAAGATTTTGAAAAAATCGATTCGGGGAAATAACAAACACACCACGATGGACTATACCTCCAAGGATGCAAAAACAGAATCCTCTTCCCGAGGGTGGCTGACAAGGCGGGGGATGCGTCCAATGATGGATCACTAGGGAGAAGACGTTGGTGGGTGCGGCAATGATGGACCACAAGGGAGAAGACGTCGGTGGGCGCGTCCAATGATGGACAACAATGGAGAAGATGTCGGTGGGTGCGGCAATGATGGACCGCAAGGGAGAAGACGTCGGTGGGTGGGTAGCATCGGGGACCTGTGCAGGATGGATGCTCCCACGGCCTTTCGCACACTTTATAGACTTTTATGTATACATGATAGGCTACATGCTCTAGTGTTGAATCGGCTATAGAACCGACAAGTCCAAGTTACAGATTATTTTCTTCTTGCAAGAGATATTTTGAGAAAAGCGATGCCGACTCTCTTGCGCCGAACTATTCGCAAATACAATTCAAAAAAATATACACCACAAACGCCAAATCCTGTTCTTGAAGGAAATGCGGCCAAGCCAAAGACTAGGACAATGCCGCTGGCCATGGCATTGCAGACAAAGGCGAGACAAAGGATTGACAGGTAATGGTGTCAGGGGTGCATCACCGACATAGATAATGGTGTTTAGAGGGATGACCAGGGCGACGATGACTTGAAGGAGGAGACTACTCCGGCAGCGTAGTGGCGACACCGTCCATGAGTGGCGGTGGGGGAATCTATGACAACGGGAGTGCCGAAAATCTAAGCTGCAAAAAATCGAGTCGTGTGAAGATTAGTCGTTCCATTTGGTTTTCTTATTTTGATTTTTGGGATCTGTTTCCTACTTAATGTTTAACTGATGTACAATTTTGAAGGAATAATACACTAATACTCTCCCCGTTCCAAAATAGATGACCCAATTTTGTTCTAACTTTGTACAAAGTTGGGTCATCTATTTTCGAATGGAGGGAGTAGTAAGTTTTTTCATCACAACACACAACACAGTGAATTTTTCTATTGACAGGAATCACAAAAGGATGAGGTTAGATAGCTTTTCTCCTTGATCTCCACACTGCCCAGAGTGTTACCACCAAGAGCACAAATTCCTTCTGCGATAGATCATCGGATAACTCAAACAACCAATTCTTGGCATTGGCGTTTTGGTTCAAGTTCATCTTCTCCAGCATACACTCATCAGATAGTGCCTAGATGCACTGAGACACTGTGTAGTCTAGGAGGGCGTGCCTCCATGAATCCTCTCCTCCACAGAGGGCACACGACGGTGAGGTAGACATGTCACGGTGATGCAACAATGCCGCCGTCGGGATCGATTCTTGCGCCAGTTGCCATGCGAAAACCTTGAGCTTAGACATCACCTTCATATGCCATAGAGATGTCCATGCTTTGCTACTCGTGTTCCGATCCGATGCTCCCGCATTTTCCTCTTGCCAGTTCTCCCTGTGCTCCTTGTTATTCAAGATCATTAGGTAAGCCGATTTGACTATAAACGTCCCACTTCTGTCGCCACTTCATGACCAGAAATCATCCACGTTCCGGGTGCACAAAGGAATAGCCATGATGGCGATCGCATCAAAGGATGAGAAGACCGAACGGATCAGGTCCTCCGTCCATGACACCGAGGTGGTGTCGATCAGCTCCGAGACCAGCCTCAGTGGGTTTTCAGTAAGTGTTGTTATCGGACGCATAGGACCAACCCTAGGTATCCGGTTGTCTCCCATATATCAGTAGTCTGGCTATTCCCAATCGTTCGGATAATGACTTGTTTGACGATATGTCTCTTCCATCTATTATTGCTCGCCAAATCGGGAAGGTTGATTGCCAAGTTCAGCTTCTAAAACCGTTCGGTCTGGTAGTAAGCTGCCTTCAAAATTCTAGCACTCCATGCTATGCTTGCCTTGCTAGTAGTGCAAGATTGAAAATATCTACAGCATATCTCTAAATCCCAAACCTCCGAGGATTTCTTTGTCTTGGTGCAGCGAGGTTAATTAATCTTGTTTCTGGCCAATCAGACATACAGCGAGGATGGGCTGTGGGCAGCGTACATTCTTCTCAAATGGCCCATCAGCGCTCTCCCCGCTTCTTCCTCAGGCCCATCAAAGTCACCTAAAAAAGGCCCATCAAAATGTCAAAATCCTGAGCGCTCGCCTGGCTTCCTCTTCCCCGCACACCCACGCATCATGAGCTAGGGTTTCTCTCTCACCTCCGGCAGCGGGATGCGCATCCACGAGCACCGCCGTCATTCCTCTCCGCGGCGGCCTACACCGACGAACTCTTGCCTGAAATCTTCCTCCGCCTGCCCACCCCGTGCGACCTCGTCCGAGCCTCCGCCGCCCGCGTCTCCTTCCGCCGCGTCATCGCCGACCGCTGCTTCCTCCGGCAGTACCGCAAGATCCACGCCCCGCCCCTCCTCGGCTTCCTCGACTTTCGCCGAGTCTTCCACCCCGCCGAGCCGCCTCACCCCTCCGCGTCTGCAGCCAAAGCCGCCGCCCTCGCCGCTGACTTCTCCTTTTCTTTCCTCCCCGCCCCATCCGGTGACTGGAACATTTCAGACATCTGCGACGGTCGCGTCCTCCTTGCCAGGCGAGACTACGCGGAGATGGTGGTGTGCGACCCCTTGCACCAGCGGCACCTCCTGCTTCCCCCAATCCCTGAATTTGGCGAGTGGGTTCGTTCGGTGGACAAGCCACGCACCTTTGGATTGCAGACACTTCTCGTTGGCGGCGATGAGGAGGAGGAGGCTTCGGAAGAGACATTTTTCAGAGTGATATATGTGGCACTCACCCGACACAAGATGGCTGTCTTCATCTTCTCTTCCAGCGCCGGACAATGGCGAGCTACTCCTTCGATACCGCGATTGCCTTCCTCACGCTGGCACCAATATGTGTATGGCTGTTTGTATGGGGTGACAGGGTGCGGGGAGAAGATAAAGGTGCTTGACACCCAGACTATGGAGTTCTCACTCATGGACATCCCATCGGAAGCCAGAGGCACTCATGTGGAAATAGCCATTGTGGATGCAGGGGAGGACATTGTAGGGATGTTTGTGCTACCATCTGAGACATCTGTCCTCACTCCTCAGTTATTTCGTTTGGCGAAACAAAGGTGCAAGTTCCAGCCAGTGGTAGTTGGAGAAGACAATCTCACTCGGCTCTTCTCAGTATCATTTCCCGGAGAGATCAACACTGAGGAAATTGTACCTACACCGTCATGGAAGCCCATCGACTGATGCCGGCCTTTTCTCAATGGACGTCAAGACATTCCAGCTTGAGAGAGTGTTTGGTTCAAACTATGACAAGCTTTACCCGCGTCCATATAACAACTTTCCACCATTCTTGTCGACACCGACCGTAGGTAACCTTTCTGTTGCATCCTAGTTATTTTGGTTTATTTGTTAGTCTGTTGTAATTTCCACTCTAAGGTGGTCAGAGAGGTAAAAGGAAGGTTTGCGCACAGTACGAGTAGCATTTTGGAAGCATCTTGTAAACGTAAGAAATGCTAGATCGCGACAAATATTTTTTTTCTGGCCAACCTAACGCAGAAGTCAAAGGCATACAAGTTCAAAGAACCCTGCTACAACAGTTCACCTTTGGTTGGTTTCACCTTATTCCAGACTTATCTTGTCCACCTTTATGATTTATCTCTCTATGTTTACACGCCTTTTCCGGCTATGTATTCCAGCTTGTATTGCAAATGACAATAACAACACCATAAAGCGAATATATGTTGTTATATATCTCAAATTCCATTGAAGTTAATATTATACCTACGGGACTAAGTCCTGAAGGTTGATTCTCCAATCTGTATGTTTCGTGTGTTTCTTTTAGTCGGCTCCCATGGTACCTATTATGGTCAGTAGAATGTACTACCTTCTGGCCTGTTCTGTTCTAGTAATATATTGTGCACAACATTACTCTCTGTTGCTTTCCTTTCAGCAGAGCCTTGATTGGGTTGAGCATCTGTTCTGGCCACGATATGTTCTTCACTCTCCATTCTTGTTATCAATCCCCTTGCCATCTCTTCTGTCAGCTCAATCTCTCTAAGCTAAATTTTGGATTCAATATGCCAAATGGAAAAGTTTATCTGTATATAAGAGCAAATATTCAACTAATAAAAACAGTAAAGACCTTGTATGACACTACAAACCTTTGATTAGTGTTGGGAAATGAACCCTAACTTTTGGGAGCGGAGTCAACCGAGTCACTCTGAGCAAAACTCATGAAGCTTCCTCCTGGCCAACCCGCAAGAAAGAATAAATCAGACCACCCAATTCTGATCCTACGCTGCCTGCCTAGGTGGCTGGTCGGAATTGAGCTTCTTTAGAGGGTTAGCTATTTATGGTTTGTGGTTTAAATGACGTTAAGACACGTGGAGGATAGTTTGTTGATTGTTGCCACTGTGACCCCTGAGGTTTTCCCTTTACCCATCAGCATATAAATTTGTCATACTATATAACCAGGTAATCTGTGAAGTCCTGGAACATGATACTCTAAGTTGTTTTAAGGATTCATTTCTCCTTTTTTACATTCCTTTGTCCATGTATAGTATGTAATTTGATTTAAGACCTATCTCATCCTAGCTTTTCTTCACGCGCCTTTCCGGCTTTTCCTGTAAGCAGTTTACAGAGTACCTTTTTATTAATCTTTGCCCACAAGCTGCTGAATATCTAAACTTTGAATATACTGAATTTTGAAATATTGGATAGGTGTTGGCAACGGGGCTGAGAAGGAGAAGCTGGAACAAGGCCGTGCTACAGGCTCAAGCACAGAGTCACCAGAGTCAGAATAGTGCTGCCGTGAATGCATTGATGAGAATTAGTGATGCAAGTCCACAGATAACAGCTATTAAGTCGACAGATAACCACAGTTAGATATCTGCTATTTGCTTCAACCTGTGTTTTGATTTTCGGCCGCAAAATGTGGATTTCGGACAAATTTCGGCCATCTCGGCCTGAGGCGAAAAGTATATTTAGGCCGAAATTGCTTAAATTTGGAAAATTTTGGTCAAATTTAAATCAAATTGCAGTCAAAATTTGGTCAATTTTCAGCCGAAATTTTTGGAAATGGCCGAAATTCGGCCATCTCGGCCTAGGGCGAAAAAAAGCTCAAACCGAAAATCAAAACACACGCTTCAACTACGAGTGTGTTTGTGTGGGTTGGAACTGAGAGTCTGTTAAAAATCAACAGTTGCAGCACTGATATACTCTCATTGTTTCATCTTAATATATGTTTTTGGCACAGTGAGGTGAATCGGATGAAGGAAACTTGTTGTGGAAAACGGACCCTATACTTGTTTCATTTCTTCTTTTTCCTCTTGTTGTATTCAAGGAGCAAATTTTTATGTACCCACTTATATACTGGCAACCATAACAACAATTTAATCCCCACATTACTGATATTAATTCAGCTAAGAGGCGCTGTTGCAGACAAATATCAGCGGGACTTAAAGGAACAACATTAACCGCTTGGTGATTTAGTCTCTCCCTCTTTCAGTTCTCTGTGTTGTGTTCGTCAGGGACTTGGCTGGAGGTTTGCGAGAGAGTTTTCCACCAAAATTCCATTTGATAAAAGTCAGAGAACGGCACTTCCAGATTTCAGTCGTGAGTTCTCGCTTTTTATTCCACCCAAATCCCTCGCTCTTACATCTAAATGTTGAATCTCCCGTATGCATGTATTGCTTTCTTTTAGTTCTGTGAATATCTACAACCTGAGTATGCGTATTTTGAGCAGGTACTCAGGAAGATGGTGAGAAGGAGATGCTGGAACAAGGTGCAGAGACGCTGCAGGCTGAAGAGCACTGCTGATGGCGCAAATGCTGGAGGTAAGGCCAGTGTATCAAAGACGAATCACCAAGAATGTAGGAAAAACAGAAGGAAGGCGAAGTATAGAAAGTTTCAAAGTTTACAAGCTCAAGAAGCCGAGTCGCTGCCAAGGAGGGCCTGCCGATTTTCGCGCCAAAAATGATTCGGCCGGCGCCCTGAAGCGCCCTCCCAGCGCGTCGGGTTCGGCCTGGGTCCGCCGGCGTCAAATTCGGCCCGAGCCAGCAAAAAATGGGCCTTTGGGGGCGCGACTGGGCCGATTTTTCGGCGCCGGCCGCAAAAAAACGGCTTGGGGGGCTTGTTGGGGGCGCGGCTGGAGACGCTCTTATGCTTGTGCTGTGTCAATTTTTTATCTGCTTTTGCTCGTTCAGCTAAGATGATCTGTTTATGCAGTTCTGTTTATGAGAGGCCCAACGTATGTGTTTTCTGTATTTATCCTTGAAGAAGATTGAGTTTATGTGCCCTTCGTTTTCTTAGGAAGGAGTGATGACAAGAACGTTGGTTGGGGCAGCCACTAGTTAACGAGCGCTCCTTCGAGAGCCTCGGAGCGATCAGCGCTACTTGGCGCGCTCTCAGCCATTCGTCATGTGTCGCGCTCTGGGCGCTCCCTTCGGATTTTTTTTTCATTTGTTCGCACGCGTTTTCGGCGTTTTAAACGATTTTTTTCTCGGGTTTTTTTGACGTTCTGGTTTTTCACCGGTCTTCCTTAGCTTTTCGATCAAAAAAATAAATTTTAGTTCTTTTTTATGAAAAAACGTGTTTTTTTTCGTGAGAGTCACGGTTTTGCTTTCGCAAGAGTCACGCCCGTGCCTTTCGGAAACGAAAAAAACACGTTTTCTGTTTCTTTTCTTTCGCGAGAGTCACAGTTTTGCTTCTGCGAAGGGCACGGTTGTGCTTTTGCGAGAGTCACGGCCGAGCTTCTCGGGAACGAAAAAAAATGCATTTTTCGTTTTTTTTCCTTTCGCGAGAGTCACGGTTTTGCTTTCGCGAGAGGCACCGTTGTGCTTTCACGAAAGTCACGGCTGTGCCTCTCGGAAACGGAAAAAGAACACGTTTTCTATTTTTCTTTTCTTTCGCAAGAGTCATGGTTTTGCTTCCGCGAGAGGCACGGTTGGGCATTCGCGAGAGTCACGGCCGTGCATTCGCGGAAACAATAAAAAACGGGTTTTCTCTTTTTTTTTTCTCTTCCGCGAAAGTCACGGTTTTGCTTCCGCCAAAGGCACGGTTGTGATTTCGCGAAAGGCACGGGCGTGCCTCTTTCGGAAAGGGAAAAAACCACTACGCCCGGTTCGGTTATTTCATCCGGTTTTTTCGTCCAGTTTTTTTTGTGAAAAAAAATTGTCAAAACCTATCAACATGGGATCTAGTTTTGAAGATCTCGTTGCGAGGAATTCAACCATGAAACCGGATCGAGATTTGGACGCACGGTTTGAGAGATAAAACGTTTTAAATAAACGAATCTACGAAAAATGGGAAAAGCCCGCCACTTGTCGCAACCTAGTGGTTTGAGGATGATCTTTGCAACGAGTACTCCTCAATTAGTGATTTCGGTTGATTGGATATTTATTGTACGCTGCCTCCGTCAGAGTAAATAAATAAGAAGCCCAATACTTGAAACTATTCTTTGGTAGTACAGCTAGGACTATATTTTTCACAAGATAAAAAAATGCCAGATGATAGGTGATACATTCAAGTCTATGGCTATCGAGTGGTTGAACCACATGGCTATATATGTCAGTAGGTACGTACTATCAACCCGTGGTTCACCTAAGACTAGTAGATTTCCTAATGTCAACAAAGAACGGTGAAATCATCAGATTTGTGATTGAAGATATGGAGAAGAACCGGACGCTTGATCGGAGGGTGATTGTGAAAAACATTCAGCGGCACTGGATTATTAAACGGATGGTGATCCATGGGAATATGGTGCATTGGGGAATTGACATAAAGCAAGTGTATGCTCGGCCATTCGCACTAGAGATGATCCGAGGCACATACCTTGAGCGTGTCATTTGGCATCAGTAGGCGTGTGTTTGTGGCTGATATGTTGTGTCACACTTCCTGGACCGAACAGTTCCGAAGGCAAGAAGCCTAGACTTGTATTTCGACTAGTGACCATTCAAATTTTCATCTCAATACTCTTTTTTTGCGAAAAATATTAATTTCATATCAATCAAGGTGGTTCATTACAATCCTCTTGGCAACGAGTGCCAATTTCGTCTAGGCCATGGTGGAGCCAGACGGGCGTGCGAGTGGATGATCTACCCATCTGTGCTAAGAGCATCTCCAGCAGTTGGCCCTCAAGGAGGCATAAAAACCGTCGCCTCTGGGCGAGCCGGCGGCATAATCGGCACTGGGGCGGTTTGGCACACGGCCGTCGCCCCCAGGCGCTGACGTCGGCCCATTTTTTGGCCCAATTTGGGCGAAAAATGGCTCGATATCAGCGTGAATCGGCCCATATTTGACGAGGTTGGACGTGGTTCGGCGTGAATTCTCAACGCAAATATTTTTTTATCGCATTGTTCATCACAGAAATCAACACAAATTATATAGTTCAACACAAATTATATAGTTCAACAACAAATAGTTCAAGACAAATTATATAGTTCAACAAATAAAACTCATATGTCATCACACGTCGAGCTAGGCCTCACCTTTGATCCTCCACAGGTGCTTCACCAGATCCTGCTGCAGTTGTTGATGCACCTGTGGGTCTCGGATCTCCTGACGCATATTGAGGTAGGCAGTCCAGGTTGCCGGTAGCTGGTGATCGACTTGGGCAAGAGGACCCTGCCTGTAGTATGGTTCAGCGTCAAACACTGGCTCTTCCTGCTCGCTCTGAATGATCATGTTGTGCAAAATGACACAGCAAGTCATGAACTCCCACATTTGATCTTTCGACCATGTCTGAGCAGGGTGCCGGACAACAGCACATCGAGACTGGAGCACACCAAATGCCCGCTCAACATCCTTCCTGCAAGACTCCTGAACCTTGGCAAAGTGGGACTTCTTGCCTCCTCGCACAGCGTTTGAGATAGTCCTCACAAATGTCGACCATTTTGGATAGATGCCATCAGCTAGGTAGTATCCCTTGTTGTACTGCCGCCCATTGACATCGAAGTTCACCGGAGGAGAATGACCTTCGACAAGCTTGGCAAAGACAGGGGAGCACTGCAGCACGTTGATGTCATTGTGAGTTCCTGGCATACCAAAGAAGAAGTGCCAAATCCAGAGGTCCTGTGTGGCCACAGCCTCTAGTACCACACTGCAACCGCGTTTGGCGCCTTTGTACATCGCCTGCCAAGAAAATGGACAGTTCTTCTGTTTCCAATGCATGCATTCGATGCTTCCAAGCATCGAGGAATCCTCTCGCTGCATTATGTGCTAGGATCCGAGCATCTTCCGCATTGGGTGTTCGCAAGTATTGCGGTCCAAACACTGCCACCACTGCCCTACAGAACTTGTAGAAACACTCAATGGTGGTGGACTCGGCCATGCGCCCATAGTCGTCGAGTGAATCACCGGGAGCTACGTATGCAAGCATCCTCATCGCTGTCGTGCACTTCTGGATTGAGGTGAATCCAAGTTTGCCGGTGCAATCCTTCTTGCATTTGAAGTAGCTGTCGAACTTCTGGATGAAATTCACAATCCCGAGGAAAAGATTTTGGATCATCCGATAATGGCGCCGAAATACTTTGTCACCGTGCAGTGGAGCATCGGCGAAGTATTCGGAGTAGAGCATGCAGTAGCCTTCCAGACGATGCCGGTTCTTTACTTTCATCCACCCCGGCGCCGAGCCGCCTCGCCGCGGATTTACATTCCTCGCAAGCAGGCCGGCGAGGACCATGAGATGTTCCTCTTCATGTACGTCGGCTTCGTATTCCTCCTCCAGCAGCGCGGCGAGGGCCTCCTCGTCGTCCGAGCCCATTGCCGAACGCGGTGAGGCAAACCGCCAAACACCTTGCGGGCGTGTTGGACGCACACCCGTCGGTACATTTCCCTGCGCGGCCGGAACGCCGAAAAAATCACCTGGGCGGTGGTGGAGTGCCTACCGCCGCCGAAATTTCTTCTCTTTCCCGATGGGGAATGGCCTATCTAGCGGTGGTGGGCGGCGGGCAGCGCCGGAATCCGCAGGCCGGCGGTCGAGCGCGCGGGAGGGGGGGGGGGCGGAGGGGGGGCGGACCTGAACGGTTGGCTTGCTTTTTCGCCTGATAGTGTGGGCCAGACGTGTTTTCCCCTTGCGCCGAAGCCCCCAAGCGCCCCCAGTGCACCTGAGCACCCAAGCGCCTCCCGCAAACGAGATCTTCAGGAAACTGCAAACATATTTTGCGGATCGTGATTTTGCGGGGTCAGCTAGTGTTCCTCTAAGGGCCGGACGCTGGGGCTGATCCTTGGAGGTGGAGAGCAGTGGACTTGCCACTCTCCTAGAAAGTGATTGAGACAGACCACACTCTCTCAAGCTAGCTTAACCTTTGTTTTTTCAGTTGCTTGTTGATTTTCGGCGCCCTGCTAGACCAGCTTCTCATTCGAATCATTGAGCGCGGATCAAAACGTCTAAACGCAACGAAAAATCGCTTCCAAGTGTCATTCTCGTTGCACATGTTTCGTGCATGGAACACATGCCACTAGGGTAGAAACTGGCTTTAGCACCGGTTCTCGACAGTCTTTAGTGCTGGTTCTGGAACCGGCACTAAAGGGTGGGGACTAAAGTCCCCCCCCCCCACCTTTAGTACCGGTTCAACACGATTCGCCACTAAAGGTTCATCACGTGGCACGAGCCAGCGCCGGGGGCTGGGAGACCTTTAGTGCTGTTTGGTAATACCAACCGGTATTAAAAGGTTTAGGGTTTTGTTTTATGATTTATTTTCTTTTAATTTTATGTTTTCCATTTTTTTTTCATTTGCTGGTATTTTACGATACAACATATTGTACACGTTATGCATATATATAAATAGAATTTCTCGTAGAACCGATCACATATATATACTCCTACAATTTGCAGATTGTTACAAAAATGAGACGGGGAGGGGAATTAGAAGCCACC
>LR738712.1:866976437-866987228 GCA_902687465.1 Secale cereale
CCCCCCCCCCCCCCCCCCGCGATTTGCTTTATAGGAGAAAACTCCGAGAGTGGGACGTCGAACCCTGACGAGGCATAATTTGCAGATTATTACATGGAGGCATTACTGCGGTAACGGGTAATGGTATTCTCCTTTGGGATCTATGACCTGGTCGAGCAAAAATCCCGCTATTTCCTCTTGAAGTGCTCGTACGCGAGGCATCGGTAGGAGCTAATCCCGCATCTCCTTCATCTTTAAAGAAGAGATCAAAATATAAATGTATTATTAGTTGTGTGTATATATATTAGATAATGATGTAAAAAATGTGAATAGTGTTCTGACAAACGTACTCATTGGTCTCTATCAGTTCTGGTCCTTTCGGTAGTCATCATGCGAATGTTCTCGCAAATGTAGAATGCACATAAATCAGTCTCCTGCGCCTGCTTTAGGGCCTTTATGAGAATATAATTCAATCAGATAATAATTAGTCAAGCATAATAATTAATGGTATTGAAACTAGAATTAAAGAGATGCATGATAGCTAGCTGGAACTGGCTACTTAATTAATTACCTTGGGTCGGATCAATTTCAGCTCTTTTTTCCATGGGCCTGAAATCTGTTTGATGAACTTTTGCCAAGTCCTGCCCGCCAGCAAAGAAAATGAATAAAGGAGTTATTAATTAGTTGATATCAGGAAATGACGAACTAATGAGGCTGACATATAGTTCGATAATGATTAAAATTACCTGTTGACCATCCTCTTCACGATTTCGTAGTCAGCATCTTCTTTAAGTAGTGGGTCCAGTACTTGAACTTTTCCCTTGTCAACTTCAATGATTAACAAGATCCAGTGAAAATTGCATGCGCACACGTTTGCATTTATAATTAAACGGGCATGTGCATATATAACTTATCAACTACCCTAATCGCTATACACTTATTAACATCTAACTAGTAAGCAAAAATATAATTTGTAGTACAAGACAGTGTGACTCACCCGAAGTTGTAAGGAAGTAGTATTTCTGGACATGCATTTAGGCGCTTCAAGAACTATAGCAAGCTATTCTCTGTGTCTTTTCGTTTCCATTGACGCGACCATGTCTCTTGATTAATGGTATTTTGGTCAATGAACCCAATGCCATAGCGTTAAGCTCTTTTCATTTCATAAATCTTTATTCTGCATAATACCACAGACAAGAATAGTGAGGATAATTACAGGTAATGATCAATGAGCTAGCACTACAGCTAGCTAGAGGCTTAAGAAAATTACAGAAAGAAATCACTTATAGACAATAGCAACTGACGATAGATTTGTCGAGTGCGTCTTGATTGAATAACTGAAACAGTTCTGAAAACTCAACATACAGTGCATTCTCATGATAGTAATGCTCTTCCTTGACTTTCACTATAAGGGGAGTCTGCTAGAGATGCTCTAACAGTGCTATTACAAACGGGAAATCACTACGTACTAGTAATACATTGATGCTACACAAAACTGATTAGTAAACTAGCAGCACTACCGATCGAGCGACGCCCGACCCTGCCACTAGCAATAGTATCGCCCTATTAGAAACAATAAGCTACGCATCAAGGGTGATCTCTCGCGTGGTCCACGTCGGATTTAGTATGAGACAAAATGTTCGCTTCGTCGAGAAGAAAGAGAAAATAAAGAAAGGGATTGGCCAGCGGCCTAGCTCACAGTCAGCCAGTCCCCATCCCCCGATTCCTTTCCCTCTCCCTTTTCCCTCGTCTGCCGCTGCCACTGGCGACCTCGCCGCAGCCGCCGCGACCACCCACGCTCTCCCCAACGGCCGCCCCTTCTCTCCTCCCCTCCCCTTCTCCTTACCATCGGCGACCTCCTCCCCTATCCCTCGCACTAGATCGAGCAGCAGGCTGGGATCCGAAGCAACCTCAGATTCGGCACGCCCAAAGCGATGGTTTCCGTTGAGAACGACATACACAAGGTGCTTGGCCCTGTTGCTGCAACCATGGACAAGGTGCCATCTCCATCTCTCTCTTCTCTCTCTATTGGATTCGTATTGGAAGCAGGATATTAAGGATTTCTCTGATTTGGTTTTTTTTGAACAAGATGTGTGCGGATCGTCAGGCTGCAGGTGGGCATCCCACCACAGCCCACCCAGTCCCAACATGGTTTGGTTGGGAAATTCTATCATCCCACTAAAAATTGCAGGTAACCCCGGGAATAGTTTGGACTAAAACCTTACTTTCAGTTTGGTTTCCTTATTGGATTGTGTTTGGTTGGTTTAAATGGGCTGAGAATCTAAAACAATCTGGTGTAGTTTGGATTCTGTCAACTACTGGATTGGACTGGTTTTGATTTGGTCTCAAACCGTTTCAATCTCTGGACAGAATTCAGTTTCTCGACCAAATAGTACAAGACGGCCATCTTCCAGTTCGCTTCACTCCATACACACGTACGTACTTAACTCAATTCAGTCCATCCATCAATGGCATGCATGGAGGCATTCAACATGAGTGGTCTGTCCGTGATCCCGATGGAGTACGTGCGGTCTGAAGATGTCGTCGTGGCCGGTTTCGACGCCTCTGACCCAGACTCTCCCTTCAGTGTCACCTGTGTGTCCGACGTGCCCGCGGCCGCGTCATGCATGTGGCCAGCCGTGGCATCCCGGCGGACCTCATCGACGCGCTGCTCCCCGCCGGCTCCGGCTGCGGACCACGCACGCTCGCCGGGCACTCGCCTGTGTACGTCCATGTCAACAAAAGCTTATGAGTGTACGTCAGCGTGCTCGCGCGCACCTTGGCTCCTCGCATCCTCTCCCGCGGATGGGTGGGCGAGCACGGCGATCCTCACGAGCATGGGTAGGAGAGCACGCCCCCTTCTTGTGTCCATGGTTTCAGACCGCAGATTCAGTCCAAAAACGAAATATAGTTTGGACGGGTCTGGTCTGGATAATTTATGGTGAAATTTTGGATTGGATTGGTTTGGATGGAAGAGGTAGAGTCGTATGGTTTGGGTTGGCTTCAGTTTGGTTTTGAAACTACTACCAGGTTTAATTGCAGGGATTATACGGGTTAAGTGGGAACCCACTTATTCCCAGTTCTAGCGCCAAATAATGAAAGACTACGTGAAACAATAAGAACTGGAGAAGGGAGCATGCCTATTCCAGCACAAATACAAAACAGAGAAATCCATGTGTTCCGTATAGTCTCAGCTAACCATCTTCCAGCAATGAACATCCAAGTGTCAAACACATGATTTATGAAGAAACAAATCAACGGCTAACATGAACAAAAAATCACAAAAAATTGGCCATTAATTCAGACTTTCAGATCTAAGCCGCTACATTAGAAATCTCAACTCTACATCACTTCACTTTCTTATGAGTCTAAGCCATTACATCAATTCAGAAAATTTTCACAGAAGTAAGATTACTCTTGGATATTCACTATGCACAAGGCTTGAGTTTTCTGCCTAGGAACAACCCTGTCTCCAGATTTGTAATCCATCTGAGGAAGACCATTGGAAGGCCTGATGTGAGCTATAGCCGGAGCCCGGAGTACTGATACAATGCATTTCACCCCCTGGACTGCCTTTGGTTGAGCAAGCAGCAGGCGGTGATACAGAGGTTCAGTGCTGACAGACTGACAACAAGATAGGAGGCAAAGATTAGCAAGTGCAATCCAGAGAAGGGAAGTGTCGAGGAGTAGCTTCCGCGACCGCGGTCGAGGAGGGAGAAGCTTGGAGGCGGGGAAGGTGCGAGGAGGAATAGGCGGGGGGCGTCGACGGCGTGCATCGATCTGCGGCGACGGTGGCGCGCCTGCGCCACAGCGCCTCCTCTGACTTCTATGTTCACGAGAGAAACCTATCGGAAGGAGCTGGTGGGCTAATGTGGGTTCCCAATGGAATAAGTGGGATAGCCCGATTAATTTATTTCCTGTTCAATGGGAGCCCATTAAAGTAATTTAAGTGGGACAGCCCACTTAGTCCCACTTAAGGCCAGTTCTTTTGGCGGCTTAAAAAATAAGCCGCCTTCACCCCAGCTTATCTTATAAGCCGTCTCTCTTATTCATTGGGGCTTCTAAACTAATTATTGGATAACTAATTTAGAAGTCTCAACAAATTTGAGGAGCGGCTTATTTTTTAAGCTAGGGAGAGGCAGCTTATTTTTTAAGCCGCCTAAAAAAACTGGCCCTTAGTCCCGCTCCCACCTGCAGCTTGAGCGGATCGGATGAAGAAGAGAAGAGGAAGGATCCTGAGGAAGAGTGAAGAACAAGGTGATCTCTCTCTCCGTCTCTCTGATTTGCCTAGGTTATTTTCATGTGTTGCACTGGTCATCTCTCCACGGGATTGAGCTGACATGGTCATGGCACTGATGCAATTACTCGGTGCAAACCCCTTCTCATTGCTTGCAAAGGCAGATCCCACGACCTCACAGAAGTTATTTGTCTCCACCTGCATTTGCTTTTGGCTTAAAAACTTCATTCAACTTTTGCATTCCTTGTTCATGATTGCACAGATCACGTGAATATTATGTTCACGTGGTGATAGTTGTGAGCTACAGCTCACCCTTGTAGTATTCTGTGAATACTATGCCCAGTTGTTTCTAAGTTTAGTATTCACTTGTTTTTTTGGAAACGTGTTTAGTATTCACTTGTTGAATCTGGGACACCATCTAATATAGTTATTTTTGAGGAAGGAGCTTGAACAATTCTACAATATATATTATTGTTATAATCGTGCCATGTGAAATTACCGTTATTCTTTTTTGGTATTATTATTGATCCATGTTTATGCTGGAGTTGTTCCATATCCATTTTTCGTAGATGCTAATCACTAATTAGCTATCAAATGGCAGGTCTTCCGGGAGAAATTCGGCACCTCAAATCTTGAAGATTAGTTCTAATTAGGTACAATGTCCCACATTTTGTCTACTACTTACGTGCTAGTTTCAGAATTTCCAAATTAAACCATATCAATGGTAGATTGAAAAATGGATTTCCTCTTGGATTGGTGAGCTATTATGAACTTTAGAAGTCAAATGTTCTAGATTTTTCTAATTACAGGAAGATGCTTGGACTTAGTGTCACAACCTATTCAGTATTGGGTTCTACCATCGATTATAGTAAGATGTTCTTTATTCATGAAATCTTCTTGAAGTCACATATTTTTATTTCGGCTGTTATTCTCAATGAACCTACTAGAATATATGTAAGAGTTTACAAAGGTGTGTCTCACAAACACATGACAACAAACGAATTACTAATTGTTAGCACCTTAACTGTATGTGATAAGCAAGCTAGCACATGAAAAGCTTGATTTCTGTATTACATCCTTTAATTCTCGATACATCCATACGAAATAGTCATTTCCCTTCAGATTAAAGTTACCAGGCATATCGTGAACCAAAGGGATAATCGTTTCTTTCTTCAGTAGCTGCCGTTCCTGACTGCTTCACAGCAAGTTTCCTTTGAAGCCATGGTTGCACAGCAGCAACAGGCGAATGCGGCCTGGGGGCAAGATCTTCAGCCACCTGTACAGCAGCCACTGGCTAATGGATGGCAACCCTGGCCGGAAGTTCCACCGCAGTACCAGGGTGAGAGTTGGCGTCAGATCACCGGATACACTGGTCCGTCCATGATGGACGGCGTAACACCGGAAGAAAATGTGCTTGATGATGGTCTGGAGGCCTGGAATGCGCATGTAGCGCAGGTCGAGATGGCGGCAGATGATATCGTTCTGGGCGTGCACCACAGCACCCTGACTTTTGTCAGAGGAACGGCGGAGGAGGCAAACCTCAGAGTCCTACCTTTCGCGCGTTTGATCTCCTTTCTCAGGACATACATCTACAAGCCCATGCTCCCCATGCTCCTCCCTGCTGAAGATTCGCTGGAGAAGACTACCCAGTTCTGTAGCTCGCTCCAATACATGTTTGTGGCATATGCAATCAGATCCTGGTATACCCCAATTGCCACAATATCAGACACTCTCCTTGTGAAATTGGACAAGCGCAGCTGGGATGTAGCTTTTGCTCCGCTTCTTCGCCAGCCGACGGATGCCACCATGGTCGCAGTTGAGGAGCCAAGGAATGGGCCCCGAGAGAACGCGATGGTGATCACTGAAATTGGGGATGACTCAAGGGTGTTGGCACGCTCTGTCAAGAAGAACAAGATGACAGGCGATTCACTGCCTCTCCGCCGTAGCACCAGGAACAATCGTTACGATGGCTTTAAGGCCCCTTCCATGGCTGAAACGCGCCCGTACAAGTCTAAGGTTAGACCACGGCAAGCACCCTCGGCTCCTCTCAGAGTTTCTTCAATTTATGCAAAACCTGCTGCTGATGAGGTCCCGCCACCAACTCCTATTTCCCAAATGCAGCAGATCGGCACGGTGCGCTGTGGAATTCCTGCAGCCGAGCTCGCCGAGTCCAAGCTCATGGCGCCGCTGGAGGAAGAGGAGCCCGCTGCCACCACCTCCACCAACTAATCTCAATGGCTAATCAAGTGCACTGGAAGGTGTTAGTGTGGAATATCCGTGGCATTAATTCGGAAGAAAAAACTTTAGCAGTTAAAAATGCGATTGCAGCTTCGGGTTGTAATATCGTGTGCCTTCAGGAGACTAAACGAACCTCTTTTGATCTTGCTTACATTAAGACGTTCTGTCCACGCCGTCTTGATCAATTTGTCTTCGTTCCTTCGCGTGGCGCCTCGGGGGGTATTCTTACAGTTTGGAATGGTTCTCTATTTGATGGGAACAGGCTTTTTTCGGATTTCTTTGCTTTAGGAGTAAAGTTAACTTCGAAGGTGTCCGATCACGCATGGACGTTATTCAATATCTATGGGCCATGTAGGGGGGATGATCGAGTGATGTTCATTGATTGGCTCTATGAATTGGAAATACCGGATACGGAAGATTGGCTTCTGGTAGGGGATTACAATTACATTCGATCATCCAACAACAGAAATAAGCCAGGGGGGATGCCAATGACATACTCATTTTTAATGACGGCATACGTGCACAAGCCTTGGTAGAAATCCCCCTAAAAGGACGTTCCTATACTTGGAGCAATATGCAGAATGATCCCTTGTTGGAACAGCTAGACTGGTTTCTCTCGTCATGTCATTGGACCCAATCATACCCAAACACAATAGTCACCCCACTGGGAAAACCTGTGTCTGATCACATACCATGTGTGGTCGAAATCAAAACCACCATACCCAAGAGTAAGGTCTTTCGTTTTGAAAATTATTGGACTAACCACCCGGGGTTTTTTGAGGTGGTGCAGGGGTCCTGGGATAAATACTGTTATGCAAAAAATACCTCTGCTCTTATATGCAAAAAGATGAAGCGCCTAAGGTATGATCTTAAAAAATGGAGTAAAGGAATCTCCCGCCTCTCCATCCTCATTCAAAACTGCAATTGGGCCCTCGCGGAGCTGGATGGGCTGGAAGACCGGCGGCCCCTCACGGTGCCTGAGAAAAACTTCAGGAAAATTCTCAAAGCCCACCTGCTAAAACTACTACAATACCAGAACCGATATTGGAGAGAGCGTTGCACGATTCGTTACATCAAATTTGGTGAAGAAAACACGAAACTCTTCCATGCTTTGGCAACTGAACGCTACAGAAAAAACTTCATTTCCTCACTCAAACTTCAAGATGGCTCTGTGGTTACAGACCATAAATCGAAGGAGCAGGTACTGTTTGATACATACAAGGGGAGACTTGGATCTTCTTCCACCCCGGCTATGAAGTTTGACTTAGCCTCAATCATCCAAAAAATAGAGGGTCTTGAAGTACTGTCAACTCCTTTTACACACTCTGAGATTGATGAAGTGGTTAAGAACATGCCCGCTGACCGTGCCCCTGGCCCTGACGGTTTCAATGGACACTTTATCAAATCCTGTTGGCACATTGTCAAACAGGACTTCTATAAACTGTGCGAGGATTTTTACAACGGCAATCTTGACCTCACCAGCATCAACACAGGGTTCATCACGCTCATCCCCAAAACCAACTCGCCTGAGTCGGCTAATGACTTCCGCCCAATCACTCTTTTAAACTGCTGCCTGAAAATCATTACAAAGCTACTTGCAAACAGGTTGCAGGCCGTTATCCTCAAGATCATACATAAAAACCAATACGGTTTTTTGAAGAACCGATCCATTCAAGATTGCCTGGCGTGGGCTTTTGAATATATCTATCAATGCCAGCGATCGAAAAAACCCATTGTGCTGCTTAAACTGGACTTTGCAAAAGCTTTTGACACTATCAACCATTCTGCTATGATGAAGATCATGCACCACATGGGATTCGATGATCGGTGGATGGGGTGGATCAAGAGCATATTTGGATCAGGCAAATCCTCGGTCCTTCTAAATGGAGTTCCTGGACGACAATTTGACTGTAACTGCGGAGTACGGCAGGGGGATCCGCTCTCTCCCCTCATATTCGTCCTCGCGGGTGATCTACTACAGGCTGCCATCAATGACGCGTACCAGAATGGACTTGTCGAACTACCGATACCCTCTCGTACTGGAATGGATTACCCGGTGATACAATATGCAGATGACACAATCCTGGTCATGCCAGCCGACCTAGCGCAAGCACAGACCATGAAACAAATCCTGATAGACTACGCAGACTCGATCGGTCTCAAAATAAACTTTAGCAAATCCCTTCTCGTGCCGCTTAACGTGGACGATCGCCTTGTTGCGGACCTAGCGGAAATCTGGCAGTGCTCGGCTGGGGGTATGCCATTCACCTACTTGGGATTACCCATGGGAACGACCAAACCTACGGTGAATGAACTTATGCCAATGGTGGAAAGAGCAGAACGTAGGCTCTCTTCTTCCCTATGCTTGATGAACTATGGGAGTAAGTTGACGCTGCTGAACTCCATGATTACCTCCCTCATGATTTACCCAATGTGCACTCTCAAGTTCCCGCTCAAATTGATTGAGCATCTGGACAAGATTCGTCGCAGATGCCTGTGGCGCAAAAAAACGGAACAAGGGGAAACTTGTAACTCCCTGGCCTCTTGGGCTCTCGTGTGTAGGCCTAAGAAGCATGGGGGTCTGGGTGTTCTTGACATCAGAATCCAGAACGAAGGGCTGCTCCTTAAGTTCCTTCACTGCTTTTATAACAAAAAAGATACCCCCTGGTGCTCGCTGATCTGGGACGCGTACTATGAACACCAAGTCCCGCATGCGACGGATGCTTGTGGCTCGTTCTGGTGGAGGGACGTAATGAAGCTGAATGATAAGTACAGAGGTATTACTAGGGTTGTGGTGGGTGATGGCTCGTCGGTGCTGTTCTGGAAGGACCTGTGGCTAGCTGAAACCCTTGAGCTCTCGCATCCACGAGCCTTCTCCTACACTACGATGGAAGATGCGTCGGTCAAGGATTTCCTGGCAATCACAGACATGCAGCAAGGATTCTATTTGCCCCTCTCCCAACAGGCTAGGGACGAAGTGCTTGAAATGCAAAACCTCTCGAGAGACACCACCCCCGTAGATGACCTAAGTGATTCCTGGACCTGCCTATGGGGGGACCGATATTCCTCTCGCAAATACTATGCGAACTGCTTCAAGGAAGTGATGGTGGATGAGGCTTTCAAATGGATCTGGAGGAGCAGATGCACAATGAAGATTAAGGTATTTGCGTGGCTGCTGATGATGGATCGGGTGAACACTAAAAACATGCTCAAACGACGACACTATAATGTTTCGGATGGGGTGGCGTGCGAGCTTTGTGCGAGTGGGGCAGAAGAAACCGTGGAGCATCTCTTCTTCAACTGCAACTTCAGCAGAACCTGTTGGGGGAGGCTAGGGATAGTTTGGACACACACTGGAGACCGCATGCAGATCGTACACTCTGGGCGACGGCGATGGACCAAACCCATGTTTATGGAGATTTTCCTCACGGCGGCCTGGAGCATATGGAAGGAACGTAACGGCAAAGTGTTTAGGGCGACCCCCCCCCCCTCGGTTGCCTCCTGGCAGGAGAGGTTTAAGAAAGATCTTGGCCTGCTTGTACACCGGGTTAAACCCGCCCTAGGACAGTTTGTAGGAGACTTTTTAAGAACTCTAGACTAAAGCTAGGAAACTTTCTCTAAACAGTTGGGTCTGGGGGGTGATTGGCTTGATGGAAGGCCCCTGAACTGGGGGCCCACATCCTGCCCTGCGACACCCTGACAATATGTAACCTCTATTTGTATATGGAAAGTCAGTAGGATACTCTCCTACTGTCATTAATGTTTCAAAAAAAATTGTAAGTTGAATTGACGACACGATGTTGTGGCTGACCATTACACTGCCTTGGTAAGCACAGTTTGGGGACAATTCACAGGATCGAGTTGATCTGTTGTATGTCGAATTAATTTAGCTCTGTTTAATTTGGACCTTCAGTGGCCAAAAATAGTACTAAAGTATTGGTATCCTATTAGGGGCTGGAACAAGGACTATACTGTTTGGCCCCTTTCAATTGCGTGAGTTTTGTGAATCTTCTACCATATGTATTTTCCACAGATTTACAACACGGAGTGCTAACCAGAAGAGGAACAAGGTGGAGTGGCATGGGAACCAGTTCAAGACCACTAGTAGAGAACGGGCCTTTTGCCCCGGTTGGTAAGGGCCTTTTGCCCCGGTTCTTGAACCGGGACTAAAGGGTCGGTACTAATGCCCTAGCCCTTTAGTCCCGGTTCAAACTAGAACCGGGACAGATGGGTCTCCACGTGGCCTGTGCGCGGAGCCCGGACAGGAGGGCCTTTGGTCCCGGTTGGTGGCACCAACCGGGACCAAAAGGCATCCACGCGTCAGCATTTTTGTGGCT
>LR738712.1:866987907-867011347 GCA_902687465.1 Secale cereale
ATATATATATATATATATATATATATATATATATATATATATATATATATATATATATATATATATATATATATATATATATATATATATATATATATATATATATATATATATATATATATATATATATATATATATATATATATATATATACAGCCGGTCTATTCTCATAACATTATGAGAATAATATTCTCATAACACTTCCGAACTGCATTGCAAAAATGCATTGGAGAGCTATGCACACTGCTTCCTTCTTCTGCTGTGCACCACATAGAGGTGCAGCAGGAAACATTCATTTAGCATCGTTTCTGGCTAGTTTCACTGATTTCTACTGGTTTATTCGTGCTTGCGCTGATTTAATTTGTGGTTAAGCACTGAATTCTGCGAGAAAACGACGGAAATCCTTGGATTTTGGCGGATCTGCGTCCGTTCGTCCGCTTTTCTCTGTTTCTCTGTTGTCCCAGTGCGGATCGAATTTGCTGCGTTTTGTATGTAATATTCTGTTGTTTTCGGCATTTACTGGCTGCTTTTGATCTATCCGTATGAATTGGAGCGGATTAAGTTGTTATTTTGGAAGAATTATAAGTTTTTTGTCCACGTTTTTTCGCGGCGCGACTGGCTCTGGTCGTTTATCAAAGATGTTCTTTGAGTTTTTTTGCATTATATAGTTGTTAGAACTGCATTGCAGGCTGTGTTTTTCGTCTGTGAATCGTGGTCAAGAGCGGTGGACTGCAGTAATATGCAAATGCGCGCTGAATTTTTTGTAGTGCGGCGAACTGCATTAATATGCAATGCGAGCCTGTATGAACTGCATTACAGCCACTGTTGTGTGGGGGTACTAGTTTTATAAGTTTTTTTGATTGGTCAAGCGAGGCGGACTGCTTTTTTGCGTTGCTTCTGGTGTATTTTTCTTTATGAGAATTCTGAGCATAAGTTAACTGCTCTTTTTTATATATAGTTTTTCATGTGCAGCAGCAGTTGAAGAACATGCATTCTGGAAACCCCCACCGAGCTTTTCCTCTTTTTTAACCCACATACGGAACTATAGTTTTTTTAATAAAAGAGCACTGCATCAACCTTCTTTAACAGGAGCAGTTTTGTGAAAGAATTCTCTATGTGAACTGCTCTGATAGTTTTGTTTTTTTATGTGTATCCTAGCTACATCAGCGGTTTTGAAGCAATGTACATAATGAAAACAGAGTACTGAGAACTGCATATATTTGATAGATAGAAACTACGGTTCTGGGGTCATAATTAACATACTACATCATCAAGCAAACTAACGCAACATAAGCAAACATTGTCCGAAAGCAAACTAGAACGAAAGCAAACTAATCTACATATGCAGAAGGAAACTAATCGAGCACTTCCGACAGTAATCCTTGGCTTTTCAGCATCTGTACTGCTTCACTAGTTACAGCCGTTGGAGTTGGAGGTGGAAGTTGATGCTCCCTTGCCCCATGGCTTCCAGGAAGACCTCGGGCGCTTCCTGGTCTTCTCTGTTTCAGCGCGCGCGAGGCCTTTCTTCATGGTGCTGATTCTGTTCCATATCTCGAACGCAGCGTAGGCGTCCTTGGCAGCATACTCGACGTGCTTGGTGCTGAGAATGGAAGTCCACAGGCTGTGGTCGTGGTCTGTCATCTTCATCTTCATGTCTGCGTACTCGTCGTCGATGATCGCAGCAGCTACATCGCCAAGCGAGTCCAGTGGCTTCGTTCCATCAGGCACCCTCCAGTTCGTCTGGATGTCGACGAAGTTGGCGACGTGGAGGTCGCAGGCTGCGAGCTTCTGCTTGTCCTGCTCGATGGCGAAGCCAGCGAACTCGAACCTAAGGAAAGTGAACCGCAAGTTATACCTTTCGGAACTGCATACACGGGCATATAGAACTGCAACTCGTACTCGGCAGAGAGGATTGCTTACCTTGGGTCGCCGAGGAACCTGTCGAAGGGGACGCATCTCTCGCCCAATGTACCACATACCTGGAAAAGAAGCACTGGCTGGTACTTGCCGATGGATAGTTGAACCACGGCCGCCCTGCGGTGGTCGGGTGTGTACTCCACGTCGATGCCGACGATCTTCTGGCGGCGACGCTGGAGAAGTGTCTTGAATTCTTCGACGTACGTCGCCATGGCGGCGACGTCGGTGGTGTAGATCACCTTCAGCTTCGTGTTCCCGTGCGCATGCACGGCGTCGTAGGTCCTGCTGAACCTCATTGCTACAAAGAGGAGGAAGAGGAGGAGGAAGGGGCAGCGTCGTGTGTTTGAGCGGACGGTCTGTTCGATGGAGCGCGGGATTTAAATGGGAGCGGCAGCAACTTCTGCCGAGGCCACGATCTCGTCTCCCAACCGTGTTGGCGATCGTGGGTTCGTGATGATCGTTGCAGTTCGTGCGGCGTGCAACCGCCGGGATAGAGGATGGGTGGGGGGCGCGGGCGCTTCGGCCGATAGTGGGCGCATTTATTTTAGGGCAGGCGAACCGAATCGTCAGCCGTAAGCGAACTGCATCGCTTCAGAAGCGGAATCGTCAGCCGTAAGCGAACTGCAACGCTTCAGAAGCCGAAGCGGTTTTCCGTAAGCGAACTGCATCGTGTTACAACACCGAGATGTTTTTTTATTTTTTGTCTATGACCTGTGGGCCTGTCCGACGGGCTTTTATTCATTAAGTCTCTCTTGCAGCCCCCTTGCCCGCCTCCACTTCCCTCTCCCCCGTGCTCGCACAGAAATCCCCCCCGCCCTCGTGCTCCCGTGGTGGAGAGCGAGGACGCTCGCAGCCGCCGGCGACCGAAGGGGCTCACTCGTGGTGGAGGGCGACGACGCCCGCAGCCGCCGCCGTCCGTAGGGCGCTTCCTCCGCCGTTGCCGTCCGCACCCGCCTCGTCCTGCCGTCACTTCGTCCCACGGTGAGCCCCAAATTGCCCCTAATCCGGTCCAGATCTTGTGCTAGGGTTATTTTTCGTGCCAGCATTCTCTTCTTTTAAGGTTGTTTTTGTATGCTTGAAATTGCAACCCCCTATGGACTGAAAGTTTTCCCCTGCCTGAATTTGGTGTTTGCTATCTAGGTTTAGGTTTTAATTATCATCCCCTGCTGATCGGAGGCACAGTATGGCTTCTTCCTCACCAATTGATGCGTCACCGGTTAGAACGGCTTCTCCATCTGGTAACTACATTAAACTGAACTGCAGTTTTCATTCAGGGTCAATTTACTTCTTTTTTGTCGAACGAAATAGTGTACTGCATCTTAGATCCCTTTTTAGTAAGGCCTTTTTTTAAGACATGCGTGGCAAACTGATATGAACTGCGTCAAGTTAATTGTTTTTTACTTTTTTGGAAGGACATTAAGTTAGTTGTTATGTTTTTTTTGTTAAACGTAAACTGCTAAAAGAGCACTGCATTTTGGACACTGTTTTGTATTTTTTTTGCATATCCACTATGCGGTTTTGCGAAATCGATATGAGCTGCATTAAGTTTTAGTTTTTGCCTCTCACAGAACTGCATGAATTTGTTTTGTTTGGCATATCTAAGTGCACTTCTTTTTTTATATGCGGTCAATTGGTCACTTGAACGAATTAGTGCACTGCATCATATAACCCTGTGCCAATGTGCACTTTTCAGACACGCGTGAATATGATATTCAAGCGACATGAACTGCATTTTTTTAGGTTTACTGTTATGTTTTTAATTGTTAAACATAAACTGCTGGAAAAGTGCACTGCATTTCTACATTTTTTTTGTTTTTTCCAAGGTGATATGAGCTGCATTAAGTTTAGCTCATCATCTCAAAGACACATCTTTTCTTATGTTTTTTCTCACCCACATATTTTATCTCCTGGTGGGTCAGGGGGTGGTGGCGTTAACTATCTGATTACACGTTATTTCACAGCCGATGTTGTCGGTGGCGGTACGTCCGATCAGGTCAACATTCCACCTGAGTTGAGTGAAACCCAGTCGCAATCTGTTGATGGCACAGAGCCAGTTACACAGGACTGGATGGTCCCTGATCAGATTGCAGCCGACGTTGAGAGGAGAAGGCAGAAGGCTATTGCGCTCGGTAATACTTTCGTGAAGGCTCATAGGGCGAAGCAAGTAAAGTTAGGGGAGGGTAAGGAGATAGGAAGGAGGATTGCTGATTCAAAGAAGTCTGCTAAATTTGCCCCCGCAAAGAATCATGTGAAGAGGAAACTCAACACTGTCGCAGAGCAAGGTTTAAGTTCTCCACACCGGAGCCCTCGTGTTGATTACTCAAAGAGACCTAATTACGCCGAGGTTGATGTGGGTGGGATTCATGGAAAGCGGAGACGCGCGGACGATCACTCTGGTGTTGATTGTGAGCGTCGATCTAAGCTTGCGCGGGAAACTGCAGCTGAAGAAGCTCTGGACAGTGATTCTGATGAGGAGGATGTTGATGTTAGTAAGGTATACGCTGTTTATTTACTTTTTCTCTTGTTTTTTTTAAGTTGTTTTTGCATGAGTTTTGCTGATGTGAACTGCATTTTTTATTTTTTTGTGTTTTTTGTAGGCTGCTAAGAGTACGAAGAGGAAGAGGTTTGAAGACTATGCTGCGCACGAATGGCGTTTCAACAAGACTGTTCGTCTGTCCATTCCAAATGTAATCAAAGCTGTCGCTTTGCTGGGTGAGGTGCACAGAACTTTGGTGCGGCAAGCAGGTTTTGGCATTGTCTTTGACCTGAAATTAGAGAAGAATGTTTCTCGTGTTTTGATGTGCAAGCTGATGGGAAAGATCGACCCTGACACGATGAGACTGGACTGTGGGCCAAACAAGGTTCTGGAAATCAATCGCGAGGCTGTCCATCACATTTTCGACTTCCCTATGGGTTCTCACACTGCTCCCAGGCCTGCTGCCAGCGGCCATGATGATTCGCTGACTAACCTGAAGGATGAACTCGGGTTCAACCGTTCTAGGAGCATAGATGCGAAGGACCTACTTACCTTACTTCGCACGCTGGCTGCGGACCCTGCGAAGGTTGATAAGACGGTGAAGGTTTTTTTTCTCATTGTCTTCCAGTGCTTGCTTTGTCCTAGCCCCGCAACTCGGTTGTCCAGGGTAGCTGCTATGGTTGAAAACTTGGATATTGCATCTATGGCTAGCATGGATTTTTGTCAGCTTGTTGTCGACGAGCCGCAGGCCGCTGTGTACAAGTGGAATTCTATAGGGAGCAAGCAGAACTGCGCTGAGGGTTGCACCATCGTCCCCCTGTTCATGTACCTGGATTCCTTGAACCTTCGAAAAGTATCGGTGATGGATAAACGCACTCCGCGCGCCACAATACTGTCCCATGTGCAGTTGAAGAAGATTCACAACGCCGACATCGTTTTCAGGGGAAAGATTCACCTGGACTCTTACAAGTTTGGCAAGCTGCCGGTGAGTGCATAGCCATCCTTTGTTTTTGTTTTTATTCCTTTTTTCGCGCATGCTAAAATGTCAACCTCTTATGTACTTTTCTTTGTGAACTGCATCTCTTTTTTTTTTGTTAATTTTTTCAGTGGAAGGCGGAAGCGGACATTGTGTATAAGCGGACTACAGTTGCGGAAGCCCCTGAAATGTTTTGTGAGCCTCTTGCTAGGGCTGCTCCAATTTGACGGGGTCGTGGTTTTGCTAGGGCTGCTGCTGGAGGTTTTTCCGGACATGCTTCTGGTGATCGCAATAGATTTGTGCAGGTCGATGAGCTTCTCGATAGGGTCATCAATATAACTAGTGATTTCCCAACATCCGGTTCCAGGATGAGGAATATTGCCGGTTTGTTTCCTGAAGGCAAAGGCCCTTCTGAAGCAGAAATCGAGGCCGCTCATATCTTTGACCGTGGGCAGCTTGAATTCCTTAAGCAGGCTGTAACGAATATCAGATCTTCATTCGTTCAGCTTAAGCAGTCTCAGGATGACAGGTGTGCTCCGTATGAGTAGGAAGTGGATGCAATCGTGAAGGAAATGAACAGGCATGAAGATGTTGTCCGGCCTTCTCTGCCCGACCCCGCAGATGTGGATGTATGTCTTTTTTCCATATGTGAACAGTTTTTTTTACCCATATTTTGTTATCTATTTTTTCTGTGCGTTTGTTGCATTGACTATTTGTTTTTTCTATCGTTTTGTTCTTTTCCCAGTGTGTCGGAGAATCCTCCAAGGCTAACGCTGGTCGTGTTGATGAGCACCAGGACCACGACGGTGTTGATTCTGATCACTTGTTTGACAGGCCATTATCGCCCGTTTACGAAGCTGCCAAAGACAATCCTATTGACGAAGTGGTCATGGACAAGGTTTGATTTGTTCCTACCATTTTATTTTATTTTTGTTACAGTGAACTTCATTGTTTGATTTTTCATGTAGTGTCCAAAACAAACAATCATATTTTTTTTTGCACCAGCAGTGGCAGCGAACTGCATTTTTTTAACTTTTTCTTTGTATTTTTTGTGCACCAGAAGTGGTAGTGCACTGCAGTTGTTGTCTAGAGAAGAAGCATCATATTTTTTTTAGCAGTGAACTGCATGATCTGGTGTTTGTTTTTTAGTTGTAGAACTGTAGATTTGGATAATAGTTTTACTTATGTTTTAATGTTTTTTAGGTTGCCGAATCAAATGTGGAGATACATGGGAAGGAGGCAGATGATGACGACGCTGGCAAGGATGAGGAGGATGACAAGTGTGAAGAGATGGAAGGCGACGACGCTCCCCTGGTGAGTATAGAGAATTTTTGCATTTTTGTGTTTTATTTTTTATTTTTCGTGGTAGCTTCATGGTCCGTTTTTATTAGTGAACTGCATTCTAGCTTTTTTTGTGTAATGTCTTTTATTTTGTTAACTCATCAGAACTGCGGATTAAATGTTGAAATCCAAGCGGAGCGCAACATTGGGGATGATAACGTGGAAGGGAGAGGAGGGCAGGAGCCTGATGCGGAGGTTGATAATGCAGAAGGTAGAGAAGGAGGGGAGTGTCCTGTCGAGGTTGATAAGGCACAAGAGGGAGAAGGAAGGGATGACATCGTGGATTGTGATAAGGATGAAGAGAAAGAAGGAGCTCCTGGTGTTACAGTTGAAGTTGCAGAAGAGACAGAAGGAACTCGTAGAGTCGGATTTGACGATGCCGGGACATCCGCTGGCATCGATGGTGTTGTTGTGCCTACTGTTTTGTTGGTTGGCGACGAGGTGCCTGATAAATTTTGTGTGGTCCCTCGCGCCCCCGAGCAATCTGTCGGCAATCTGGCTTTCCCAGCCGATACAACCAAAGCCCCAGCCGAGACAGTTTCGATTGATTCCGAAGAGGAACAGCCGAGACTTTCTCAGGACATGAGTAATCAAGCGCCGCTTGACGATGATATTACCGGGCTGGAGCACTTGACGCTCAGCGAAGATGTATACGAGCAGCCGCAGGAAGTTTATTCTGAAACCGAAGGTAAGCGAACTGCATTATTTTTTGTTCTTTTTCCTGGGGGCGAAATGGACCGTGTGTGTGTTTATAATCTGATATCGTCCCCACCCTGTATGCAGATGAGGAATTACCTGTTGTTACTCCCTCAAGTATTGATCCAGCTCTTATGAGGAGATACAATGAGTTGTATGACGCTGTTACGAGGGCTAGGAGGGACAAGAAGAAGCAGTATGATATTTTTTGTCTTACGCCCCGGTTAATTAATATGTTATTTTTTCAGGGACGCTCCCATCTTATCACTTTTTGTTGTGCTTTTTTCTTCTTGTCTGAAGGCATCTAGTTGCGTTCAAGGGAGAGTTTGGTGATATTACTATCGGCCATTCAGCGAGTCTTTTTGGTCGTATGGAACGCTGAGCACGCGCCTCGCAAACATTGGCGTGTCTATGCTAGCTGAAAGGTTCAAAGGATCTCAAACTATGATTGTCCCGTACAACCTATGCGTAAGCATTTTTATTAATTTAAATTTTATCTCCCTCGTCCAATTTTTATTTGTGCTATAACCATTTTTCATTAACTCTCTGGTTTTGTCTTTTTTGTAGAATTCCATTTGGAACGGTGGTGCCACAAATAGGGATTTGAAAAAGATGTTTTCTTCAAGCGCAGAGGAACGTGCGGACAAGAAAAACTTGGTAACGCATCTTGACCATTTTTCGTCATCTTGAAAATAAGTTTTCTGTTTTTTCTATTTTTTCTCATCTGTTTTGTTTTATTCTTTTTTTTATTTCAGATTATGTTTGCAACATTTGACCCTCCTCCCGCAACAGTGAAGGACGCGATAGGCCACTACTGCTTGGTTACTTTGAACCTGCGAGAGAAGCGTTTTGAGCTCCTGGACTCATTGAACGAAGGAGACAGCGCTGCTGCAAGTGTTGTCTTCAGGAAAATGGTCAGGAACATCAAAAAAGTCTGGAAAGATGGCAGCGCAAGCTGCGACGAGCCGTTGAACCCTCCCACGCTGGACGGCTATGCGCTGACTCATATTAACGTCCCGCAACAGGGAAACGGGTTTGTACCTGTTCTCCTTTTTTCTTTCTCCTCCTTCATTTTTTCTTGTGTAAGTGAGCTGCATTGTTTTTACTAAATTAGAAGCACCTTTTCCCTTGAGCGAACTGCATTACTAATGTGTTATTTGTTGTTCTCCCTCGGTAATCTTTTGTGTATATGGAGCTGCATTGTTCTACTAACATCAGTAGCACTTTTATTACTGAGTGAACTGCATTGTTAATGTGTTTTGTGTTGGTTTTTCTTTGCAGGCATGATTGTGGATTTTACATGTTCCAGTTCATGCAGACCTGGGATGGTGAAACGATTGCCAAGTTTGGGAAGGAGCACATTGGCTACATCAGGAAGGCGATGCTCTATAGTTGGCTGACCTCGTCGCATTGCTGTCTGGACCTGACATCACTTTTAATTTTTAAAGAAGGTTATTACATTTTTTTTGAGTCACACACCTTTTTTATTAAGTGAACTTCATTGGTACAGAGAGGGTAGGTTGACTACTTTTGTTAAGCTTTTTTAGTAGAACCGCATTTGTGTGTTTAAAAATGACTTTTCCTTAGGGAACTTGATGATTCTTTTTCACTACTTTTGCTCATTATCCAATTTTTTTTTGTGCAGGCTTTGATGAATGCGCACACCAAGGAGGTATTTCCTTGTTTGAAACTCAGATTCATACTCCAACTATTCAGAAAGTTGTCCTTGATGAACCTCCCGTCAAGGTCGTGAAAGAACCTGTGTGTAAGATGTTGAGGAGTGACGCCGGCACTTCGAAGGAAAAAGCTCTTGAGAAATCTCCTGTCAATGTCAAGTATGTGAAGAAAGCTGCGAGCCCTCCGAATGCTGAAGATAGCGATGATGATTTTGAGAGGCCACCACCAGTGCCTAGGAGCACCAGGAGCGCAGCTGTGGAACCCCCGACGGACAGCGAGGCACTAATTCTATCAAACAGGAGGCCTGTGCAGAAGCCATCAAAGTTTCGATCTCCTGTAGAGAAGTTGAATCCTGCGAGATTCAGCCATCTTGTGGAGATGAGGAAAGTCTTGCAACTCATCACGAGCACACAATTCAGGCAGAAATACAGCGAGTCAGTTCTTTTTTCGTTAGTTTTTTATATATTTTTTTATTTTTAATGCGTGTAATGTTCTTTTCTGTGTTTTTGCTTTTGTGCTACTAACCCCCCCCCCCACCTTTTGCCGTTTCTTTTGTGCAGGTCCGCGCTTTTCCTGCACAAGAATCCTATCGAACTCTACACCGTGTCTGTGGACTACATGTTCTTAACTTTCACCAAAGGTGGTTTTATGGACTCGGAATTGATGGATCATATCATCAGGTTCTGGAAGAATGACGAGAGTATGAATGTGGTTTATCGATCTGGCGAACGCGTTCTGCTGTCCCCTTTGTTTATCACGGTATTTCTCTTTTTTTTCTTATTTTTTTTCTGCTCTAGTGAACTGCAGTAAATAGTGTATAATAATTTGTTTTTAGAATGTACTGAACTGCATACATTTTTTTTTGTGTGTGTCTTAACCGATGCATCTTAAAACGAAACAAATTATGGTGAGAATTTTGTGAACTGCATACTGTTTTTTAGAGAAGCGTGATCCATTTTTTTATTAAGCGTCGGAGCGAACATATTTTTAAGGTGAACTGCATTAACTTTCTTTTGTGTATTACCCACACGCAGTATGTGCTTCAAATGAATGATCACGCGGATAGAGATGCAAATGGAAATGTTGTGTTGCCTTTTGTCCACAGCAAGTTTAACGTCGAAGATGCAGCACAGCAGTTCGAACTTTATGTCCGTGATGACGAGAACCTTCTTGATTGCAAATTAGTAAGTTATCAGATTTGCTTTTGTTCAGTCTTTTTGTATTTATTTTCTCTCCAATTTTTTTACAGTAATCCCTTTTCACTGATCGATTCCATAACAAATTTGATGAAACAAAATCAGATTCTGTTACCACGGTTGAAAGACCAGCATTATTCGCTATACACGATGAATAGGCACCGCGAGACCCTTGACATTCATGACACTAGGAGGTACAGCGGACCGGTTGATCAAACGACGCGGTGGCATAAGTCTGAATACCACAGCGACCGCACTGAAATGGTAAAAAAATTCCTTTTTTCCCCTTTCTTGTTTTTTTTTTCATGCGTGGGCGTGTTCAACAATTTTTGTTGTGATGTGTTTTTTTATTTTTTTTATTTTCCACCAGATGATCAGGATGACTGCATTGTTGAAGAGGGTTTATGGAGAAAAAGAGTACAAGAGAAAGGAGTCAGTAGACTGGGTGGGTGTTTCAAAAAAAGCTAGCTATTTGGGCAGCCCTGAGCAGGGCCCCAACGAGTGCGGCTTTTATGTTCTGAAGATGGCTCAGTATTACGACGGCAAAACCTTTGTTGTGAAATTCGGAAAGCGTAGTGTAAGTATCTTCTTTTTAACTCAGCAATATCTCCTCATTCCTTGATATTTTTTTTGTCAGTTTCTTTTTTCGTAGATGACGTTGTATATTTGTTTATTTTATTTTTTTCTTCATCGCAGGAAGCTGTTATTCAGGATTGGAAGGCTGAGTTTTTGTTCCAGATTCTGTTCCACCCAGAAAACATGGTCGTTGTCACCGAGTTCCCGGAGGATCTAAGAAATCTCTGCATTTTTCTTGGCTTCTCTCCAAGACTGGATTCGAAGGAGCAGGATGAGGCATAAATGATAGCAGATCTTTTTTCTATGTGTGTTGATGTCTTGTTCGTGTGTGCTCCAGAACTTTATGCAAACAGCAATGTATGGTCGTTGGGTGTAGTTCTCGATGCCCAAAGCTGTAAACACCATGCTGTGTGCTTTTGTATATATCGGTCTAGTTAGTTTTTGTGTGTGTTTTTTTTGGTGGCACATAGTGACAATGTCAAATATGTGCATAATGGAGCTTTCAGCCAACTCTTCCTTGTGAGTTGTAACATGTTCGCAGCGCACTGCGTTATCTCATATGATTGGCAGCCAAGTTTTTTTTTAAATATATGCATCCGCACTGCATCTCACCTTATCACATGGGACTGCAAAGACGAATTCAACGTGTTTGTCGTCGAGTTTCAAAATTCATCCACACTGCAGCCAAGTTTTTGTTTTTCACATTTTTTTTGCACTAAGCGCATTGCATTGTGTACTCGAAGCGTACTGCAGTGCAAGCTTTTAAACGCGACGCACGCACTGCAGTGTACGCGAATCCTAGTCCGACTCTACATTTTTTTTGTCTTCTAACTGCATTCTGTATTGATTCATGTTCATGTCAGGTTCTATATGACGAAGAGAACTGCATTCTCCAAATGACATTCCGATCTCAGAGTTCTTATACAGAAGAGAACCGCATTCTGAGATCTTATTTTCTTTTTCGTATAGAAGAGAACTGCATTTTATCAAAGATATCACAAGTTAATATGTTTTTTAAAATGTAAAACTGCATATGTGTTGATCTACGCCTTTTTTCCTAGTGCTTGTTCTCAGATTGTGTACTGCAGTTCGCATCCACGACGAATGCGATGGAGTAGTCATCTTTGCAGTTCGCTTCGGCCTGTCATGCATGACTGAGGCAGGATGCTTCAGCGGCGGATTCCCTCCGGTGGTCTTGGGGCGAAGGTGAGGTGCGCCGTCGCTTCCTAAACGCCGCCGCGGAAATATCGTCGCCGGCGGACTGCATTGCCGGCCGTTTTGGCTCGCTCTCCGTGGTGCTTGGCGCGGAAAAAGGCGGGAAGGGGTGGGGGGTGGCCGCCGGCCGCCGGGGCGGTGGCGCGGAAGAAGGCGGGGAAGGGTGGGTGTCGCCGCCTGCCGCCGGGAAGTTGGCGCGGTAGGAGGCGGGGAGGGGTGGGGGAGGAGGCCCGCCGCCGGTGCGCTCCCGCGCTAGGAGGCAGGGAGCGGTCGGGGAGGACGCCGGCAGCCTAGGCACTCCCGCGCTAGGAGGCGGGGAGGGGTTGGGGAGGACGCCGGCGTCGGGGGGGCGCTCCCGCGCTAGAAGCTCTGTAGGCGTGGGGGATGGTTGTTAGGAGAATAAGCTTTTTGTTAGGAGAATAAGGTCTTAAGGGGTGTTATGAGAATAGACCCACCCTATATATATATATATATATATATATATATATATATATATATATATGAATAAATGAAACTCAACACAAATGATGGTAATGAAATAAAATTGTGAATATTATTAATTGCTTACGCACTTCAAATTGTGCGTCAGAGTAGCCCCGCTCACAGGTCGTGTGGCGGATGGACTCGCAAATGTAGTATCCACAGAAATCATTCCCTTGTTCCTGCCACAACCACTTTACAAGAAATAGAGGTCAATCAAACTCATAAGCAAGAATGCCAAATGGTATTGATGAAACTAGCGCTTGAATCAATAGGAGATGCGCGGAACATGCTACTATATAGTACTTACTTTCGGGTGTGTAAATTCCAGCTTCTTCGGCAGTCCCGGAGCTTTTTTGGTGAATTTTCTCCAAACCCTGCCAAACAAAGAAAACAATTACTTGATATCAGAAATGAACAAAGTTGCTGATATGCATGGTGGATAATGATCGATTTAACTTACTTCTCGAGCATTTGAGTCATGTCCGCATACTCCTTGGGATCTTTTCATTTAGAGTCCAAGACAGTTACTACTCCATGCTCAAGCTTAATCTCTAGGAGAATATAGTGGAACCTACGCACGCATGCATGAACTCATCAATTACATTACTATAACCTTGACTAATATATAAGGGAAACCGAATATGCACAAGACAGTAACACTCACTTGAAGTTGTAAGGAAAGAGTATTATATTTTTGTTTTCATTTACCACCAACGACCGTAGCAAGTTGGCCTCGGTATCTGCGGCACGTAATTCAACCTTAGTTGCATCTATGAGATATGTGTTATCACCGACTTGTATTTTCTTCAATTCGACGATCTTCAATCTGCATAATATAGTGAGGATAATTATAAATACATGCAATGAAAGAGCTGAGCTATATAGAGAGACTTAATGACAGAAGTAGTACTACTTACAGACAATAGCAGGTGACCGTTGCTTTATCGAGGGCCAATTGATTGAAAAACTGATAGAACTCCTCAAATGAAATAGGCAACAGTTCAATTCCAACGAGGTCATGCTCCGGTTTAACTCTCACATACAAACTATCCCTCCCCCAGACTCTCTGGAGATTTTCAAGTACCAATCATGCAATCTTCGCATCATCGTTGATAGAGATCTTTCACCTTTGACGAGAGGCTTCCCGTACTCGTATCTTTGTATCTGCACCTCCAAGAAATCATAATGTACATCGTCGGGCAGGTAATCTCCAAGATTGCTATAACCGGGCACCATCCTCGGATCATTAGCGACGATGTCGCTAGACACCTTGAGCTGGGGGCACGATTGGTCCGCTTGTTCGCCGAGCTGGGCAATTAGTTTCCCAGCTCGTCCTTCTGCTAACCTTTGATCACTTCTAGTACTTCCCGACCGCTTCGCTTCGTGAAATGACTTTTCAATAATGCGGTCATAGTTGTCTTTCGGCGGACACTTCGCTGGTTTCTTCAGGGCAGCCAGAGTGCGCTTTGCTTTAACCGGATCTATCTTCTCCTCCGGAGGTGGATGTCTCTGTGCTTTCAACCCTTCAAGCCAGTCCTTCACTTCGCCTTCAGCGATCTTCGTGTTTTCCTCGTCGGACCTCTCGTATTGTAACTTCTCTAGAGGTGTGTTGAGAGAAGGACTGAATCTGTATTGCCTCCCGCCTCTGGCTGTACTGCTAGATGCCGGCAGACCAGATGGAGCGGTTGTCTTCTTTCCTTGCTTACGCGGCAGAGGAGAAGGACTACGACGTGCCAGAGCAGCCGGAGCGGCGGCGGGTCTCTTCTGCCCTTGCTGACGAGGTGGAGAAGGAGGAGGCTGGCTGCTCGGGCGCGCCGGCCCAGGCGGAGAAGGAGGTGGAGTGCCGCCATGCGCCGGAGAAGGAGCCGGAGTGTCCTGATCGTCACTCGCCGGAGGAGGAGGCGGTGGAGGAGGCGGAGTGCCCTGACTTGTCGGAGGAGGAGGAGGAGGCGGAGGCGTCCAGTTCAGAATGTTGATGAGGTACTTCCGCCATAGGCATGGAGTCTTCAGAGAAGAACCCAGCCGAGTCTCCCCTTCACCGGTAGGGTAGTCAAGCTGGAGGTCCTCAAATCCCTCCGTTATTTCATCCACCATCACCCTAGCATATCCTTCTGGAATCGGCCGGCAGTGAAAAGTTGCGCCGGGTCTAGTAGGATAAACAGAGCCAGTAGCCGCCTTGACCTTCATATTTATCCATTGCGTCATAAGGTGGCAATTTTGAGACTCCGTGATACCATCCACGGGATAGCTGGCAGGAGCCGTCAAGTGATACGTCCAAAACGTATCTATAATTTCTGCTTGCTCCATGCCTCTTTTGGGTGATATTGCTATGATATTTATACACTTCCATACACTTTTGATCATATTTCGACTAACCTATTAACTCAGTGCACCCCAGTGCCAGTTTGTGTTTTCTACTGTTTTTGTATTTCAGGTTTTCCCATTACGAGAACTGCCAGAAAAATCCCGGAAAAATTATATAAAAAATCAGCGTTCCAGAAGCTTCCCGGCACCCGAAGTATAGCCGGAGGGGGGCCACCAGGGCTCCAGGCGCCCTGGTGGCGCGACCCCCCTCCTGACCGCGCCGGGGGGCGCCTGGGCACCCCGAGCCTCCGCTGATGCCCCCCTTTGGCATATATTTATATCGTGTCCCGAAACCCTCGAGACGGGAACCCTTTTTCGCGATCTCATCTCTGTTCCGCCGCCGCCGCGCTTCCAAGATCGGGAGCACCAAGAGAACTCTTCCCGGCACCCTGCCGGAGGGGAGGATCACCACCGGGAGGTTCTCCACCACCATGGACGCCTCCCGGATGAGTTGTGAGTAGTCTCCCTTGGACCATGGGTCCATGACCAGTAGCTATGTGATGTTCTCCTCCCGTTCTTGTGCTTCACTAATTAGTCCTCGTGAGCTGCCCTACATGATCGAGGCACATATGTAATCCTTATGCTGTTGCTATGATGAGTTTGCTGGGATCCGATGGATTGTGAGATTATGTTCAGGTTGTGTTTGAGTAATATATTTGATTCACCTCTTTTATATTTATGTTCGTAAGTAATTCTTGCATGTTCTCCGTTGTTATTTATTGCTTTGGCCAAGTAGTAGGTAGTGACTCCAAGAGGGAACGTTATGCTTGATTGTGGGTTCATGCCCCTCGATGACTAGCTTGAGTGACAGAAACATGAGTCTAGGGGATGTGCTGTTGCCACAAGGGGGAAAACAACGGTGCTTGTGCCCGCGGGTGCAAGGATTGTTTACTTTACGCAAAGTTCTTTTAATGCAGTTGTCTGTTGCTTTGAGTTTACACTATGGGTGGGACTCGCAACTTAATACTAGCGAGATGTTCTGGATAGATATCTCAAGGTGGATGATTAGTAGTAGATGCAGATGGATTTCGGTCTACTTGCCTTGGCGTACCGCCCATGCTTTGAACCTCTACCTTTCTTGCAACGTAGTTAGCATTGGTTTGCGCACATGGTCCTGTCAATTGCCCAGCTGTAATTCGTTTACCTCACATAGCTGTTTTATCGTCTTTTGGGAGAGAGACATCACTAGTGAACATCATGGGACACCGGTCCATATTACCATCATTGATCACATCCGGTATTTACTTTCCGCTTTTATTTACTATTTGCAGCAATATCTATCACTATTATCACTTGCGTTTGATCCTTTGTAAATGACAAGGCCGGAGGGATTGACAACCTCTCTGTACTCGTTGGGGGCAAAGTTATTTGTATCTGTGTGCAGGTCCACGTTGATTGCTAATATCTGGCGCCGTTAGCAGTTGACACCTTCTTGTTGAAACTGGGAGTCTCAGGGAAATCGATCCTTGGTATCTTTGCCAAGGGAAAACTTCCGCTACACTGCATCTCAAACCTTCCACTTGGGGTAACCAACGAGGGGCGAGAAGCCATCAAGCAAAGTTTTCTGGCGCCGTTGCCGGGGACTCCACTCTTCAGGATAGGGGAGTTGCATGCTACCTTTTACCTTTGCTTTTTAGTCTTGTTAGTTTACTTTTCAGTTTTTTTGCTTTAGTATCTTTTATCGAAAATCACAAAAATAGTTATCTCATTCTTTAGTTGTCATTATGTCGGGTCCTTTTGTCTTTGACTAGGCAGAAGTTCTCACCTTTAAACAAAGAGGTGGGGAAAGTTTGAAAGATGCTTGGTATAGAATTAATGATTCTCAAAAAAGAGCCACCAAGAAGCAACCCACTACTATCCTGCTTAGAAATTTTTATGTTGGAATTACTTCCTGGAATAGGTTTATTCTAGATACTGCTATCAATGGGAATTTCCTAGATGCCCCAGTTTGGGAGTCTCTTAGTATTATTGAAAATCTTGTTGGGAATCCCCCTGTTGTTAGCATTCAAGAGGACATCACCCTAGCTCACATTATGAAAAAACTTGAAAAGATAGAGCTAGAGATGCCAAACATTAATAATATAAATGAGTTGGATCGTAAGATCCAAGGGAATTTGAATAGGCTTGATAGCTCCATGCATAAAATTTTCAAAACTTTGGAGACCATCAAATCCCATGACTTGGACTCTTCTAGGATAGACAAGATTGAGGAAGAACTACTTTCTCCTCAATCAAAACCAAAAAGGTAGAAACTCCGGCAAAGAAGGAGCCTAAGTTCGTTCACGTTACAAAGGCTCCCCGTTCTAAAAGTAATCCATCTATTGCCAAAGGGGTTGAAACTGTAAAGACTTTGGAAGAAACACCTCTCTTTAATGAATTTATAAATGAATCTTCCCTTGACTTTTATCCTTTTGGTCTTCTCCCTAGAAGTATCTCTATGAGGACTTTATTTGAAAGTCCTCTTAAGACTAGTTGTATTATTGAAGAGCTTTTTGATGATCTTGATGGTTCAATTGATACAACTTGACCTCTATGCATTATGCCTAGCTTAAAGGCATAAAAGAAAGCGCTTTTGGGAGGCAGCCCACATGAATAAATTTTTATTTTGCTTTTGTTGTGTCTTGATGTTGTTACTACAGTAGCATCATCATTGTATCTTTGCTTTTCAACTTTGTGCCAAGTGTAGCCTCTGATTGCAAGAAAGTTCAAAAGTTGTGACGTGCTGTCCAGGAAACAGATTCTGTCCTTGGATAGAAAAATTCGTATAAAATCACGAGATCATCTTTTTGTTCTGAATTTTTTCGACAGCGTGCTCTATATAATTGTCTTTCGTGCGTCTGTTCTGAGTTTTTCGATTAGAGTTGCAGAAGTGCCCCGAAAAAATCATTTACTACCTGCTGTTCTGTTTTTCACAGATTCTGTCCTGTTTTGCCTTTCCCTCATTTTGCAAACCTTGAGCTTGCTTTTTCTTTGCAAAAACCTTTTTGCAATCTTGAGAAACAGTAGACCTTCAAGAATATCTTTATTTCCAGCAAGGAACAATTATTTTATTAAGGGTACTAACCTCGCTAATCAGATTATGATGAGTTATGTATGAAGGGAGTTTTCAAGTGTGCGAGGGAAGATGATAAAAAGATCCAGGAGTGTCAAACGCTCAAAATTGGGGATGCCCCCATGCACCCCCAAGAAATATTCAAGGAGACTCAAGCGTCTAAGCTTGGGGATGCCCCCGTGCATCCCCTTCTCCATCAACATTATCAGTTCGTCTTTCGTTCCACTATATTTTTATCACTTCATGTGTTATGTGCTATGCTTGGAGCGTCTTGCTTTTAGTTTCCTTTTTAGTTTTCTTTAGCTTTTCATAACGAGTCGGAACTCAGCTTTCTTTATGTGGGAGAGAAACACGCTCCACTTCTACCTAGAACATAACATATAATTTTTCATGTCTATCTGTGCTGTGTGTGTTCTTTGTCTTTTAATAGCTACTATCGCGCTTAGCTCTTAGTTTTCATGCTTATCTTTTTAAAGAGCTTTTGTTTAGTTGGTTGCTTGAACTCTCTTTAGTTATCATGCTTGTCTTATAAAGAGAGTTTGCTTCCGTTGCATTGGTTGGTATGTCTATGATAAAGATGCTACGTGCATAATGGTGCTTAGTAGTTCATGTTTTCTTATGGTTAGTCTCAAATAGCTGGGGGGTTCCCAATGTGTTATTGGAATACCAACATGATTTGTTTGCCTATGATGTGGTATGGTTTAGTAATATCTTCCTTCGAGAATTTACTTTGATTGACCTGGCGTATGCTCACGCATATTTAAGACTGTAAAGAAAGTCTGTCAAGCCTTGATGATCTTTTGTTTCTGAGTAGCGATATAACTTCCATGCCTGATTCAATGTTGCTTTGTCGCTCTGCATGATTATGACCGTCATTACTCTCTTAGTTGGTCGCTCCCAGTCTTTTGCTAACCTCCACCTGTACTAAGCGGACTGACTGCTTGTGCATCCAAATTCTTTTAAACCAGTTATGCCATATGAGTCCACCATACCTTCCTACATGGTATTTACCTGCCATTCCTAACGGAGACTTGCATGTACCATCTCGAAATTATTCAAAGAAAAGCATTCCTATTTTGTGCCTCTGTTTTAAGTTCATGAGGAAGTAGTAGTTAATTCATGATCTTTTTAAGTTGGACAAGCTTCACCCCGGGATTGCATGTATAATGTGCAAACCCATAATACGAGAAGGAACTGACATTGAGTGCGCCCGGCTCAAAAATAATATAACAAACAAACCCTCCTTCACGCTTTGTTCATGAGAAATCAGAAAACTTTGGCAGTGATAAACAAAGGAGATTAAGAGGATGTGATCGTCCTCATTCGGGAACCATTCCTCGAAACTTGTCCATCTCAAGAAGTGATTGAGTTGTCTGCTAGCATTCGTTGACGAAACATGCATAATCTAAAAAAAATTATTACCTCTGTTTTTAAAACCAAGAGCTCTGGTACATGTTTTGTCTTTGTTTCCGACTACGGGTTTTGAACCTTGCCAACAAAATCCACGGTTCGAGAGTCTCCACCTTCTTTTAAAAGCACCAACTACTGAGAGCATGATTGTCATTCTGAGTGTAATGTGCATTGTCCCAAAGTAGCATTGTCTTTTGCATGATTGTGATATCGTTTATTCTGAAATCATTGTATCTAGTCATCACTTAAACCTTGGAGGTGCCCCTGCATTTATGTTTTGCTTCACTAAAGGGGGCAAGCGAGATATCACTTTATCATATTTGCACACCATGCTCATTACAAATCTATTTGATGTTTCAGTATCATATTGTAAAACTTTCAGTTCTTTGTGATTTTCTCATGAGGCAACTTAATTACTACAGATTCATTGTCTTAGTAAGCTTTTGTCATGTGACTATGAAAAAGTCCTATATGGTTAATAGCATGTCACCACAGAAATTATTCTTGTTATCATTTACCTACTCGAGGACGAGCAGGAATTAAGCTTGGGGATGTTGATACGTCCAAAACGTATCTATAATTTCTGCTTGCTCCATGCCTCTTTTGGGTGATATTGCTATGATATTTATACACTTCCATACACTTTTGATCATATTTGGACTAACCTATTAACTCAGTGCACCCCAGTGCCAGTTTCTGTTTTCTGCTGTTTTTGTATTTCAGGTTTTCCCATTACGAGAACTGCCAGAAAAATCCCGGAAAAATTATATAAAAAATCAGCGTTCCAGAAGCTTCCCGGCACCCGAAGTACATCAGGAGGGGGGCCACCAGGGCTCCAGGCGCCCTGGTGGCGCGGCCCCCCTCCTGGCCGCGTCGGGGGGGCGCCTGGGCCCCCCGAGCCTCCGCTGATGCCCCCCTTTGGCATATATTTATATCGTGTCCCGAAACCCTCGAGACGGGAACCCTTTTTCGCGATCTCATCTCTGTTCCGCCGCCGCCGCGCTTCCAGGATCGGGAGCACCAGGAGAACTCTTCCCGGCACCCTGCCGGAGGGGAGGATCACCACCGGGAGCTTCTCCACCACCATGGACGCCTCCCGGATGAGTTGTGAGTAGTCTCCCTTGGACCATGGGTCCATGACCAGTAGCTATGTGATGTTCTCCTCCCGTTCTTGTGCTTCACTAATTAGTCCTCGTGAGCTGCCCTACATGATCGAGGCACATATGTAATCCTTATGCTGTTGCTATGATGAGTTTGCTGGGATCCGATGGATTGTGAGATTATGTTCAGATTGTGTTTGAGTAATATATTTGATTCACCTCTTTTATATTTATGTTCGTAAGTAATTCTTGCATGTTCTCCGTTGTTATTTATTGCTTTGGCCAAGTAGTAGGTAGTGACTCCAAGAGGGAACGTTATGCTTGATTGTGGGTTCATGCCCCTCGATGACTAGCTTGAGTGACAGAAACATGAGTCTAGGGGATGTGTTGTTGCCACAAGGGGGAAAACAACGGTGCTTGTGCCCGCGGGTGCAAGGATTGTTTACTTTACGCAAAGTTCTTTTAATGCAGTTGTCTGTTGCTTTGAGTTTACACTATGGGTGGGACTCGCAACTTAATACCAGCGCGATGTTCTGGATAGATATCTCAAGGTGGATGATTAGTAGTAGATGCAGATGGATTTCGGTCTACTTGCCTTGGCGTACCGCCCATGCTTTGAACCTCTACCTTTCTTGCAATGTAGTTAGCATTGGTTTGCGCACATGGTCCTGTCAATTGCCCAGCTGTAATTCGTTTACCTCACATAGCTGTTTTATCGTCTTTTGGGAGAGAGACATCACTAGTGAACATCATGGGACTCCGGTCCATATTACCATCATTGATCACATCCGCTATTTACTTTCCGCTTTTATTTACTATTTGCAGCAATATCTATCACTATTATCACTTGCGTTTGATCCTTTGTAAACGACAAGGCCGGAGGGATTGACAACCTCTCTGTACTCGTTGGGGGCAAAGTTATTTGTATCTGTGTGCAGGTCCACGTTGATTGCTAATATCTGGCGCCGTTAGCAGTTGACACCTTCTTGTTGAAACTGGGAGTCTCAGGGAAATCGATCCTTGGTATCTTTGCCAAGGGAAAACTTCCGCTACACTGCATCTCAAACCTTCCACTTGGGGTAACCAACGAGGGGCAAGAAGCCATCATCAAGAAATGCTCCGGCTGAAGCAGCTCGGTGGAAGCCACGCTACTTCTCCGCTGAGATGGCGGCGTAGCTTCGGGGGAAGCTTCGGCAGTTCTTTTGCTGCGATTTGCTTCTCGTTCCTCTATCGCTTGTATTCTGGCGTGCAGCGCGTGTAGTTCGGTCTGCTGCACTTTCTTCCTTCTCTCGTGGCATTTGTAACCGCCTGCGTTCGGAAACCCAGCACTCCACGGAACGGAGCCTGGCGTGCCTCGTGTCCGTCCAGGGTGCTTAGGATTCCCGAGGGCCATTGTGAGCTCGTCGTTCTCTCTGTCGGAAAGAACGTCCCTTGCTGCGCTGCTTTGATATATTGCCGCATCTTCCTGAGTGGTATTTCCAATTGCTTGTACGTCCAAATGCACCACCCTGATACAGGGTCCAAGGTTCCGCCAGCCCCGAAGAACCAAGTCCGGCAACGGTCTGGCCAGTTCATTGTCTCTGGTTCGATCCCTTTCTGAAGCAGATCATTCTCAGCCTTGGCCCACTTAGGCCAGGCTCTGAGGTAGCCACCTGACCCCGTGCGATGGTGATGCATCTTCTTCGCAGCATTTTTTTGGTTTGTCGCCGACATCTTCTTACTCTTTTCCGATGTCTTATAGGCCACAAATGCGGGCCAGTCATCTCTGATCTTCTCATATATGCCCTTGAATTCTGGTGCCTCTTTTTTGCGGACAAACTTAATCAGGTGTTTCTTCCACCCCCTGAATAGGTCTGCCATCTTCGTAAGAGCAAAAGACTTGATTAATTCCTCTTTAACTGGCTTCGCCGAATCATCCTCTGGCGGTAGGGTGAAATTTAACTTCAGCTCAGTCCAAAGATCTTCTTTCTGCATATCAGTGACATAGGACACCTGAGTGTCTTCTGCAGCCGACTTTAACCATTGATGGATGCTGATCGGGATCTTGTCCTTAACCAGAACCCCGCACTGATTAACAAATGCGTTCTTTGTCCGGATGGATTCAATCGGTTGGCCAGTGCGCGCGATTTATGTGATCTCAAACTTTTCATCCGAGCTCAACTTTTTCTTCGGGCCTCGTCTCCTTACCGAAGATGTGCTCGATCCGGAGGGCTAGAAAAAAGAACAAAGACGAGAGTTAATTAATATGTGTACATACCAAAACAATGAATGCATCAATTAACTAGTCAGCACAGGCTTAACTAATATATATACCTGCTGGCTGGACTCGGTTCGGTCACCGGAGCCGTCATCACGGTCTCCTTCTTGCACCGGCATTGGGTCACCGAAGCCGTCCTCACGGTCTACTTCTTGCATGTGCATTGGGTCACCCGAGCCATCATAATCATAGCCTGCTTCTTCATCCTCTCTTTCCAGCAGCTCATCGGTGTCGTTGAGAAACGACAAGACGGCATCACGTCCGTTTGCGATTATGTCCAGCAACATCGCTTCTTGTGCTTCGTCTCGGGGGGTGTCGTCCATAGTTTCTACAAATATTTACAACATGGCAATTATTATTCAAACATGACAGATGGATATATTAATGGCAAACGTAGAACTAGCTAACTAATCACAGTAAGGAATCATATATATTAATTTGTGGCCTCGACGTTGCTTCTCTAGGGTTTAGGGTGGCCTCGACAACGCTTCAAGGGTTAGGGGTGGCCTCGAGAATGCTTCAAGGAGGGGGTAATATCGACAACGACGAAATACATACACGGGAAAATAATGTTATCGGGGAGGGGGTATATCGACGACGACAGATCCCCCCCCCCACGTGTTGAAGTTATCGGGAGGGGGTATATCCACCCCCCTTTGTGTTGAAGTTATCGGGAGGGGGTATATCAACCCCCCCCCCCACGT
>LR738712.1:867011391-867027650 GCA_902687465.1 Secale cereale
GTGTTGAAGTTACCGGGAGTTTATATCGACACGACATACGTACATGGGAAAATAATATTATCGGGGAGGGGGTATATCGACCAACCCCCCTCGTGTTGAAGTTATCGGGAGGGGTATATCGACGACGACAGACCCGATAAAACATAAGAAAACGAAGAAGAAATAAAAAGAGGAGAAGAAGAAAGGAATAGCTAGAGGAGAAGATGGAAGAAAAAAAAAGAAAAAAGAGGAGAAGAAGAAAGGAAATAAGGAATAGAGGAGAAGAAGAGAAAATAGAATTCTTCTCCTCTATTCCTTTCTTCTTCTCCTCTTCTTTTTCTTCTTTCTTCTTCTTCTTATTTATTTCTCCTCTTCTTCCTCTCCTCTTCTTCTTTCTTTCCTCTTCTTATTTTCTTCTTTCCTATCCTTCTTTTTCTAAAATTGTAACTTTTGCATATATAAAACTTTTTCTTCTTCTTATTTATTTCTCCTCTTCTTCCTCTCCGCCGCCGCTGCCATTTGTTGCCCTCCCTGCTGCCCCGCACCACACTGCCAAACATGTTTGTATGCTTTGCCCTCGCTTCCTAATTCTCTCGCCTTGCCGGCCCCTTCTTCCTTGCACTCAGGATGCGTTGATGTCGTGCTCTACCTCTGCTTGTCCAATGCTTCTTGCATTGAAATGATAGACAACTTAAGAGAGTTCACCAAGACTGAAAATAACCAAGAGCCGGTGCCTCTCTTTCCACCTTTGAGGGACGTCTAGGACTTAATTGCAGGTATACAATGTATTCTTGCACCTTGCTTCCTAAGTGCGCCTTTATGTTTTAGAATATGATACAAAGTCTCTGCCATCGTTTCATGTCCCTTTAGAACTCTAGCAAAAAAATTGAGTGCCTGGTAGTAACTTTATGATTTAAGAAAAGTGTGAGTCTTGTGCTATAATTTTCAAACACATGGTAGTAACTTTATGAATCATATTCTAATTTCAATAAAAGAACCTTATGGTATAGCTCCTAAAGTCCCAGGTCTTGATGAGGCAAGTAGGAGTAACGATATCTTATCCTTAGGACTTAAGATGGATGCTGCATTTTGTTAATGAAGCCTTTCTACTTGCACATGCAGGTGAATTGTTATCTTCTGAGATATAGGATTGCTCCAAGAAGCATTGTGGGTCCGAGTGTCTATAAGATGTGTAGTTTATAGGTAAGTTTAGACTGAATATGGGATACCCTTATTTCTTACTTCACTTTTATATTTTGAGATTGGTATTACGCTTAAAGCTCAGGCGCTCTAAGAAGTACTATGGGTCTGACTGTCCGAAAAATGTGTAGTTTATAGGTAAGGTTCAACTGTATCTTGGAGACGCTTATTATCTTTATTGGTAAGTTGCATGATTAATTGAAACTCACTTCTTGGTGTTTCCATTGAGTGACTGAAAATATAATGTACAATTTTATCAATAATTTATTCCATCTTCTGCACCAATTAATTGTCTTTTTAGGCATTATTTGCATTCGACCTCAAATAGATTGGATATGACTTGATCCGACTCACAAGTCATCATTGATTGCATATGACTAGGCTGGGGTGACAAAGTGTCCAATACCACCCCTTTCTTTTCAAGTTGGTTACATGTGTTCGTTACATTAATTTTTCTGTACTCTCCTTCTCTTCTATTCTACAATACATTTTTCTTATGATTTCTTATTCAAGTGGTACATTTTAGTTCCTATGGGTCGTGCTTGGGTTCTCTGTGCTATGAAAAGCATAATGATATTCCCACATCCCAGTGAGGTGCATATTGGATAGTAAAGTTTTGTAAATTGGTAGATGTTTTCTTGATATAGAGTTGTACTTTAGTTTGGCTGACATATAATCTATGTACTTCTTCAGTTATTCCCCCAGCAAGCACATACATCTAATGTTCTTTTTTGTTACACCACCAAAACTTGATTTTCCAACTTTCCTCTGAACCAGAAATTATATGCAAACTGGTTTTTAAACTGTTACATTAAAGATCATAGGTATATCAATTTTCTTATTATATTTCTAAGCATAGGTAATGTCCATAGTGGTTGCGATTAGTATCTTTAGACATTGGTCGTTGGCTATATTTCTAAATTTGTCAGTACTGTTTTTCTACTCGTTTATGTAGGCACTAATGTGGTTCTTTGTTGCCTCTCTGCAGGCATTTGATTAAGTCAAAGGCAACAGGAAGTCACGACGGCGATCAAGGTCCTTATGTATGTCGAGTATTATCTTTTATCTACCATACCGCTTGAGAATGGATCAGGCTGAGCCAACTAAATCATGTGCAGTGTATTTACTGGTGGTGTCTATAAGGAGAACATTCCGGTCTATATCTGAGTCTATGAACTATTATATCGATGATGTCAAGTTATGTCTACATAGTCTGTCTTCGTATGTTTATATAAGCTCAATGTATCCTTTGTATTGCCGTTCTTCGTTGACTTAAAACATATGCTCATTTTCAGATAAATTTTCATGTGACTACCAATGTTATAAACCATAATTTTCCTACTGAGGACGCTTATGTCTGAACTGTTCATGTTTGTCATCTTTGTCAAAATATTTTGTGAAATTTTTATCATGTCTAAAACCCATCTTAAATTTCATAGATAATGATTTGGTGTATGGCACTCTACTAAACCAATTTCATTCCTATTTTTCATATTTGCAATACTTCTTTGACTATTAATCATTGGATATGATTGTATCCGGCAGCGGTGCTGTCGGGTGCGGTAAGCCGCACTTCCTACCTAATATATACAATTTCGCGTACATGTTTTATGACCTTGTGCCTTCAGAGTGGTTTATGGGGGCTGTAGCGGGTAATGGTATTCTCCGTCAGGCTTTATGATGTGGTCGAGCAAACATCCCAATATGTCATCCTGAATTGCTCGTATCCGATCCTCCGGTACGAGCTTATCCCGCATCTCATTGAACTTCAAAAGAAGGAGATGAATAAGCATGTGTTAGTTGTGTGATAGATATCGACAATGATGAAAAAATTGTGAGTAGTGTTCTGGCAAACATACCCATAGCTGTCTTTCAGATTTGGTCCTGTCGGACGACATCATGTGAATGTTCTCGCAAACGTAGTATGCACATAGTTCAGTTCCCGGCGCCTGCTTCAGGGCCTTTACGAGAATGGAATTTAGTCAGATAATATATAATCAAGCATGATAATTAATTGTATTGAAACAAGAATTAAATAGATAGGTAGCTACTAATACTTAATTACTTACCTTAGGTCGCAACCAATACAGCTTTTGTCGCCATTTGGTTGGAGTAACTTTGATGAACTTTTCCCAAGCCCTGCCCGCCGGTAAAGAAAATGAATAAAGGGGTTATTAAATAGTTGATATCAGGAAATGATGAACTAAATAGGTCGACATATAGTTAATAAGTATTGAAATTACCTGTCGACTATCCCCTTCATGATGGTGTAGTCACTTTGTTTTCTCCATATTGAGTCCAGTACTTCAACTGTTCCTTCTTCAAATTTAATGACTAACAAGATCCAATGGTAACTGCATGCGCACACGTTTTGCATGTCTTAATTAAGCGGGCATGTGCATAACACTCATCAACCACCCGAACCCCCATACACTTAATTATTAACATCTAGCTAGATAGCTAGTAAGTAAAAACATAATTTGTAGTATACAAGACAATGTCACTCACGGGAAGTTGTAAGGAAGTAGTATATATTCATTGGTATTGAGGCGCAGCAAGAACTCTAGCATGTTGTCCTCTACATCGTCTTTACAATATTCGTAACCCCATGTCTGTTCATTAATGGTATTTGGGTCAATGAACCCAATGCCATAGCGTCTAGTTTTTTCATTTCATACATCTTCATCATGCATAATACCACAGAAAAGAATATAGTGAGGATAATTATAGGTAATGATCAATCAATGAGCACTACAGCTAGCAATTGAGAGTTCAATTACAGACAATAGCAACTGACGAGAGCTTTGTCGAGTGCGTCCTGAATGAAAAACTTAAACAGTTCTGAGTACTCAACGGACAGAGCATTCTCATGGAAGTAATGCTCTGCCTAGACATTCACCATGAGGGACTCTCGATTGGAACACTTGGTAATTTTCATGTACCAATCATGCAGTTCATACATTCTCGTTGGGAGATTCTTGACCTCATCAGGCTCGACCAAACGTTTGACATGGACATATTTTCGTTTTAGTTCCTCCTCTCTAAAAGTTTCCATGGGCTCGAGCCCTAGGAGTTGTTCTACAGTGCATCTGATCTCCCTAGCTTGCCTTCTATGATCGTCGGTTATTAGCACATCATCATCGGCGCCGGTACTCAGATGTGGGGGGATCTTCGGTGGTACAACAAGCGGGGGGGGGATCGATTGCACCACTTGTTCTCCCAGCTGGGGAACGGGTTTTCCGCATTTTTTGCTAGTTGCTTGGCTCGAGCTCAAGCTCGACTCCTTCTGTAGTCGAGCTCGATGTGCCTTGTTGATTTGGCGCTCATAGTCTGAGTCAACAGGCTTGGGAGCTGGTTTTCTTGCCATATGAATAAAGTGGTCAACGATTTTCGCAGGCACTTTCTGTTGGAGATATGCCCTAGAGGCAATAATAAAAGCATTATTATTATATCTCCTTGTTCATGATAATTGTCTGTTATTCATGCTTGAATTGTATTGTACGGAAACAGTGATACATGTGTGAATATATAGACCACAATGAGTCCCTGGTAGGCCTCTAGTTACCAGTTCGTTGATCAACAGATGGTCACGGTTTCCTGACCATGGACATAGGATGTCAGTGATAACGGGATCACATCATTAGGAGAATGATGTGATGGACAAGACCCGAACTTGAGCATAGCACGAGATCGTATAGTTCGTAATGCATAAGCTTTTCGGTGTCAAGTATTTATTCCTTAGACCATGAGGTTGTACAACTCCCGGATGCCGTAGGAGTACTTTGGGTGTGCCAAACGTCACAACGTAACTGGGTGGCTATAAAGGTACGCATCGGGTATCTCCGAAAGTGTCTGTTGAGTTGGTACGAACCGAGACTGGGATGTTGTCACTCCATATGACGGAGAGGTACCTCTGGGCCCACTCGGTAAGACATCATCATAATGAGCTCAATGTGACTAAGTAGTTAGTCACGAGATGATGGATTACGGATCGAGTAAAGAGACTTGCCGTGACGAGATTGAACAAGGTATCGGGAATACCGACGATCGAATCTCGGGCAAGTACCGTACCGATGGACAAAGGGAATGACATACGGGATTGAGTGAATCCTTGACACGGTGGTTCATCCGATGAAGATCATCGAGGAACACGTGGGAACCAACATGGGTATCCAGATCCCGTTGTTGGTTATTGACCGGAGAGTGGTCTCGGTCATGTCTACGTGTCTCCCGAACCCGTAGGGTCTACACACTTAAGGTTCGGTAACGCTAGGGTCGTAGAGATACATGCACGTGGAAACCCGAAAGTTGTTCGGAGTCCCGGATAAGATCCCGGACGTCACGAGGAGTTCCGGAATGGTCTGGAGGTAAAGATTGATATATAGGAAGTCCAGTTTCGGCCATCGGGTGATCTCCGGAGGTCATCGGGAGTGTCCCGGGACCACCGGAGGGGCCCCGGGGGTCCACTGGGTGGGGCCACCCATCCCGGTGGGGACCCTAGGCCGCAAGGGGAAGTGTCCAGCCCTAATGGGCTGGCGCACCACTAGGGGCCCACCTCCCCATGCGCCTAGGGTTGAAACCCTATGGGGGAGGGGGCGCCCCACTAGCCTTGGGGGGCAAGGAACCCCCCTGGCCGCCGCCTCCCCTGCAGATTGGATCTGCAAGGGCCCTGGCGCACCCTCTGGCCCCCTATATATATGTGGGAGGGGAGAGGGCAGCCGCACCCTTGCCCTGGCGCCTCTTCCCCTCCCGTCACACCTCCATACTCCAACGCAGGGCGCCCGGCGAAGCCCTGCTGCGATCTCCACTGCATCCGTCATCACGCCGTCGTGCTGCCGGATCTCTGACAACTTCTCCACCCCCCTTGCTGGATCAAGAAGGAGGTGACGTTGCTGCACCGGACGTGTGTTGAACGCGGAGGTGCCGTCCGTTCGGCGCTAGATCATCGGTGACGAAGAACGCGAAGAGTACGACTACTTCATCCAGGCTTCTTTGAAAGCTTCCGCTCGCAATCTCCATAACGGTATGTAGATGCACTCTTACTCGCTCGTTGCTAGATGTCTCCATAGTTGGATCTTGGTGAAAGCGTAGAATTTTTTTGAATTATGCTACGTTCCCCAACAGTGGCATCTGAGCTAGGTTTTATGCGTAGCATCTTGCATGAGTAGAACACAAACAGTTGTGGGCATTTGGTTTTGTTCAACTTTCTTACCGTTACTAGTCAATCTTGATTCGGCGGTATTGTGGGATGAAGCGGCCCGGACCGACTTTACACGTACGCTTACGTGAGACTGGTTCCACCGACAGACATGCACTAGATGCATAAGGTGGCTGGCGGGTGTCTGTCTCTCCTACTTTAGTCGGATCGGATTTGATGAAAAGGGTCCTTATGAAGTGTAAATAGAAGTTGACAAATCACGTTGTGGTTTTGGCGTAGGTAAGAAACATTCTTGCTAGAAATCCTATAGAAGCCACGTAAAACTTGCAACAACAATTAGAGGACGTCTAACTTGTTTTTGCAGCATGTGCTATGTGACGTGGTATGGCCAAAACGAAGATGTGATGAATGATATATGTGATGTATGAGATTGATCATGTTTTTGTAATAGGGAATCACGACTTGCATGTCGATGAACTTGACAACCGGCAGGAGCCATAGGAGTTGTCTTAATTATTGTATGACCTGCGTGTCACTGAATAACGCCATGTAATTACTTTACTTCATTGCTAAACGTTAGCTATAGTAGTAGAAGTAATAGTTGGCGTGACGACTTCTTCAAGACACGATGATGAAGATCATGATGATGAAGATCATGGTGTCGAGCCGGTGACAAGATGATCATGGTGCCCCGAAGATGGAGATCCAAGGAGCAAGATGATATTGGCCATATCATGTCACTTTAATTGATTGCATGTGATGTTTATCATGTTTATGCATCTTGTTTACTTAGAACAACGGTAGTAAATAAGATGATCTCTCACTAAAAAATTTCAAGAATTGTGTTTCCCCTAACTGTGCACCGTTGCTAAAGTTCGTTGCTCCGAAGCACCACGTGATGATCGGGTGTGATAGGTTCTAACGTTCGCATACAACGGGTGTAAGTCAGATTTACACACGCGATACACTTAGGGTTCACTTGACAAGCCTAGCATGTACAGACATGGCCTCGGAACACGGAAGACCGAAAGGTCGAACACGAGTCGTATAGAAGATACGATCAACATGAAGATGTTCACCGTTGATGACTAGTCCGTCTCACGTGATGATCGGACACGGGCTAGTCGATTTGGATCGTGTATCACTTAGATGACTAGAGAGATGTCATTCTGAGTGGGAGTTCATTAAAATTTGATTAAGATGAACTTAATTATCATGAACTTAGTCTAAATTCTTTAGAATATCTCTTGTAGATCAAATGGCCCACGCTCCAGTTTCCCTCAACTTCAACGCGTTCCTAGAGAAAACCAAACTGAAAGACGATGGTAGCAACTATACGGATTGGGTCCGTAACCTGAGGGTTATCCTCATAGCTGCCAAGAGAACCTATGTCCTAGAAGCACCGCTAGGTGACGCTCCCGCCCCGGCAAACCAAGATGTTATGAACGCTTGGCAGTTGCGTTGTGATGATTACTCCCTGGTTCAGTGCGGCATGCTTTACAGCTTAGAGTCGGGGCTCCAAAAGCGTTTTGAGCACCACAGAGCATATGAGATGTTCGAAGAGCTGAAAATGGTTTTCCAAGCTCATGCCCGAGTCGAGAGATATGATGTCTCCGACGCATTCTACAGCTGTAAGATGGAGGAGAACAGTCCTGTCAGTGAGCACATCCTCAAGATTTCAGGATTGCACAACCGCTTGTCTCAGCTGGGAATGAATCTCCCAGATGAAGCGGTCGTTGACAGAATCCTCCAGTCGCTCCCACCAAGCTTCAAGAGCTTCGCGTTGAACTTCAATATGCAGGGGATGGAGAAGTCCATTCTCGAGGTGTATTCGATGCTGAAATCAGCGGAGGTGGACATCAAGAAAGAACATCAAGTGTTGATGGTCAATAAAACCACTAAGTTCAAGAAAGGCAAGGGTAAGAAGAACTTCAAGAAGGACGGCAAGGGAGTTGCCGCGCCCGGTAAGCCAGTTGCCGGGAAGAAGCCAAAGTATGGACCCAAGCCTGAGACAGTGTGCTTTTATTGCAAGGGAACGGGTCACAGGAAGCGGAACTGCCCCAAATACTTAGCAGCCAAGAAGGCCGGCAACGTCAAAGGTATATATGATATACATGTTATTGATGTGTACCTTACCAGCACTCGTAGTAGCTCCTGGGTATTTGATACCGGTGCAGTTGCTCACATTTGTAACTCAAAACAGGAGCTGCGGAATAAACGGAGACTGGCGAAGGATGAGGTGACGATGCGCGTCGGGAATGGTTCCAAGGTCGATGTGATCGCCGTCGGCACGCTGCCTCTACATCTACCCTCGAGATTAGTTTTAAACCTTAATAATTGTTATTTAGTACCAGCTTTGAGCATGAACATTGTTTCTGGATCTCGTCTTATGCGAGATGGCTACTCTTTCAAATCGGAGAATAATGGTTGTTCTATTTATTTGAGAGATATGTTTTATGGTCATGCCCCGATGGTCAATGGTTTATTTTTGATGAATCTCGAACGTAGTGATACACATATTCATAGTGTAGATGCCAAAAGATGTAAAGTTGATAATGATAGTCCCACATACTTGTGGCATTGCCGCCTTGGTCATATTGGTGTCAAACGTATGAAGAAGCTCCATTCAGATGGACTTCTAGAGTCTCTTGATTATGAATCATTTGACACGTGCGAACTGTGCCTCTTGGGCAAGATGACCAAGACTCCTTTCTCCGGAACAATGGAGCGAGCAACCAACTTGTTGGAAATCATACATACCGATGTGTGCGGTCCAATGAGTGTTGAGGCTCGCGGAGGCTATCATTATGTTCTCACCCTCACAGATGACTTGAGTAGATACGGGTATATCTATTTGATGAAACACAAGTCTGAGACCTTTGAAAAGTTCAAAGAATTTCATAATGAGGTTGAGAATCAACGTGACAGAAAAATAAAGTTCTTGCGATCGGATCGTGGGGGTGAATATTTAAGTCATGAATTTGGCACACACCTTAGGAGCTGTGGAATTGTTTCACAATTGACACCGCCCAGAACACCTCAACGTAACGGTGTGTCCGAACGTCGAAATCGTACTCTGTTGGACATGGTGCATTCTATGATGTCCCTCACCGATTTACTGCTATCTTTTTGGGGTTATGCTTTAGAGACTGCCGCATTCACTTTAAATAGGGCTCCGTCGAAATCCGTTGAGACGACTCCGTATGAACTTTGGTTTGGCAAGAAACCAAAGCTATCGTTTCTGAAAGTTTGGGGTTGCGATGCTTATGACAAGAAACTTCAACCTGAAAAGCTCGAACCCAAATCGGAGAAATGCGTCTTCATAGGATACCCAAAGGAAACGATTGGTACACCTTCTACCACAGATCCGAAGGCAAAGTCTTTGTTGCCAAGAATGGATGCTTTCTAGAGAAAGAGTTTCTCTCGAAAGAAGTGAGTGGGAGGAAAGTAGAACTTGATGAGGTGACAGTCACCCCTCCTATACCGGAAAGTAGCGCAGCGCAAGAAACCGTTCCTGAGGTGCCTGCACCGACAAGGGAGGAAGTCAGTGATAATGATCATGTAGAAACAGATCAAGTTACTGCTGAACTTCGAAGGTCCACAAGGGTACGTTCCGCACCAGAGTGGTATGGCAACCCTGTCCTGGAAATCCTGTTGTTAGACAACGGTGAACCTTCGAACTATGAAGAAGCGATGGCGGGCCCAGATTCCAATAAATGGCTTGGAGCCATGAAATCCGAGATAGAATCCATGTATGAAAACAAAGTATGGACTTTGGTGGACTTGCCTAATGATAGGCACGCCATAGAAAACAAATGGATATTTAAGAAGAAGACAGACGCGGATGGTAATGCGACCATCTATAAGGCTCGGCTTGTCGCTAAGGGTTATCGACAAGTTCAAGGGATTGACTACGACGAGACTTTGTCTCCCGTAGCGATGCTGAAGTCAGTCAGAATCATGTTAGCTATTGCCGTATTCTATGATTATGAGATATGGCAAATGGACGTCAAAACAGCATTCCTTAATGGCTTCCTCAAGGAAGAGTTGTATATGATGCAACCGGAAGGTTTTGTCGATCCAGAGAACGCTAACAAGGTATGCAAGCTCAAGCGCTCGATTTACGGGCTGGTGCAAGCATCTCGGAGTTGGAATATTCGCTTTGATGAAGTGATCAACGCGTTTGGCTTTATACAGACTTATGGAGAAGCCTGTATTTACAAGAAAGTGAGTGGGAGCTCTGTGGCATTTCTCATATTATATGTGGATGACATATTGCTGATGGGAAATGATATAGAATTCTTGGAAAATGTAAAGGCCTACTTGAATAAAAGTTTTTCAATGAAGGACCTTGGAGAAGCTGCTTACATATTAGGCATCAAAATCTATAGAGATAGATCGAGACGCCTCATTGGTCTTTCACTAAGTACATACCTTGACAAAATATTGAAGAAGTTCAATATGGATCAGTCAAAGAAAGGATTCTTGTCTGTTTTGCAAGGTATGAGATTGAGCAAGGCTCAGTCGCCGACCACAGCAGAAGATAGAGAAAGATGAGTGTCATTCCCTATGCCTCGGCCATAGGTTCTATCATGTATGCCATGCTGTGTACCAGACCTGATGTGAACCTTGCCATAAGTTTGGTAGGGAGGTACCAAAGTGATCCCGCTACGGAACACTGGACAGCGGTCAAGAACGTCCTGAAGTACCTGAAAAGGACTAAGGATATGTTTCTCGTTTATGGAGGTGACGAAGAGCTCGTCGTAAAGGGTTACGTCGATGCTAGCTTCGACACGGATCTGGATGACTCTCTTAAACCGTATACGTGTATATTTTGAACGGAGGGGCAGTCAGCTGGTGCAGTTGCAAGCAAAGCGTCATGGCAGCATCTACATGTGAAGCGGAGTACATAGCTGCTTCTGAAGCAGCGCAGGAAGGAGTCTGGATGAAGGAGTTCATCACCGACCTAGGAGTCATAACAAGCGCGTCAAGCCCGATGACTCTCTTCTGTGACAACACTGGTGCTATTGCTATTACCAAGGAGCCCAGGTTTCACAAGAAGACCAAGCACATCAAGCGCCGTTTCAACTCCATCCGGAATTATGTTCAAGATGGAGATATAGATATTTGTAAAGTGCATACGGATCTGAATGTCGCAGACCCGTTGACTAAACCTCTTTCACGAGCAAAACATGATCAACACCAGAACTCTATGGGTGTTCGATTCATCACAATGTAACTAGATTATTGACTCTAGTGCAAGTGGGAGACTGTTGGAGATATGCCCTAGAGGCAATAATAAAAGCATTATTATTATATCTCCTTGTTCATGATAATTGTCTGTTATTCATGCTTGAATTGTATTGTACGGAAACAGCGATACATGTGTGAATACATAGACCACAATGAGTCCCTGGTAGGCCTCTAGTTACCAGTTCGTTGATCAACAGATGGTCACGGTTTCCTGACCATGGACATAGGATGTCAGTGATAACGGGATCACATCATTAGGAGAATGATGTGATGGACAAGACCCGAACTTGAGCATAGCACGAGATCGTATAGTTCGTAATGCATAAGCTTTTCGGTGTCAAGTATTTATTCCTTAGACCATGATGTTGTACAACTCCGGGATGCCGTAGGAGTACTTTGGGTGTGCCAAACGTCACAACGTTACTGGGTGGCTATAAAGGTACGCATCGGGTATCTCCGAAAGTGTCTGTTGAGTTGGTACGAACCGAGACTGGGATGTTGTCACTCCATATGACGGAGAGGTACCTCTGGGCCCACTCGGTAAGACATCATCATAATGAGCTCAATGTGACTAAGTAGTTAGTCACGAGATGATGGATTGCGGATCGACTAAAGAGACTTGCCATGACGAGATTGAACAAGGTATCGGGAATACCGACGATCGAATCTCGGGCAAGTACCGTACCGATGGACAAAGGGAATGACATACGGGATTGAGTGAATCCTTGACACGGTGGTTCATCCGATGAAGATCATCGAGGAACACGTGGGAACCAACATGGGTATCCAGATCCCGCTGTTGGCTATTGACCGGAGAGTGGTCTCGGTCATGTCTACGTGTCTCCCGAACCCGTAGGGTCTACACACTTAAGGTTCGGTAACGCTAGGGTCGTAGAGATACATGCACGTGGAAACCCGAAAGTTGTTCGGAGTCCCGGATGAGATCCCGGACGTCACGAGGAGTTCCGGAATGGTCCGGAGGTAAAGATTGATATATAGGAAGTCCAGTTTCGGCCATCGGGTGATCTCCGGAGGTCACCGGGAGCGTCCCGGGACCACCGGAGGGGCCCCGGGGGTCCACCGGGTGGGGCCACCCATCCCGGTGGGGCCACCCATCCCGGTGGGGCCCCTAGGCTTCAAGGGGAAGTGTCCAGCCCTAATGGGCTGGCGCACCACTAGGGGCCCACCTCCCCATGCGCCTAGGGTTGAAACCCTAAGGGGGAGGGGGCGCCCCACTAGCCTTGGGGGGCAAGGAACCCCCCCTGGCCGCCGCCCCCCCTGCAGATTGGATCTGCAGGGGCCCTGGCGCACCCCCTGGCCCCCTATATATATGTGGGCGGGGAGAGGGCAGCAGCACCCTTGCCCTGGCGCCTCTTCCCCTCCCGTCACACCTCCATACTCCAACGCAGGGCGCCCGGCGAAGCCCTGCTGCGATCTCCACTGCATCCGTCATCACGCCGTCGTGCTGCCGGATCCCTGACGACTTCTCCTCCCCCCTTGCTGGATCAAGAAGGAGGTGACATTGCTGCACCGGACGTGTGTTGAACGCGGAGGTGCCGTCCGTTCGGCGCTAGATCATCGGTGACGAAGAACGCGAAGAGTACGACTACTTCATCCACGCTTCTTCGAAAGCTTCCGCTCGCAATCTCCATAACGGTATGTAGATGCACTCTTACTCGCTTGTTGCTAGATGTCTCCATAGTTGGATCTTGGTGAAAGCGTAGAATTTTTTTGAATTATGCTACGTTCCCCAACACTTTCTCCTTTGGCGGTGGTGGCGGTTTTGGTCCAAAATGGGCATCCACTTGGGCCTTCACTATGTTGTGTTTTCCTCGTCGGTCATGTCGTAAGGCCTCTAAGGAAGAGGAGTGAGGTTTGGACCATATTGAACTCGCTTGCCTCCGCCTGTACCTCATGTACTACCTCGACTTGTTGCGGCGGCTCTCTTCCGCGATTGCTGAGGCGGCGGAGACGGCTGACGTGGCTGAGTCGGAGCAGGAGGAGTGGCCTGACGCTGTGCCGGACTTGAAGGAGCGGGAGTCTGCTGACACAGTGGTGGACTTCGAGGAGGAGTCGGCTAACGTTGTGCCAGACTTGGAGGAGGAGTCGGCTGACGTGGTGGCGGACTTGGAGGAGCGGGAGTCTGCTGACGCGGTGGCGGACTTCGAGGAGTCGGCTGACGTGGTGTCGGTGGCCTTTGAAAGATGATGCAATCCTTTCTCAATAGGATGATACAATGTATGGCCTCTCCCAGTGTGTGCTCCTCGTCACCTCCAGGGATGTCGGCTTCTGTAGTCGGCCCTCCAGTCCGAAAAGCCCTCATACCACGGAACAACGCCCTTGCCTCGTGTTCTTCCTAGGTGTTCAGGATTTCCCAAGGCGTGCGTAAGCTTGTCGTTCTCTCTGTTGGGCTTGAACACCCCCTTTTGAGCTTCTTCTATTGCATCAAGTATCTTCTTTTCGGCTCCTTTAAGACATGCCTTCTTCGAAACCTGGCCTGTCTTTGGGTCCAACGCCCCCCCTCATGCGCATAGAACGAAGTCCTGCACCTGGTGGGCCAGCTCAATGTAACTGGAGTGGCCCCTGCATTTATCATCTTTTGCTCAGAGAGATCACACTTAGGCAGTGCCACCGTGTAGCCACCTGGCCCCAGCCGATGGAACTGCTCCTTTCTTGCGGCATTGGCCTTGTTTTTTTTCAAACGTTCCTGAGATAATTCTGATCCCTTGAAGTTCACGAAAGCGGGCCAGTGTTCTCTTTGCTTCTCCAGTGTTCCCTTGAATTCTGGAGTCTTCTTTCCTCCTTTGACGTAGTTGGCCCATACAGTTTTCTTATGATTGTTGAATGCAATTGCCATCTTCCTAAGAGCAGCGTCCTTGACTTTCTTCTTGTCATCCTCTGCGAAATGATCTGGTAGGGTGAAATGTTCCATGAGTTTTTCCCAAAGCAGAGATTTTGCTCTATCGTCGACAAAAGTAAGATCTGGACATTTCTTTGCTGGTTCTTTCCATTCTTGAATAGAGATCGGGAGTTCGTCCTTCACAATAACTCCGCACTGACGAACGAACTTGTTCGCAACTGTCCTATGCGCTACTGGTTCGCCATCAGCTCTGATGGCATCGATGTTGTACTTTATGCCCTCCTTCAACTTTTTGGCCGGGCCTCGCACTGTCATGCTGCTTGTAGATTTGCTCGATCCGGAGGGATGAAAGAAGAAAGATATCGATTCGTTAGTATATCTACAAGTCATTAAAAACCTGTAATGATCACGAGATGCCTGCTTATATAAATATACCTCACCGGTCTCTGTTATTTCAAGATCAACATTTTCGGCGTCATCATCGATATCATAGTTCGTGACTTCATCAATTTGGTCGTCGCGATCGAATAGATTCTCACCCTCCCCGTTATATATTGTTCAGATATTGGGAGCCGTCATCTTCTTCATTATGATCATCTCGCCCGCATGGGGAGCGTATGATCTAGAACATGGCATCTTCTCCCTCTCTGACGGTATTGTCCGCCATAGCTTTTATTTAACTAATCCAGAAGAAATATAAAACAATTTAGTATTCAAATTACAATGCATGCATGCAACCATTAAGGAAATACCGAATCATAGTATAATATGCATCGTATCGAATAATATATAATCTCGAATACATCGTCTCGAATAATATATAATCTCGAATACATGGTCTCGAATAATATATATAATCTCGGATACATCGATCGTCTCGAATATTATATATCGAATACATCACTAGCTAGCTAGCTAATAAAGATCGAATACTACAGAATAATCTAGTTCACTCGCGGTTCCTGAGGCGCGGGCGGTGGACACCCAAAGAGAAGGAACCATCACATGATCATAGCTCCGGTCATCTCCCCAAAGAACCTGCCAGGTATTGGAGAACCTGACGTCCATAGCAGCCATGCAGCAACGGACGTGCTCGTCCTCCTCCCTGACACGGCGACGCACCACCTTCGGCGGTGCCGGCTCCCTCCGCACCGAAAGTGGCCCACGCGAACACCACCAAAGGAGCTCAGGGTCGATGACGGGACCCGGGGCCGCGTTCCTCACCAAGCGGCGAGCCCCTGAAGGTAGCACCTCCCAGTGCCAGCCCGGTGGAGCACAGTCCCGGACATGGGTCCTCTGAAGCAGGACGTCGTCGCGAACGTGTCGACGGCGAGGATGCGGGTCTGGCATCGTCGAGAACAAATACTATATGCCGCAAAAGTAACATTTTTTAAATGATTGAATTGTGATTTCTTAATTATATACAAATTTAGAAAATTATATCGTTGCATATGTCAAAATTCTATATGTAAATTCTATATGCAAATTCTAAATTTCTATAACTAAAATTATAAGAAACTAAGAAACTAAAAAAACATCGATCATCGTCTAACAATTTGAAATTACTCATCTAGCTAAAACTAACATTTCTAACATTTCTAACATTTCTATATAACTAACATTTCTAACTAAAAAATAGAAAAATTTCTAACATTTCTATAACTAAAAAACATAAAAATTACTAACAATGTGTGTGTGTGTGTGTGTGTGTGTGTGTGTGTGTGTGTGGCCAAGGCGGGTCAGGAGCTCACAGGCGAGGCGAGGCGCGACGGGGGCGGCGACGGGGGCAGCGACGGGGGCGGCAACGAC
>LR738712.1:867035982-867090668 GCA_902687465.1 Secale cereale
AAGGCGCGCAAAAATCTGTGGCTCTCCCGCCTGAAACTCCCTCTCTTTTCTCGACCCCCCTGCCCGCCCACTTCTCATCTCCTTTTTCTAGTTTCTGCAGCGACTAGTTCGCTCGCCGCAAACGGACGTCGAAATTCCAAGGTATGATCTTCGCAGCCTGGGATTACCAGAAATTTTCTCACTAGCAGATCTTTTTGTTGTTATTCAAGAAACCATGGGCCGTCAAGTGTAAATCCGCTAGTATTGTGCTAGATTTCCTTTCCTGTACCCTGCGTGTTCAGATCTGCTAGTGTCCTCGTTCGGGTATACGATTTTTTAGCCCTTCTTCAGTTCTTCTCTGGTTTGGGGGTGGTCCCTGATTCAGGTTCGGGGTGCTGTTTCATGAGTTGATTTATTGGGGCAAAAAGGCCCGTGGTTAGATAGATCTCTGGATGGACGAGGCTTTTGTGCCTTTTCTTGTGCCGATTTGTGTGTTTTTGTAGCTCGCTGAATTTCTCTGACAATTTTATCTCTTTTTTTGCGTGTGAAGATGGCAGAATCTGCAGCACTTGCTTCTGATCCTAAGAGGCTATTCAGAAAGTTGGATGGGATCCTCAAACTGACGGAGCAAATCCCTACAAGATCTACCGCTGACTACGCTACCCTGACCGAAGAAGAGATATGGGATGAGTGTCTCGAGTGGCTAACATCGATGGGGCCGCATCGGCTAAATGTGATACTAGGGGATCAAATGGGAGCTGGGGGTGTGATCCCAATGAAAGACCTCATGGATCTTGTAGGCTAGATGCATTCCGGTATCCTACCTTCTTGGTGACCGGATGAACTCGATCCAGCTCCGGCCATGGCGTTGTAGGGGCCGGAGATGAGGTCGAGATGACGGCAGTGGTGGTGCTTCCCGTGAGCACCGCGCTAACCCTAGATCGGTAGGGTTTGTAGGTGGGGTTTGTGGCGACGTCCAACCTCGTGGTTCGTGCTCCGACCCCCCACCTCTCTTTATATAGCGCGGGTCACAGGGGCCCAACAACCATAATGGGTTGTGCGCCCCCGATCAGGGCGCGGATCTAAGGGTCCTTGGGCCGTTGGGCCCAAAACAGAGGAGATCAATCCTAACATTCTCCCCCTTGATCTCATCTTTACTTTTAACCTTATACTTTCTAGTTTATTTGTTTCATCACATGTTGGTACATAGAGCATGTTTCATCGTCACGGCTTAATTGCCGATAGAATCATACAGCTACAACATACGTTCTGTTCAGAAGCAAATTCCGTTTCTTTTGGGCCTATCCAGGAATCATAGGCTTTCCCTTAAACCCATGCCGGCTAAGTGTTCCTTGAACACATTGGGTGGTAAGCCTTTCGTTAGCGGATCCGCAAGCATATCTTTTGTCCTTATATGCTCGAGACTTATAGTGTGATCCTGGATTTTATCCTTCACAACATAATACTTTATCTCTATCGTTTTTGCAGCATTACTCGACTTGTTGTTCTGAGCATAGAATACTGCGGGCTCGTTGTCACAGTACATCTTTAGTGGTTTGTCAATACAATCTACCACTTTCAAGTCGGGTATAAATTTCTTTAGCCATATCGCCTGCCCTGTTGCTTCGAAGCATGCTATGAATTCTGCATACATCGTGGATGATGCAACTATTGACTGTTTGGAGCTTTTCCATGAAATAGCTCCCCCAGCGAGAGTGAATACGTATCCGGACGTGGATTTTCTATCATCCCTGTCCCCCGCAAAATCTGCGTCTGAATACCCCTTTATCTCTAGGGATTCACATCTCCTGAATGTTAGCATGCATTCCTTTCTGCCTTGCGCATAACGCAATGCTTTCTTTACCATCTTCCAGTGGTCTATGCCTGGATTGGATTGATATCTACCGAGTACACCGGTGATAAAAGCTAAGTCTGGGCGAGTGCACACTTGTGCATACTGTAAGCTTCCAACGGCCGAAGCATATGGTACTCCTTTCATTTGATCGATCTCATACTGATTCTTGGGACATTGGTATTTCCCAAAACTATCGCCCTTGACTATAGGAGCAGGTGGCTTTACTCGCATGCATATTATACTTTTTAAGAACCTTTTCTAAATATGGTTTCTGCGATAGTCCTAAGACTCCATTTTTCCTATCTCGATGAATTTCTATGCCCAAAACATATGATGCTTCACCAAGATCTGTTATGTCAAAATTTGAGGATAAAAACTTCTTTGTTTCTTGTAGTAGACTAACATCACTGCTAGCAAGCAGGATATCATCCACATACAAGATTAGGAAAATATATTTCCCATTCTTGAACCTTGCATAAATGCAATTATCCTCAACATTTTCTTTAAATCCAAAACTTTTAATTGTCTCATTAAACTTTAGATAGCACTGTCTAGAGGCTTGCTTTAATCCATAAATGGATTTCTTCAGGCGGCATCTCATATCTTCTTTTCCTTCCATGATAAAACCCTTGGGTTGTTTCAGGTAGACATTTTCTTTTAAATCTCCGTTGAGAAATGCCGTCTTTACATCCATTTGATGTAACTCTAAATCAAAATGAGCAACTAATGCCATTATGATTCTGAAGGAATCCTTACATGAGACCGGAGAAAATGTCTCATTGTAATCTATCCCTTCTTTTTGTGTAAATCCTTTTGCCACGAGTCGAGCTTTATACTTCTCTATATTCCCTTTAGAGTCATACTTAATTTTGTAGACCCATTTACAGCCTACTGTTTTGGCTCCTTTAGGAATTTCCTCTAAGTCCCAAACATCTTTGGAACTCATCGATTTCATTTCATCTTCCATTGCCTTCATCCACTCCGATGAATGAGGGCTTCTCATGGCTTCTTCATATGAGGTGGGATCTTTTTCCATTTGAACCATTTCTGTGTTATAAACTTTAAAGTCAGTAGAAATAGCTGACTTTCTTGGTCTTGTAGACCTTCTAAGAGCCTCAGTTTCTGGCACATTATGTGCCTCAACGTCTGGCACTTCTTCTAAAATTTGCTGTTGCACCTCCCTTTCATGCTCAACAAAGGGTTCAGTCGGCTCCTGATGGACAGGTTCCGGGTCTTCTCCCAAAGTTGTCATGAGTGGAGTTGCAACCGGTAGTGAGAAAAATGGCTCCTGAATGATCGGATTAGGTGCATGCACCCTCTTCTCCTCAAGATCAATTTTCCGAGCTACCAAGCTCCCCCTCATCATGTCGTCCTCTAAGAAGACTGCATGTCTTGTTTCTACAAACTTTGTATATCTGTCTGGACAGTAGAAACGAAAACCTTTTGATCTGTCTGGGTAGCCAATGAAGTGGCAACTTACTGTTTTTGGATCTAACTTTGCAATGTTTGGATTAAACATTTTGGCCTCTACGGGGCACCCCCACACCCTGAAGTGTTGCAGGGAGGGAACTTTTCCTGTCCACAGCTCGTACGGTGTTTTGGGCACCAACTTGCTTGGTACTCTATTTAGAATGTGAATGGCGGTTTTAAGTGCCTCCATCCATAATCCCAATGGCAATGTGGAGTAACTCATCATGCCGCGCACCATATCCATAAGGGTACGGTTACGCCTTTCAGCTACTCCATTTTGCTGAGGCTCGCCCGGCATTGAATACTGGGCGACTATGCCAGTCTCCTGCAAGAACTTTGCAAAAGGTCCAGGGACTTGGCCATATGGAGTGTGCCGACCGTAGTACTCTCCCCCCCGGTCGGACCTTACTATCTTTATTCTTTTGTCATGCTGATTTTCAACTTCAGCTTTGAATATTTTAAATTTATCCAACGCTTCTGATCTTTCTTTGATTGGATAAATATAACCATAGCGAGAGTAATCATCTGTGAATGTTATGAACGAGTCATAGCCATCCACACTTTGCACCGGAAAAGGTCCACAAATGTCAGTGTGGATGATTTCTAGTGTTGCTGTGCTACGGTTTGCACCCTTTTTGATTTGTTTTACATACTTTCCTTTAATGCAATCTACGCATTGTTCTAAGTCAGAGAACTCTAATGGAGGAAGAATTTCACTTTTAACGAGTATCTCTATTCTCCCCTTGGAAATATGGCCCAAACGACAGTGCCATAATTTCGATGAGTCGTGAGTTCTCTTTCTTTTCTTTTGTTCTTTATTCGACGCGGAAATACGCTCATTCACATTGCATACAGAATAATCTTTTTCACGAAGTGATAATAAATAAAGCTCATCGTGGAGGAAAGCATCACCCACATAAGCATTATTAAACCATATGGCACATTTGCCATGTCCAAAATAACATTCATAATGATCTTTGTCCAAGCAAGAAACACTAATCAAATTCCTATTACATGAAGGAACAAATAAAACATCTCTAAGTAGAAGCTTGAATCCACCAGCTAACTCCAAGGAGATGTCGCCGATAGCTTCAACTTCCGCTTTTATTCCATTTGCTACTTCAATTCCTCTTTCTCTTCTTTGCGTAATCCGGGTCGAATGGAATCCCTGTAAAGAATTAGCAACGTGAACAGTTGCTCCTGAATCAATCCACCAAGTGGATTTAGAAAACTGTGTATAAAGGGATTCATTAACTAAGGAAACAACATCGTTACCTTGCTTTGCCATAATATGCTTCAGCCATTCAGGACAGTCCTTCTTGTAGTGACCAGACTGGTGACAGTGGAGACATGTGTCTTTGTCCACTGCAAAGTGCTTTGGCTGATTCTGACGCTGATAGGGAGCTTTCCCATGAGGCTTTGAGGGAGAACCCTTACTGTTGTCATTGTAATTCTTTTTCTTTTCCTTCACATAGTTGATTGAACCACCATGTGAAGCTTTAAGCCGTTCTTCCTCTTGGACACACATGGCAATGGTCTTTTCAAGATCCCATGTTCTAGGTGACATGTTGTAGTTCACCACAAATGTCTCAAATTCCTTTGGCAAAGAAGCCATGACCAGGTGGACCAGGAGAGTTGGTTTTATCTCCAGATCCTCATCCATGGGCTTGAGCTTCGCTGCCATATTGCTCATCCTAAGGATGTGCTCCCTTATGCCATGATTACCCCCAGTGTAGTGCTGTGAAACCAGTTGCTTCAACAGCTGGGTGGCATATGTCTTTGAAGAGCCAGTAAACTGGCTCTTTATCTTTGTCAGCAGCTCTCCAACAGCTGTGCACTCTGCAATTGAGCCCACGATTGCGTTCTCAATTGTGTTCTTTACAAAGGCCATGCACTTTTTATTCGCATTAACCCACTTTTGATTGTCTATGGAATATGAAAATTCGAGAGGGGCATAATCCCTCTTCTTTCTTGCCCATGCAGCGTCATCATCAGTAGTTTCTCTTAATGGTTCTGTAGGTCTGACTGGTTGTGCTTGTTCCACAACCCAGTCAACATCGACACAGATAAATGCCATGTCCACTTTCTTCCTCCACTCAGTGTAGTTGTCACCCCTGAGTGTCGGAACATCTTTTAAGCAACTCATGAGGAGATACCCTCCTGAAATCACAATGAAGTGATGTCAATATAACAATTATATGTATGAATCTAACGTTGGTTAAATTAAACACATAATTGTCTAAGCATTTAAAAAACTATATTACCGTTGGGCAAATATAAGAATTAAATGCATCTTTAATTTTTCAATACTGAAATATGGTCATGCTATTTACAACGTTGGTTATATATAATAACATAATCATATTCATAAAACATGCTCTTAAAGAAAATATAGTACTTTTATTTTTCTGTGTTAAAAAAGAGCAGTATTACTTTTACGCAGCGGAAAACACGAATAAAAATTCATGAACTTTTTATAAAAATACTTTGCCTTTTTCTTTTTCTGTACTTTGAATAAAACTGTATAATAAGATACAACAGAAAAAGAAAAAAGAAAAAGAAAACGGCAGCAGCAAGGCCGGCCCAGCGCCCGCGGCGGCTGAAGCCTCGGCCCAGCGCGCGCCCGCGGCGGCAGGCTCGGCCCAGCTCGCCTACAGCGGCTGGCGCCCAGCTCGCGCGCCCGCGGCGGCGGCTCTGCCCAGCTGGCCTCGCAGCCTGGCTTGCCCGCGGCGCTAGCGCCCAGCGCAGACGCGGCCCATGGCCTGCCCGGCCTAGCCACTTTCGGCCCATATGACCCGGGACGGCTAGGGTTTCGATCTTGCCCGTCCATTGCCATCGGACGGACCAGCGTCAATTTCGCTGGATCAAAAGGGACGACCGAAGCGGTCGAGGGGAAACTCTCGATCACTTCCTCCCACCCCGCGCCGCTCGCTCTATCTGGGCTCTCAACGCTCTCTCCCGACGGGCGCCGTGCCTCCGCACCGGCCTAGCGCGAGCCCCCCCTTCCATTCCTCCTTCCTCCCTCTCCACCCTTCTTCCAGTGAAAAAGAGAGAGAGAGATCAAGGCGAGGCCTCCTCTGCGGCGCCGTTGCCTCCCCTTCGCCGGTGGCGCGTTTCCCTTAGCGGAAGCGCGCCGCCGTCGAACGGCGTGGCCGCGGTGCCCTCCCCCTGCTGTTTTTTTTGTCTGTTTTCTTTTCTTTTCCGAAAGGCTTTGGGGCTTCCGGTGGTTCTTCGTCCCGAATCCTCGGCTTGCCGATGCGATTCGGGATCGAGAGGAACGGCGCGGCCGTGCGGCGGCGCAACTTTTTCCTTTGATAGGATAGTTTCTTTGCCCTGCTAGGGTCCTTTGGGGGAAAAAGGGGATCCTTTTCTGTAATCCTTTCTCTGTACCGAATTGATCTAAGCCTAGATGGCTCTGATACCAATGAAAGACCCCATGGATCTTGTAGGCTAGATGCATTCCGGTATCCTACCTTCTTGGTGACCGGATGAACTCGATCCAGCTCCGGCCATGGCGTTGTAGGGGCCGGAGATGAGGTCGAGATGACGGCGGTGGTGGTGCTTCCCGTGAGCACTGCGCTAACCCTAGATCGGTAGGGTTTGTAAGTGGGGTTTGTGGAGACGTCCAACCTCGTGGTTCGTGCTCCGACCCCCCACCTCTCTTTATATAGCGCGGGTCACAGGGGCCCAACAACCATAATGGGTTGTGCGCCCCCGATCAGGGCGCGGATCTAAGGGTCCTTGGGCCGTTGGGCCCAAAACAGAGGAGATCAATCCTAACACCCAACACTTGTTTTTCTTGACCGTCTCAAAGAGAGTGGCCAGCATGGTCCATACCTGATCGTTTCTTCTCTGGACAAGGACAACGGCATTGGAGACTGGTTGAGACAGATAAGGTGAAGCTTCTATGTTTACACTGTATTTCACTGTTGGTTCATGTCTTATGTCGGGATCGATTACTTGGTTTCAGGCTTTTCCCATCTATGAAGGAGCTGCTTTACTTTGGAAACCAACAAGGTCGCGCAACAATGAGGAAACAGTTTGCGCGCAAACCTGTTGGCCCTGATTTCCCGATCATACTGACCACATATAATATGGTCATGGTAGAAAAGCAATGGCTTGCTCAGTATGACTGGAAATATGTTGTTGTCGACGAGGTGATGGAGAAACAATTATCAATCATAATCCCTTTATCACTTACCCCTTCTGTATTTACATGTCATTTCCATGCTTCTTTTTCCAGGGCTATCAGCTGAAGAAAAGTGAACGCAAAGTATTGGAGGCGGTATAGCACCAGCCAATGGATCATAAGCTCCTTTTGATAAGGGAACCTTTCCAAAATAACCTAGCAGAGCTATGGTCGCTACTGAACTTTGCTCTTCGTAATGCGTTCTCATCGCGTGAGGAATTTGATTCATGGTATGATTTGCTACTGACTACTGAACACCCCTTACATTTCTTGATTTTATTTATAGTTACCTGAATTTTCTGGTGGAATGTTACCTATCTTCTAGAATGGTTTACTCTGCATGGCATTGGCCTGATAACTGTTATATTGGTATATGAATTTAATAGAATTGATATGCCGATTTGTTGTTCCAGCCCAAACATCTATCAGGATTTGTAAAGGTAGAATGGTCCTAAGAAGCACATTTTGTGATCAGAACAATGTAAACGTATCTGTTAAGCTAGGGGGAAACAAATTTTCTTACTATCAGTTATCTTCCATAAACACATAATTGCAGTGATTTTACTATGTAAATTCCACTCTTGGAACACATATTCTTCTGCAGATATATGTGAAAACTACAGTGCCGCTGCTAAATTGTCTATCAAATATTATCATATACTGTTAACTCTATCTTGAATTTTGCTTAACTCTATTATATATTGTTATGTTATGTTTGCTGAGAAACTTACTTATAAATCAAGTAAGATTCATATATTTCTAATAATAAAGCTACTTGTTAAATATTCTGTGTATTACTTTTTTTGGCCTCGGCTGACAACCACCTTCTTTAAAGGTTTGATAAATCGGGGAAAGAAGGTGAGAAACAACAAATTGAAGAGGAAAGAAGAAACCTTCTTTCGAAGCTTCATGCCATTTTGCGCCCGTTCCTTCTAAGGGACAAGAAGGGGGCTGTCAAAAACATGGTTCCACAAAACAAAGGTGCCACATGCTACAAGACTGAAGTTGTTCAGAACTCCGATGCAATTAGCATCACATGCTCTGGTGACAATGCGACGAAAGAAGGCGCAAAGACTGATACTGGGAGTTGTCAAGAGGTATCAGCAAAGGTTGTTGGTGAAACTGATGGTGAAGGTAGTCCTCAACTGGGCCTGAAAGTGGAAGTTAATAAGGTCATTAAGAGGCCGAGAACAAATGATGCACGTATCTCACCAGTAGGTGAAAGCAATCCAGCTGTGTGTGTGCAAGTGCCAAATTCAAGTTCCCCAGAATTAATCTTCAAGGCACTCAAAGACATACCTGACTTGGCCCGTACCGATATTCTGAGAGCCTACAGTGCTCTTATCCGTGATGATCACCGATTTGAGTCTCTCATGGCACTCCCGATGGACATGAGAAAGGATTGGCTGCTCATGGAGATTGGAAACAACTAGTGCTTGCTCTGTCGCTCCAGCAGTATGAATGCGCCTGCATGTATAGATGTTATCTGATGGAATTCATGCTCGTGATGCTCCCTTCCTGATTAGTTAGTGTCATTAATGTTGGAACCATGTGATGCCTGCCATGGCTCAGGTGCCATGCTGTATATATGGAGTTATTCATATGATATCCTTAACTAGTATGAAGTCTGCTTGTTCCTCAACTGCAGTGCCATTTACTTGTGACTCCTGAGAACATGCATTTGATACTGAGTGTTAAATTATCGCAAAGAAATTAATCAGATGCATTTACTTGTTTCTGCTAGTTCTTTTTTGTATCGACACACTTTTTCCACAAATAATTTGCTGGAAGCATTTCTTTTGTATCGTCTCATGGGTCCAGATGAACGCCTTCAATTGCACCGTGTCATCATTCTACAACTGCGCCGGGATGGGAAGGAAGAGTAGGAAGAAGCCCTTACCTTGCCTCAGTTGCGTGCCAGCCAAAATTCCGTACAGATTGACAAAACATAGCTATGAGTGGACCTGGACTTTATTTATTTTTCTGTGAAGACTCTACAGAGCAGAAGTTTTTCGATATTACAAGAATGGGATATGATTTAGAGTGCGGATATTGATGGGCGTTTCTCAATTAAGGTGCTTTTCTCATAAGCAATTTACCAAGTGTGCCATAGTAGTAGTAACACCTATGTACGGTATGTTCCCCTTCGTTCACAAGCTCCTGAATGTCCACGATCTGAATATGTACTCAGGAAAGTGGTGAGGAGATGCTGGAACAAGGCGCAGGTGTGTCGAGGATGCTGGAAGAGCCCATGGACGCGGATGCTGGAAGTCGGGCAGGTGTGTCGAGGATTGGAGATGGCCCTCATTGCAATGGTGTTTAGAGGGATGACCAAGGTGACGATGACTTGACTGAGGAGACTACTCCGACAGCGTAGTGGCGACGCCGTCCATGAGTGGCGGTGGGGGAATCGATGACAACGGGGGTGCCGGAAATCTAAGCTGCAAAAAATCCAGGCGTGCAAAGATTAGTCGTTCCATTTGATTTTGGGGTCTGTTTCCTACTTAATGTTTAACTGATGCACTACAGTTTTGAGGGAATAAATACACTAATAGTAAGTTTTTTCATCAGTACACAGTGAACTTTTCTATTGACAGGAATCACAAAAGGATGAGGTTAATGTAACCCGAGTTGAGACTTGAGACATCCTGCACAATGAAGTTAGTCTCGAGTACGACCACAAGGTCTTCCACCCCGCGGTCCTGCCTCACCCCTCCGCGCCGGCAGCCAGCGCCGCGGCCGTCGCTGCCGACTTCTCCTTCTCCTTCCTCCCCGCCCCCGCCATCGATTGGCGCGTCCAGGACGTCCGCGACGGCCGCGTCCTCCTCGACAGAGCCCCCCCAGCACGACATCAATCGATACAGAGTGGTCTTCCCGGAGCTGGTGGTGTGCGACCCCTTGCACCGGCGGTACCTCCTGCTTCCCCCAATCCCTGCCCACCTAGCCGATACGGTGAAGCATCCACTCTGGATAAAAAGGCACCGTTACTGCGAGACCTTCCTCGCTCCCCATGGCGTTGGCGACAGCGTCGAGGCAGCAGAGGAGACATCATTCAGGGTGGTCTGGATGGCGCAGTGCATGACTAAGCTGGTCGCGTTTGTCTTCTCTTCCAGCACCGGACAATGGCGAGCCGTTCCATCTCAGAGCTGGAGCGATTTGTTTGCTGGCTTGCTGTCATCAACAGGACTAGCTCTCTTCTCCTGGCGACAATATGCGTATGGGTGCTTCTATTGGGTGACAGATTGGAGGGAAAGGTTGCTGGTGCTTGACACCCGGGAGATGGAGTTCTCCATTGCCGAATCCCCACTTGAAGCCAGAGGTTTACCAGGCGTGGCTATAGCCATTGTGGAGGCAGGGGAAGGCATGCCAGGGATGTTTATTCGTGCAAAAGACACAGAATACGTCAACTACGCCGTTAGGCGAAACAATTGTGGGAGTTCCAGCCAGTGGCAGTTGGAGAAGACAATCTCATTGGATTCTCGATACTTGTTCATTGATTCAACTGGGAGACACTTGTTCCTATATCAGTGCCCAAGCCGATCACTCGATGCTGGATCTTTCTCACTAGACCTCAAGACATTCCAGCTTGAGACCGTGTTCGTTTCAAATTCCTTCGCCCAAATTGCGTATGCCTGTAGCAACTTCCCACCCTCGTTGTTGTCGACACCGACAGTATCAAGTGGTAAGCTTGAGACGGTATTTGTTTCGAATTCCTCCTTCCATTCATAGTTATCATTTATCACATCTATTTTAATGTTTGACACTCCTTCATTATTATCATTTTGGCTATTTTATTTTACACAATTTGGTACTTGTTACCTTTCTGATCAGGAATATAGCAGTGATTTATTTGTTTATATGTTCTAGTTGCCATTTCAAGGTAGTTATATTAGTGAAAGAAGGATCTTACACACTATGAGACATGAGTAGCATTCTTGAGGCATCATAGAATTGTAAAAAGAATTGGATCACAACAATTATTGTGGTTTTTAAGGCCAATCTATTGTAGATGGCATACAAGTTTAAATCAGGACATTGCTATCAGTTCACCTTTAGGTTGTTTTACCTTTGAAAACTTTATTCCATTCAAGGAAGACTTATTTTTGTCCACACTTATTTTGATAGATATAAGGAGGCAGTGAGGCAGAAAATATGTATGGTCATTGTTAGATATAAACCATTGCCACCACTCCATCTGCTCGATACTGATATGAGCAAAATAAAAGTAATGAGCTTGATTAATTTTTGTCCAGGGATTATTCCCCCTCCCCAAAAGTTTGTTCAATGGACTCACCATTCAAATAGCAAACATAACTTGAACTTGTGCTCAACTGTTTGATTTTGAATCAGCTGCTCGAGATAAATGGGAGGCACTGCATAGATTCTCAGTCCTTCAAGGCACATGCCAGACGCAATCAATCATTTTATTACGACTAGATGTTGTGGTGCTCCTATGGCACCTCCTGTTGCATTTTTTTTCCACCCTTTCATATGAAGCATGTAAGGTGGTCATTAAATGGTACAATCGGCCAAATATTTAACAAAATATTGGGGCATGCCTCCTGGTCGATCTTTGTTGTTTCTTACTTTGGCATGGTCATAAGGATAGCAAGTTTACAGGCCTACATGGGAAGTGATCATGTATCAGGGCAAGATGCTAATGGATAGTTAATTCAATTCCATACAGAAACTAAATACAATAAAGGTAGAAAAGGAGAAATCGTGTATATTTTAGGAAAACGTTAAGCATAAACGACGTGGAAGGCTGTTGTTTTGGACCGGAGGATGAAGAACGAGATAAGGACTGAAGGAGAGAGGGAACCGAGGAAAACTGCAGATAAGGAGAGTAGAGGTGAGGCGCTGCCTTGCTGCTGCTGAGGAGTATAATACATCTGTTTGAGCGCAAACTAATTCTGGACGGAGGGAGTAAAAGTAGAGAGTAAAGCATATTATCCCTGCTGTAACAGCCGAGTTCCACAGCCTTTATGGCAGTTTAGAAACTTTCACTGTTGCATTTGTGTGATGGAATATAGCCTTGTAAACTGTTCCATATGAACCCATGAGTACCTATTATACTACGATTTTCTTGGCTGTTGTTATGGCGCTGCTAGAAGGAGGGCGCGAGAGGGCCGGCCGGGGGCCTTTTGCCCACGGCCGAGCAAGAGGGAAGGGATTTCCTTCTTAATTCTTGCTTGATTAGATTGATACAACTCCTCTCTTTATATAGAGAGGTTTACTTGACTCCCAAGCAAGACTTACTTGACCCCTAAGCAAGCGACCCTTATCTCTAATTAACCCTAAGACTAGCGGGCTATACCGTCAGCCCAGGCCCATGACGTACTCTAACACTACACCCCACCCGTACATGCAGCTTGTCCTCGAGCTGCAGCCTAACCAACTTATAACCATGACTCGACGCAACACAAACCTAACACCTAAAAACAAGCCTTTTACATCTCGGCTTGTTTTATTACTCTCAACCTGAAATGGATTGGGACGCTTTATTTTGAAACCCTTAACAAAAAGTGGACACCATGCGCACGTCAGACATGAATGTGTCCAGCCACCTGGATCCCATGGACACCATATGGACCAAAGGAGTGCATGTGTAGGGCCACCTGGAAGTGGTCGCAAGAGCGACCAGCAGAGGCACCCTGCCGGCGGCAGGCGGCATAATGCAGTGGTGCTACGCGGTGCGCTCCTATCGGTGACACCATGCCTTCTCCCCGCTGGACGGCTGTTGGTCTGCACCGCACAAAGAAGAGTGAAGGGCTTTCGATGGAGAATGGCGAGATCGAGGTCCTCTGCGCAGCGAAGTGCAACTGGGAGGAGTGGAAGCTGCATACCACGCATCTCCCGCACACGCCGACGCGCTAGGAGGCCGCGCACAGCAGCCTGCAGCCTCATCGCCGCCGACACGTGGCGGATAGAGATCCAAGCCGGAAGCGATGACGGCGACGGCGGAAATTTGATCTGCTGGATGGGGCACCCTGGGGAAGCGGTGATGGTGACGGCGGGAACTTGATATGGTGGATCGGGACTCCCGCCGGAGCGGTCGATGCGGGGCCGGAGCTGACCGACGGTGGCTGCTGCAGCTGCAGCGGCTGCTGAGGTGCCGCGCCAGGCAGCGGCAGCGGCTGCTGCGGCGGAGCGCCGGGCGCGGCGGAGGCCGCCAGGAGCTGCGGCTGCCACTTCAGCCAGGGCGGGGCGGTGGTGGCCGTGGATGGCAGCTCCAGTTGTAGCGGCTGCTGCGGCGGAGCGCCGGGCGTGGTGGAGGCCACCAGGAGCGGCAGCTGCCAGGGCGGGGCGGTGGTGGCGGTGGATGGCAGCTGCAGCGGCCCGGCAAGGGCGGCAGAGGCCGCCTGGTGCGGCGGCTGCCACGGCAGCCAGGGTGGGGCGGTGATGGCGGTGGATGGCAGCTGCAGCGGCCCGACGAGCGCGGCGGAGGCCCCCTGGTGTGGCGGCTGCCACGGCAGCTAGGGCGGGGCGGTGGATGGCAGCTGCAGCCGCCCGGCGAGCGTGGCGGAGGCAGTCTGGTGCGGCGGCTGCCACAGCAGCCACGACAGCGCGATGGCGGCGATGGGCGGCGCAGCTGGGTGCGGCGACTACCACGGCAGCCACGACGACGCGATGGCGGCGATGGGCGCCGCAGCTGGGTGCGGCGACTACCACGGCAGCCACGACGACGCGATGGCGGCGATGGGCGCCGCAGCCGGGTGCGGCCCATAGGACCCGGCCAAGAACAGGCTGATCTCCTGGACCGCCTGGATTAGGTCCCGCAGCGTCCCGGACACCTCCTCCGAGGTGAGGACGGAGGGGGCGGGCGCGACGGAGGATCCCGGCACGGGCAGGAGCGGGGTGACGGTCGTGGTGGCCGGTAGCGGAAGAGATGGGTTGGACGGCGGTGAAGACATGATCGAACCGAAGCTAGCTGATACCAAATTGTTATGGCGCTGCTAGAGGGAGGGTGCGAGAGGGCCGGCCGGGGGCCTTTTGCCCACGGCCGAGCAAGAGGGAAGGGATTTCCTTCTTAATTCTTGCTTGATTATATTGATACAACTCCTCTCTTTATATAAAGAGGTTTACTTGACTCCCAAGCAAGGCTTACTTGACCCCTAAAAAAACGACCCTTATCTCTAATTAACCCTAAGACTAGCGGGCTATACCGCCAGCCCAGGCCCATGACGTACTCTAACAGCTGTTCTTCTCTGCCAGCATATTGGTGATCACCATTACTCTCTGTCTTCGGTGCTTTCTTCCACAAGGGCTTGCTTGGGTTGAGCTTCTGTTCTGACCACCTCCTGTTTTTGTCTCCCCATTCTCTGCTAAGCATATCCAATGTGTTAAATGGTAAATTTGTTCTGTATATAAGAGCAAAGATTCAATAGGAAACAATCAAGACCTTGTATTAGCAAAACACATGAAGCTTCCTCACAGCCAACTTACGGCCAACAAGATTTTTCCTAGGTGGGCGATCTTGATTGAGCCTCTTTAGAGGACCACTTGTGGTTGTAATGGTGGAAGAAACAGAGTATACTCTGTCTGTTGCTGCTGCGGCGCAGAGTTCATTTTTTCTACTCAATGTAGAATCTTTTTATGCTATATATTACCTCCGCCCCAAAAAGCTTTTCTTAGAGCATCTTCAACAGCCGCGCTACGCGCCGCGCCCAAAAAATGCATTTGCCGCGCGCCCTTCGGCTGGTTTAGCGGGTGGATAGGCGCCAGCTCCAACAGCCGCGCTATAATGCACCGCGCGCGCGCCGCTCCAGCAGTGCCCAAAAATACAGCGCGCGCAGCAAGCACAAACCACATATACAATTCAAAAATAGGAGAAAAACGATCAAACAAACAAAATAAATCAATAATAAATAATTATTACAACTCAAACAAATAGTTTATCGTTCAGTACAACAAATAATGCAATAGTGTGACGCCCGAGACCGACGTCCCAGAAGATTCCAGAAGATTCCAGAAGATTCCAGATGTTCCGGGTTGCCCGTGTGTTCCTTTTGTGCTTGTGTTTTTATTTTCTGCATTGCATCATGTCATCATGCCATCATGTCATTTTAGTTTTGCATCTCAACTTAAATAAATCGTGTGGGCCTTCGGTCCATTTAAATCGAGGGAAGAATGTCTTCTCTTTAAAACATATAAAAGCCTCTCAATATTTAGGGAGCTATATTAATAAATATTCCATTGCTTCGGAATCACCGTAACACACTTGCATTAATTCCCCATGTTTATTTCACTTCAAGTTCACCTTCAAAACCTTGCCAATAATTCTTTTCCGTTGTTTCGAGGTTCCTCCAAAAATTGAACATTTTTGGACACTTCAATAATCTCGTCGTAGTTCAAACCTATTTGAATTATATTCAATTATGTTTGAATTATTTTCCAATCATGCCTTTCTTATTTTTCTCCGTTCGTGCTTATTTTTATGAGCCCGAGAAAAAATATAATTCCATGTGCCCTTTTCCCTAACTCCCCTCCTCTTTTCCTTCTTCTCTTTTTTTTTCTGCTAAGAAAAACTTCAGCAGAGCAGCCACTGGCCCATCAGGTCAGCCCAGTCCGACCGAACCCTAATCCTCCCTCAGCCTCGCATCGCTCTCTCCCTCACTCCCTCTTTCCTCCCGACCGCCGCCTTTCCCTCGCATCGCTCAGCTCGATTCCCTCGAGTTCCCTCTCCCCGAGTCCCTCGTTCCTCACCCCTCCTCCCTCCTCACCTCGAGGATCCCCAGCGCCCGAGCGGCTCCTACCAGGAGGGCCGCGACGCTGCGCCCGGCTAGGGCCTCGTAGCCCCGTGCGGCGCCTCGAGCCCAGACAGGCCAGCCAGGCTCCGCCCTCCATCGCCCCGCGAGCGACGCCTCCACCGAGCGCCGCGGCCAGGCCCTTCTTCCCTCGCCGTGGCCTCCCTCGCTCCTTTCCCCTGCTTCGTCCGACCAGGAGCCCAGGTCGAAGCCTCCCCTACCGCGCCAGAAACCCGCACGGAGCCGCGCCATGGCCTCCATCGATAAGTCTCCAGTTCGCCCGTCCTCGCCGGCCAGGTTCCGTCCAGGCCTGCGACGCCCGCACGCCGTGGTCGCCCTCCGTCCTTCACGCTTCGACCGAGGCCAGCCAGGACCCCGAGGCAGAGCCTCCCTTCCGTCTGGCGGCCGCGCGTCTCCCTCGCCTTGCTGCCTTCGTCCGCGCGAGGCTCTGCCTCGGCTCCTTCGCCCAGCAGCATGGAGCTCCTCCAGCGCCTCGCCGTGCCGCTGCCTTGGTTCCTTCCCGCAAGAACTGCTGCTGCCGTGTCCTCGTCTCCGTGCAGCCCTTGTTGTGTTGTGTTTTGTTTTTGTTTTGTGTGCCCGTGCTGTAATTTTGGACAGATGACCCGTGTACGACTACCGGCGACCCGACCAAGTACCTCTTCGAAAACAAGTTCCTCTACGAACGAGCTCCGTGAACATCTACAAAACGCCCCGTGTACGACTACCGACGCCCGGAAAACGACCAAGTTCCACTACTTCCCACGACGGCCACGTGTACAACTACGTTGCCAAGACGGCCCCGACAAGTACCACGACGACCCATTCATCTACGGAAGAATGAGCGCGAGTACCACTACCGTCGCCCGAGTACAACTACCGCCATGTGAACCACTACTTCCCACGACGACCTCGTGAACGACTCCTTCCTCTACGTCTCGAACCGCCCGAAACGCACGCTTCAAAGGTATAACCCCGAGACGTGACCCGTGTGATGCTTGTTGTGGTTGTATGAAATGTTGTCTCCCGTGTGTGCTCCGTGCCCGTTGTGCCGTTTCGACCTTTTGTCGTGTTCCTCGGTTGCCTCGCCACCGACTCGTGGGAACCCGGCAACGGGATCACCCCACCTCTTTCATCTCGTTTGACTCGCTCATGCCATCTTACCTTTTGCATCGGACTCTCAACGAGTTACCGGTACCGATATGATGCGTTGCATCATTTTCGGATCGTTGCCGTGGCACCTTTCCATTCCACCACGGTGACAAATGCTTCTTATCTTGTTAATTGTCAACCTTCTATACTTATACTAATTGTAGACTCCCTAGAAATTCCCACGTTAATTAGATTTTATGAGCCGTTAATCTGGTGGGACCGAGTTTTAACTGTGTAGATAAACTCATATTTTAATATAATCCAGAGCAGTTTTCATGGTTGAATAAATAAACAAATAAATGCTTATCTCAATCATATACAGAATAAAAAGAGCTTTTCCGCATATGCCTGAGATCCAATCTAATCCTCCGTCTAAAAATAAATCACATCTATCCTCACCCGATTCTAATAAGAACTTTTCCTTACACGCGCACACCCATGGAGGGAACGATTTGAGCTATTTCCACATATTTGTTGCCGTCAGATGGAGTAGCTATTAAGGACTCGATCTGCTCTTTCCCAATGACTCACGATACCTCTTCTTCTTCGGCCTAAAAGAATATCTCCCAAAATGAGTGCAGTACGCAAGTTTCTTTCCATCACATCGATCTAAAAAAGAACTCTCTAGAAATTTCTCTTGGTTCCTCTTCTTCCTGTCAATCTGAAAGATGTACACTGTAGTCATGGACTCATGGGTGACTCCCGTGTTCCCTCTCTCATATTCTTCCATGCCCTGCTGGCCGTCGCGTGCATCAGCCTCACGTGCCCCCTGACCCTCGCATACACAATCTTCAAGGACGCCGATCATTCCCGCGATGTGTGCTTCTCTGGATCACGATCTTGTGCATGTAAACACCATCATCACGTAGCTCCAGTCAGTGAGGTCAATTGCTGACTTATGCCCGCAGAATCCGCAATGATGCGCTTTGACGAGTGGTAGGGAGGGACTGGAGCGGTCGAGCTAGCTGGATGGCATGCTGCTGGAGGTGTAGGACATGGCTAGGGCGGCGCTGTCTTGGAGTTGGACGAGGTCATATTTGAGACCACGTACAAACTTCACTTAGATATGTCCTTGCAGTTAAGGGAGGGTGATCCTCCCACCCAGCTGCATATATTGGTTCTATTCTTAAGCAAATCAACTGCAAGTTGTTTAATGCATCGAGGAACAATTACAGTCTAGATAGGATGGCTGCAGAAACATGAACCTACAGAAGAGTCCACCCAGTCGTCCTCTTCCCGTCCTAGGATCAGCGGATATGCACAAAACCAGTGACAAGTCATGTGTTTGGATGTAGAATCATATGGCGTATGGCCGTCATCCAATGACGCACTACTGCACACCTGGTATCATCTTCTTCTTTCTGTTAAATTGCAAAAATAAATTGGTAGTCATGTTTTGTTGATATTTCGGCCTCAAAACGGGGCAGCTGCTGCTGCCAATGTGTCACTATCCATTCACCATCTAGCTGCTACATTTTATATTTTCGTCATTCACGAATTCATGTTCAGTCCTATTGATTTTTTCCATGTTCGCATTTAGCTTAATTGGCATCAAATTTATTAATGCGGATATGCCATATAGGTCAGCAGTAATAACAAATATAGTGATTAATACTACTGGAAGTATTACCTATGCTTTGTGATATTTTCAGGTTATGCTGGCAGGGACTCCTTGCCTCCATGGTCATCACTCCGTTCTAGAAATATTTATCAGGATGATAATTTGAATTAATTAGTAGTTACTCAATCATCAACTTTGTATGTGCCTTTGGTTCTTCTATTGATTTATTTAGATCATATAAATTCCATGGTGTCTCAGTTGTATCAAATGTATAGTATTAGGACTAGATTGTGATGTCAGAAGCGAAAATAAACTTGATACCACGTGACAAACAATACATCTTCGATCTGTTAAGCTGTGCTTATCAGGCAAACAATTACGATTTTCATCTTGGCTACATGTCGGGCCCTGGACCATTATTTTATTACCAACCCATAGAAAAGAGTACTCCAGCATGAACGTTCTAAGGGTACATAGCCGTCTAATGTATATAACACATGCAATCATTATATCTTTCTATTCGAATGTACCGTATCTAAAATTTGAGACCTACACAAAACAATTTATTTGTCCATATTTTATTTATCTTTGACTAAACAAGTAGATTTATATTGTGAGGTTGTCTTCTTACTATCTCCACCAATGATAACAAAGGTAAAGTTTTTGTTTAACTTTAAGCCATATCTCATATTGTCCTACATATTGCTGATGGTTAACACTGAGCTCCTCCTATACTTGACCATTAGTTTTTTCTAGAAATTTTCCCTATCTCAGACGGAAATTATCACATCGTTGGCTCATCTTTGTTTTATGCCCACCTTTTATCCAAAAAATGGATTTGGGTACTGTCATCATAATCTTGGTATTTTAGAAATAAATTTGTCGATCTTCAATTGTTTGATTCGGTATGTTTTTTTTATTAAATACCTTAATATTTTATAGAAATCAACTTATTTACAGAATAATAGTTAGTTTCTCCAATAAGATCTTATTAACATGATTATATCCTCCCACAGTCCCACTGATTAGTCAAACGAATAATTGCATGTAATTTAGCTTGAAATTTCAACAGTTCATGTACAAATAATATTTTTTTACTGAATTAGTACTATATAATTATGATAATATTCTGGTCGGACCCCTTGCCAGGAATATTTAATACATGCGCTCCCCCCTAATACACATTCTTAAATTACGTGGGCTGGATTATTTTTTGAGATCATTTGCTAGAGACATTACAATTTTGTTTTCATATCCGTATACCCGTGTATACTAAGCTGATGGTGCTCAAATATGAAGTTGCTCAATGAAAACAGAATGGAAGCCATAAGAATGTTATCAAGCATTGAAGAACATAAATACAAATTCTGTAATCAAGAACGTATTTAGATTTCACTAATATGAATTATGGTACATATATACTTTTGTATGTACTGAAAGGCATTCTTTCAATAGCATATGTCTGCAAGAGCAGAAACTCCATGTCATATTAATATATCGTCTTATACATGTTCCAGTTGGTGAAAAACATTCAGACATAGGTGATGTTATCGTAAATTTGAAGTATCTATGCTTTCTTCAATCTAGCCACATGTATTTTTTCTCTCAAATAGATCGCACTTCATTCTCTTCTTAAACTGAACACAAAGGAGCCACTGGAGTTTTTGGTGCAGTTCCATGATATAATACTATCTCTAGGTTCTAGGAAGTGGATTTAGCAAGCAGACAAGATTTAATAACATTATTAATTGAAAGGAATATATAATCATAAAATTGTGATAGAAAATATACATATCCTTGAGTAGACTAAGTTACCTTACTATAATTTTCTATGAATAAATTAGAGATTCCATTGACCCAGTTAGTCAATATACAAGGAACATGAGTGGACTTTTTCTTTAATAATAGTGTGAGAATAAATCTACCAATAAGTCCCAAAAATAAGATAATATGATAAAATATTTGTGTAACCTAATTTGTACACCATACATACATGTATATCAACTGATCATAAATTTATTAAAAATATGTTCCTTTTGCCACACGAAACCAATATATGTTATCACATGTTATTACATGCAAGCAATAAGAATGTACGAGAAATATTATTTTAATTTTAATTTCTAATGAGCATTCCATGTAACTCCAAATTACATAATACGACCTAAAATAGGCTAGCCCGTGCATCCACACGGGTTGACGACTAGTTTAATAATAATTGCATAAACTTGATCATGTCATCCGCATCATGTTAACAACCTTTAAATGTTTAATTGTGGTTTGCTTATAATTATTAAACTTGCTCATGGGGATTTTCCGGATATGTTGTTGTTATTTTCCGGCCTCATTTAAATTGCCTAGTTAGAATAGTTTTATTATGCTTCACCTCTTGCCATGTTAAAAACAATTAAACTTGTCTTGTTAATAACGAGAGTCAACTAAATAATTAAATGTGGTGTTTCGTCAATATGCAACTCGTTGCATATTGAGCTCCACTTAACTTGTAGTGTTGTTTGTGCACTTTGCCATGTCTTGCATATTTAAACCGGACATGCATCATACTTGGATGTGCATCGTATGCCATGTTGATGTGTGTGTTTACCGTGTTGTTTGTTTCTTTCCGGTTTGCTTCTCTTGTTAGCTTCGGTTCCGTTCCGGAGTTGTGAGGATTCGCTCGACTGTTGCTCCGTCTACTTCGTGGATCCGTTCTTCTCCCTTGTGGAATCCCAGGCAAGATGATCATACCCTTGGATACCTTTACTACCATTGCCATGCTTAGTTGTCTCGATGCTATCGTTACATGTCGCGATACCCATCTTTTATGTCAGCCTCTCCTTGTAGCCATGAAACCTCTAACCTTGACACCTTCCTAGCAAAACCACTGTTTGGCTATGTTACCCGCTTGCTCAGCCCCGCTTGCTCAGTCTCTCTTATAGCGTTGTTAGTTGCAGGTGAAAATGAAGTCTGTTCCAGGAGGGAACTTGATGTTGGTTATATCACAATATCTATAATTATTATTAACACACCTTATATACTGGGCATGGGTGGAAGGCTTGGCCTTTTGCTCGGTGTTTTGTTCCACTCATGCCACCTTAGGCGCCGATAAACCGGCATTATGTTCCTTGATTTTGCGTTCCTAACACGATGGGTGTAATGGGGACCCCTTGACAGTTCGACTTTGAATAAAACTCCTCCAGCAAGGCCCAACATTGGTTTTAATTTGCCCATAATAACAACTTAATTAAATAATTAAATTTGCATAGGGGGTCGCGTCCCCGAGGATTCTTAATTCTACATAGCAGGGGGGGCCAGTGCTGATGGTGTTGGTCCCAAACGAGCGGACTGCGGGGCCGCCTTGGGGAAACCCGAGGTATCTGGTATAACCTGTAGGACGTCTCATCCGGTTGTGGCCTGAGACGAGATACGCGCGGCTACTATCAGGGTGTCGGCACGCCGGGAGGTCTTGCTGGACTTGTTTTACCATTGTCGAAATGACTTGTGCTACAGGGATTCCGAGCCTGATCGGTTTTTCCCTAAGATAAGGGGTGATGATATTATATTTATCACTTCAGCTAATCGTGAGTGCTTGTGATGGGCTAAGTTGGAACACCCCTGCAGGGTTATGATCTTTCGAAATCCGTGCCCGCGGTTATGTGGCAGATTGGAATTTGTTAATGTCCGGTTGTAGAAAACTTGACAGATGATCCGAAGTAAAACACACAACTGTGTGAGTAACCGTGACTGTCTCTTTTCACTTTGAGAAGAGAACACGGTGGGGTTATGTTTGACCGTATGTAGTTAGGATCTTTAGCGATCACCTCTTTTGCGACCGCTTGCGTAGCTTCTCATCTTATTCTGGTACTCGTAAGTTAGCCACCATATTATGCTTAGTCGCTGCTGCAGCCTCACCACTTTACCTCTGCCTACCCACAAAGCTTTGCTAGTCTTGTTACCCATGGTTATGGGATTGCTGAGTCCTCTGTGGCTCACAGTTACTCCACCACACCAGATGCAGGTTCAGCCGAGTTTGAAGCAGGTGATGGATCAGTGCTTCACCAGGAGCTCGTTGAAGAGTTTGGCTGTTTGCTTGTGACGTTTCGATGTTCAGTAGTGGTTTCTACTAGGATTCGATCCTGACCTGTGGCTTTATGTTGTTTTGGTATCTTTCTTTTGGATCTTCACCCGTAGTCGGGTTGTGATGTTCTGAATGATGATTGTTTATGTAATGTATTGTGTGAAGTGGCGAGTGTAAGCCAACTATCTCCTTTTGCCATTTAATCCCTCTTTTACATGAGTTGTGCAAAGATACCAAACTTGAGATCATTCTAGGATGGGCTTATACGTTTAAGTCGTGCCTCGACACGTAGGAGGTATAGTCCCATCCTGGGCATTACAAGTTGGTATCAGAGCCTTCTCCGACCTAGAAGCCCCCACTGTTTGATCGAATCGTTGACGGTTGAGTCTAGGCACACACTGAAAATATTTTGAGTCCTATATTATATCGGAGAGTAGGATTTCTTTGCTTCTCATCTCTTTTCTCTCTGGTGAGGACTCCTGACGATTACTCTTGTCTCTTCTACTTTCAAAATTGCACCAAATTTTTTTTAGGATCCCGCGAGTATTCTGGGATTGTTTCGATGTTCTCGTGACAAGGATATTGTTCTCGATGCCTCCTGTTCCCGAGGAGTTGAGCTTCGGGGTATCATTGACACAAGCATATCGCGGCAGTACTAAATACTTAAGACGGCCGACATCGAAAATCTCTCCTATACGGCCAGTGGCAAGATAACCCCGACATCACCCAGTACTGGGGAGGTAGTTCGAGAGTATTGCCATAGCTTGTTATAGTGGATGCTTTTCGAAGGTCCGAGGTACACAGTTTCCGAGAAAGACTGGTTATGTGTTGAAGGATGGATACACCTGGATGTAGGTTTAGAGTTGATTGCGCGGTGCTTCCCGTGTATCCCCAACACCTGATTGCATAACTGGAAACTTTCGGAAATTAATAGGTGGGTTCATCAAGTAGTTCTAGGCATTCTTCCAACGGATGCACGATATGAAGTTCGGGGTTCTACATTGAGTGAAGTGGTTTTATGGACTTGTTCTGATCGGGAGTTGCATCTTAAAGGGTCCTTGGCTATGCTGATTCGGGGATGACAAAACCCTTTTGTAACATGTTCCATGAGCTTTCAGCACGAAGATGTCGAACGAAGCTTCCATCTTGCATTTGTTCTATCTGATCCTTGTTCCTTTTATTTACTTTTCTTCTTCCAAGTGGCTTCTCGACAAGTTGATGTACCTGCGGAATTCATCCGTTCAAGTCTCTCTTCGGTTGATATTATGAAGATCATGCTGCACATCTACCCTTTGTTTTTGTTTTGATTCTGGTATTCGAGTTGCTTCGATGTCAAATGTTGATTCCATACCTTTCCTAATCGGTGTTCTCATATGTCTATGGGAGTGCTAATTCTTCTTGATCATCGAGATGGTCATGTTAATTTTTTTCCAACCGGTGCCCATTTTGTTCATCCCAAGTTATCTTTGCTTTTCCCCACCCTCCCTCCCTTCTTCTTCCTGGAGCCAGAAATTCTCAAATGAAGTATCCATTTTATTCATGTGATGTTTCTTCATTCTTTTCCTTCAATGTTCTTATCCGGTGCTTTATCGTGAAGATGCTCAAGAGCCTCAAGTTCATCATTCTTTTGTTCTCTAATTCTACCGGTGGATGTAATTCAAGATTTCGGTGTTGATCTTATCATTTTCCTCTTTTCACAATGCTTTCTTATTCCGGTGCACTAATTAATCATTCTCCTCTTGTTATTCTTATTCGGAGTGCTGAAGATTCATAATTCCATTCTTAACCCGTTCAAGCTATTTTGAGATTGCTATCTTACTCAAGTCATTTAATTCAACCGGTGCAATATCTCTTAAGCAATCTTTTCCAACGGTGTTTCTTTGAGTGGGCCCTAACCCACAGGTCTTTTCCAGGATCTTACCTGACTCTTCTATTTTTTCGGAGTTATACTCAAATTCTTTTCAAATTGTGACGTAAGAAGGATTTCCATCAGTCACATGCCTTCTCCAAGCTTGTTTTCAATTATTTCCATCTTTAGCTCCACCTTCCTCTTGTCATTCGTCCGGAGTGCTCAACAATTCTTATGGCATTTCTCGTCTTCATTCTCAACATTTGAAGACCGGAGAAGTGTTTCTCTTAAATCTTGGCCCGTCTTCTTCAAGATTCGTGGTTCTAGCTTCATGCCATCCTCATTATTGTTCAGATTGTGAGGTATTCTTTTATACCATCCGAAGCTTTTCATGAATTCTTTCTTTGTGTTCCTCCGAAGGCCATCATTTCAGTATATTTCTTCGTTCTCAGTTTTCAACTTCGTTCTCCAAATATTCTTCATTGATGTCTCTTCGTTCGTCTCCATATTCTTACGGTGGTTAATTCAAGTTTACTCTTCCGTTGTTATCGTTTTAATTCATTTGTTCTTTCCATAATCCTACCGGTGGTTCGTTGAAGATTTACCCAAGCTTGTGCTAGATCTCTCTTTAATTCTTTGCAACGAGAATAAGTAGTATGCCAAATCCTTTGGTTGTCATCAATTTAAATTGGTAAAGGAGATGCATAACATAATTCTTATTCTTATTCCTTCTAAGTGATTTAATTCTTTTGTCTGGAGCTTGTTCATCATATCATATCCTTGGTTCTAAGTTTTTCATCTTCTTTCCGGAGATCCATGTTGTTTCAGTTTTATCATTTCAAGCTCCATCTAATTCATCGCAGGCCTTGAATCTTATTCTTTTCATCTTTCACTTCTAATGCTTTCATTACCGGAGTTCTCATGGTGGTTCATCATGTTTTAATTCATCCTCGAAGTCTTCATCTAGATTATTGTTGGAGCTCAAGCATTCTTCATCATGCTTTCCTTTTGCAATTCTTTCTACCTTATCTTTTCGGATGGTGTTATGTCATTCTTGACAATTCCTTCATGTTCATGATTCACGAGTTATCAAGAATGAGATATTTAAAACCATCATTTCTTCTCTTTAGGAGATCCTTCCAACCCCTCCTTTTATCTCTTGGAGTTATCTTGGGTTGTATTTCACCTAAAAGCTTTCCCTAAGGATTGTTGTATTGTGGTGCTTATAAATGACCCAAGTTCTTCAATTATCATTCCGGTGATAAGTTTATCGTCTCCTTGTTGATCTCAATCCAATCAATTGTTTAAGTTAGTGGCTGGTTGTCACCTCTTAATTTTGAGATGTTTTCCATAAGCCCACATCAAGCTTATTCGTTTTTGTTGTTGATTTTTCCAACAACTCAGTTCAACCCTTCCTTGTAAGATGCTCTTTCAAATTAAATTTTAAGAGAAGTTGTCATTTTCTTCTCCGTTCTTTCTTCCCAACGATCTTGCATCTATTCTTTCATTCCGGAGGCTTTGTGATGTTGCTCTATCCAAACCATCATCTTGTTTTCTTTTCTAGAATCATGTTCTTTTCCCTTGCTTATCATTTAACCGGAATGTTGTATTCTTCATTCAGCTTCGTCTTTTATAGAGTTTTGCCTATCTTTTAACCGGAGTGCTGTCTGAATCTTTCTTATCCCTTGTGCCATTCTTTCAATTGTTTCGGAGGCAATATGTTGCTGTTTTCATCAAGTATCATCCCTTCTCCTCAAGTTTTTGTTAATTCCTTCCATTTTCAGACGGAGTGCTGTCCAAATTCTGTCATTCTTATTCCTTGGCTATACCGTTGCAGTTTCATATTCTTTTGTCATCCGTGAGCTCTTGTTTCATGTCTTTCAACCTTCAAGGTTCTCTTAATGCTCCTTGCTCCTCCTTTTACCGGAGTGCTCTTAACTTCGTTCATCTCCGTTGCTTTCTTTCTTTCAACTTGTTCAACCTCTCAAGGTTCTTTGGTTTCACTCGTTCGTCAAAGAAGCAACTTTGTTTTACCTTTTCCTCTTCGGTTTTTACCCGGTGATATCTCTAGGATCTCGGGTCGAGATCCTCTGTTAGTGTGGGAGAGTTGTGACGCCCGAGACCGACGTCCCAGAAGATTCCAGAAGATTCCAAAAGATTCCAGATGTTCCGGGTTGCCCGTGTGTTCCTTTTGTGCTTGTGTTTTTATTTTTTGCATTGCATCATGTCATCATGCCATCATGTCATTTTAATTTTGCATCTCAACTTAAATAAATCGTGTGGGCCTTCGGTCCATTTAAATCGAGGGAAGAATGTCTTCTCTTTAAAACATATAAAAGCCTCTCAATATTTAGGGAGCTATATTAATAAATATTCCATTGCTTCGGAATCACCGTAACACACTTGCATTAATTCCCCATGTTTATTTCACTTCAAGTTCACCTTCAAAACCTTGCCAATAATTCTTTTCCGTTGTTTCGAGGTTCCTCCAAAAATTGAACATTTTTGGACACTTCAATAATCTCGTCGTAGTTCAAACCTATTTGAATTATATTCAATTATGTTTGAATTATTTTCCAATCATGCCTTTCTTATTTTTCTCCGTTCGTGCTTATTTTTATGAGCCCGAGAAAAAATATAATTCCATGTGCCCTTTTCCCTAACTCCCCTCCTCTTTTCCTTCTTCTCTTTTTTTTTTCTGCTAAGAAAAACTTCAGCAGAGCAGCCACTGGCCCATCAGGTCAGCCCAGTCCGACCGAACCCTAATCCTCCCTCAGCCTCGCATCGCTCTCTCCCTCACTCCCTCTTTCCTCCCGACCGCCGCCTTTCCCTCGCATCGCTCAGCTCGATTCCCTCGAGTTCCCTCTCCCCGAGTCCCTCGTTCCTCACCCCTCCTCCCTCCTCACCTCGAGGATCCCCAGCGCCCGAGCGCCTCCTACCAGGAGGGCTGCGACGCTGCGCCCGGCTAGGGCCTCGTAGCCCCGTGCGGCGCCTCGAGCCCAGACAGGCCAGCCAGGCTCCGCCCTCCATCGCCCCGCGAGCGACGCCTCCACCGAGCGCCGCGGCTAGGCCCTTCTTCCCTCGCCGTGGCCTCCCTCGCTCCTTTCCCCTGCTTCGTCCGACCAGGAGCCCAGGTCGAAGCCTCCCCTACCGCGCCAGAAACCCGCACGGAGCCGCGCCATGGCCTCCATCGACAAGTCTCCAGTTCGCCCGTCCTCGCCGGCCAGGTTCCGTCCAGGCCTGCGACGCCCGCACGCTGTGGTCGCCCTCCGTCCTTCACGCTTCGACCGAGGCCAGCCAGGACCCCGAGGCAGAGCCTCCCTTCCGTCTGGCGGCCGCGCGTCTCCCTCGCCTTGCTGCCTTCGTCCGCGCGAGGCTCTGCCTCGGCTCCTTCGCCCAGCAGCATGGAGCTCCTCCAGCGCCTCGCCGTGCCGCTGCCTTGGTTCCTTCCCGCAAGAACTGCTGCTGCCGTGTCCTCGTCTCCGTGCAGCCCTTGTTGTGTTGTGTTTTGTTTTTGTTTTGTGTGCCCGTGCTGTAATTTTGGACAGATGACCCGTGTACGACTACCGGCGACCCGACCAAGTACCTCTTCGAAAACAAGTTCCTCTACGAACGAGCTCCGTGAACATCTACAAAACGCCCCGTGTACGACTACCGACGCCCGGAAAACGACCAAGTTCCACTACTTCCCACGACGGCCACGTGTACAACTACGTTGCCAAGACGGCCCCGACAAGTACCACGACGACCCGTTCATCTACGGAAGAATGAGCGCGAGTACCACTACCGTCGCCCGAGTACAACTACCGCCATGTGAACCACTACTTCCCACGACGACCTCGTGAACGACTCCTTCCTCTACGTCTCGAACCGCCCGAAATGCACGCTTCAAAGGTATAACCCCGAGACGTGACCCGTGTGATGCTTGTTGTGGTTGTATGAAATGTTGTCTCCCGTGTGTGCTCCGTGCCCGTTGTGCCGTTTCGACCTTTTGCCGTGTTCCTCGGTTGCCTCGCCACCGACTCGTGGGAACCCGGCAACGGGATCACCCCACCTCTTTCATCTCGTTTGACTCGCTCATGCCATCTTACCTTTTGCATCGGACTCTCAACGAGTTACCGGTACCGATATGATGCGTTGCATCATTTTCGGATCGTTGCCGTGGCACCTTTCCATTCCACCACGGTGACAAATGCTTCTTATCTTGTTAATTGTCAACCTTTTAATAATAATTGCATAAACTTGATCATGTCATCCGCATCATGTTAACAACCTTTAAATGTTTAATTGTGGTTTGCTTATAATTATTAAACTTGCTCATGGGGATTTTCCGGATATGTTGTTGTTATTTTCCGGCCTCATTTAAATTGCCTAGTTAGAATAGTTTTATTATGCTTCACCTCTTGCCATGTTAAAAACAATTAAACTTGTCTTGTTAATAACGAGAGTCAACTAAATAATTAAATGTGGTGTTTCGTCAATATGCAACTCGTTGCATATTGAGCTCCACTTAACTTGTAGTGTTGTTTGTGCACTTTGCCATGTCTTGCATATTTAAACCGGACATGCATCATACTTGGATGTGCATCGTATGCCATGTTGATGTGTGTGTTTACCGTGTTGTTTGTTTCTTTCCGGTTTGCTTCTCTTGTTAGCTTCGGTTCCGTTCCGGAGTTGTGAGGATTCGCTCGACTGTTGCTCCGTCTACTTCGTGGATCCGTTCTTCTCCCTTGTGGAATCCCAGGCAAGATGATCATACCCTTGGATACCTTTACTACCATTGCCATGCTTAGTTGTCTCGATGCTATCGTTACATGTCGCGATACCCATCTTTTATGTCAGCCTCTCCTTGTAGCCATGAAACCTCTAACCTTGACACCTTCCTAGCAAAACCACTGTTTGGCTATGTTACCCGCTTGCTCAGCCCCGCTTGCTCAGTCTCTCTTATAGCGTTGTTAGTTGCAGGTGAAGATGAAGTCTGTTCCAGGAGGGAACTTGATGTTGGTTATATCACAATATCTATAATTATTATTAACACACCTTATATACTGGGCATGGGTGGAAGGCTTGGCCTTTTGCTAGGTGTTTTGTTCCACTCATGCCACCTTAGGCGCCGATAAACCGGCATTATGTTCCTTGATTTTGCGTTCCTAACACGATGGGTGTAATGGGGACCCCTTGACAGTTCGACTCTGAATAAAACTCCTCCAGCAAGGCCCAACATTGGTTTTAATTTGCCCATAATAACAACTTAATTAAATAATTAAATTTGCATAGGGGGTCGCGTCCCCGAGGATTCTTAATTCTACATAGCAGGGGGGGCCAGTGCTGATGGTGTTGGTCCCAAACGAGCGGACTGCGGGGCCGCCTTGGGGAAACCCGAGGTATCTGGTATAACCTGTAGGACGTCTCATCCGGTTGTGGCCTGAGACGAGATACGCGCGGCTACTATCAGGGTGTCGGCACGCCGGGAGGTCTTGCTGGACTTGTTTTACCATTGTCGAAATGACTTGTGCTACAGGGATTCCGAGCCTGATCGGTTTTTCCCTAAGATAAGGGGTGATGATATTATATTTATCACTTCAGCTAATCGTGAGAGCTTGTGATGGGCTAAGTTGGAACACCCCTGCAGGGTTATGATCTTTCGAAAGCCGTGCCCGCGGTTATGTGGCAGATTGGAATTTGTTAATGTCCGGTTGTAGAAAACTTGACAGATGATCCGAAGTAAAACACACAACTGTGTGAGTAACCGTGACTGTCTCTTTTCACTTTGAGAAGAGAACACGGTGGGGTTATGTTTGACCGTATGTAGTTAGGATCTTTAGCGATCACCTCTTTTGCGACCGCTTGCGTAGCTTCTCATCTTATTCTGGTACTCGTAAGTTAGCCACCATATTATGCTTAGTCGCTGCTGCAGCCTCACCACTTTACCTCTGCCTACCCACAAAGCTTTGCTAGTCTTGTTACCCATGGTTATGGGATTGCTGAGTCCTCTGTGGCTCACAGTTACTCCACCACACCAGATGCAGGTTCAGCCGAGTTTGAAGCAGGTGATGGATCAGTGCTTCACCAGGAGCTCGTTGAAGAGTTTGGCTGTTTGCTTGTGACGTTTCGATGTTCAGTAGTGGTTTCTACTAGGATTCGATCCTGACCTGTGGCTTTATGTTGTTTTGGTATCTTTCTTTTGGATCTTCACCCGTAGTCGGGTTGTGATGTTCTGAATGATGATTGTTTATGTAATGTATTGTGTGAAGTGGCGAGTGTAAGCCAACTATCTCCTTTTGCAATTTAATCCCTCTTTTACATGAGTTGTGCAAAGATACCAAACTTGAGATCATTCTAGGATGGGCTTATACCTTTAAGTCGTGCCTCGACACGTAGGAGGTATAGTCCCATCCTGGGCATTACAAATAGACACAACCAATAGTTCATGAACAATACAATACAGATAATGCAATGAAATCATGCTCTTTGTCGTCCATGCCATGCCCACCACTCTTCAATCAGATCCTTCTGAAGATCATTGTGCGTTGCGGGAGACCAAATGGCATGATAGGAGGCAACAAAACGGGCTACCCTTTCAGCCCTCCGTCGCACTCGCACGGGATGTCCCAAGAGCTCATACTGTGAGTAGTCTAAATCTTGGCCACGCTCATTCTCGATGATCATGTTGTGCATGATCACACAAGCGTGCATGATGTACCAAAGCATTTTTTGATCCCAAAATCTAGCCGGTCCTCTCACAATAGCAAATTGGGCTTGCAAAATCCCAAATGCTCTCTCCACATCTTTTCTAGCAGCCGCCTGAGCATTGTGGAAATCAAGATTTTTCTTACCTTCTGGCTTTTTAAACGGCTTCACGAAGGTTTGCCACTTTGGATAGATGCCATCCGCTAGATAATAGTCATAGTTGTACGTATGGCCATTTGCTACAAACTGCACCGGTGGCAACTCACCATTCGCAATCTTATTCATCAGTGGTGACCGGTTGACAACATTGATGTCATTCAAAGATCCAGGCATTCCAAAGAATGCATGCCAAATCCAAGTCTCCTGATCGGCCACCGCTTCAAGGATTATAGTGGAACCCTTTTTTTGGCCGTGGAATTGCCCATGCCATACCTTTGGACAATTCTTCCAACTCCAATGCATGCAATCTATTGAGCCAAGCATGCCAGGAAAGCCGCGAGATTTGTTCATCGCCAATAGCCTTGCGGCGTCTTCAGCAGTGGGAGATCTCAAATACTCATCGCCAAACACTTGCACAATTCCCACTGCAAACCGCTTGACACACATGATGGCTTGGCTCTCACCCATAGCCAAGTGATCATCAACTAGATCGGCCGGGATACCGTATGCCAACATACGCAAAGCGGCTGTCACCTTCAGAAAGGTACTATGCCCGAGCTCTCCGGCGGCATTCCTCCTTTGCTGGAAAAACCGGTCATGGCTCGCTAGTTTCTCTGCAATGCGCTTGAACAAGTCTGTACTCATCCTAAACCGGCGACGAAAATACGACTCCGGGTATGTGGGATTCTCCACGAAATAGTTCTTCATCAATCTGTTATGGGCATCAATCCTATCTCTCCAAATTTTATCCCGACCCATAACCGAACCACCGTGCTTCGGTTTTTTATTGATATGCATAGCTATGCTCATTGCAAGATCCTCCTCCTCTTCCATATCAAATTCTTCTTCGGAAGAATCATACGACGAACTCATCTACAATATTCAATACTATACTATCTAAACTACAATTCAAAATATGCACCAAATTCATAAGTTTGGAGCAATACATACCTTGTAGGCGTTTTGTCGAACACCTTGCGGGCGCGGCGCGGCAGCGAGCCCTCGGGCGCTGTTCCTCGGACGTCGGAAGCGCGCGAGGTCCAGCCGGACTAGGAGGGGGTGGGGCGGAAGTGCGGCGGCGCGGGGAGGCCGGCGAAGCGCCTGAACGGTCGCCGGGGGGCGCGGGCGGCGGCCGTAGCTGAGACAGACCGGGGAAGCGCTTGAGTGGTCGCCAGCGGGCGCGGGCGGTGACGGCGGCGCGGGGATAGGCCGGGGAAGCGCTGAACGGTTGCCGGGGTCGCGAGCGGCGGCGGTGGCACGGTCGGATGGGGGCGGCGGCGCGGTCGCGAGAGTGGAGGAGGGAACGAGCGAGTGCGGGATAGAGCAGTGGCGAGCGCGGGAGAGTCGCGCGCGCGCGAGCTGGCGCAGCAAATAACGGGCGCGGGATTGCGTTTCGGCCAGCACGCTGAATTGGAAATGGCACGCGCGCCATTTTTGCGCGTGCGCTGGAGCTGCCCGCCGCGTTGCGCGCGCGCTAAAACTGCCTTTTTTACGACGCGGCGCTTGTATAGCGCGGCTGTTGAAGATGCTCTTAGATTTATCTAGATACGGATGCATCTAACACTAATATGTGTCTAGACACATCTGTATCTAAACAAATTTAAGACAAGATATTTAGGACGGAAGGAGTACTAGGTAAGTTATGGAGTCCTTGAACTATTCACAGGTTGTTGAATATGTCCCATTTAAATACACTTAATTTTGAGATATATTGGACAGGTTTTGGAAACAAGGCTGAGGAGGAGATGCTGGAACAAGGCGGTGCTGCAAGCGCAAGCGCGGAGTCGCCACTGTCAGAGTAGTGCTGATGCAGATGCTGGGGTCAGGTAGATGGTGGTGATGCAACTTGACGATTAAACACTTTAGTTGGTCTATAGTAGGGTGCCTTGGGCTCTGTTTGGTTGCAGTATGCCCATCTAAAATGAACCTGGAGTATATGTTGTGTTCCTTGGTCTCTAGTAGAGTGTGTTTGTTTGCCGGTCTAGGTAGCTGAGAGCATTGACAGCATCAGTAGATTAACTAAGACTAGGCAGCCAGTCAATTGGAGTGTGCTCTTTTTGTATGCCTGCTATTCCTACAACCTGATGTTTTTTTTGAAAAAGGGGTTAACCCTAGCCTCTGCATCAGAACGATGCATACGTCCATCATTATTAAATAAAGGTAAAAATAAGGTCTAGTACAAGACTTCCTCTTCCGATAATAAAGGCTCAAGAAAGCCAAATAAAAATAACGGCCACAACCGGCCGGCATACACTAGTAGATAAAGAGACATCTGACCCGGTTCGTTAGGGCCTTTAGCCCCGGTTCTTGAACCGGGACTAAAGTGTCGGTACTAATGCCCTGGCCCTTTAGTCCCGGTTCAATCCAGAACCGGGGCAGATGGGTCTCCACGTGGCCTGTGCGCGGAGCCCAGGCAGGAGGTCCTTTTGTCCCGGTTGGTGGCACCAACCGGGACCAAAAGGCATACACGCGTCAGCATTTCTGTGGCTGTGGTTTTTGTTTTTTTAAGGGGAGGGGAGTTGGAGGTTTTGGGGGGTTAATTTAGGTGTTTCATATTGTGTTAGCTAGCTAATTAATAGAGAGAAGTGTCCTCTCTTATGTCCGTGCTTGGTCGACGCTAAGTAGTACACATACGTATAGAGAGGACTAGACATGCTAGCTAGCTAGCTAGTAAGCAAACGAAAGAAACAGAAGATCATAATCAACATATATATGCATACAGAGAAAAGTAATATCGACCACCTCTCCTTCTCCGAGAGATTGGTCGAACAACAAGTTCTCGCATATCTATCCAACACTACCGGGTACGTATATACAACAATTATCTCTTACGAATATAATCTCCTATACGATGGACGCATGGTCCACATAGTATTCTCCGTCTGGCGCGATCACGTGTTCAAGGAAGAATGCCGCCAATTCCTCTTGAATTGCTCGCAGACGATCTGGTGCTAGGAGTTCATCCCGCATCCGAAACATCTAATTTGAAGAAGGGGGTCAATACATGAAATGATGCTATAAAATTGTGAATATTATTAATTAATTGCTTACGCACTTCAAATGATGGTAATGAAATAAAATTGTGAATATTATTAATTGCTTACGCACTTCATATTGTGCTTTAGAGTAGCCCCGCTCACAGGTCGTGTGGCGGATGGACTCGCAAATGTAGTATCCACAGAAATCATTCCCGGGTTCCTGCCACAACCACTTTACAAGAAATAGAGGTCAATCAAACTGATAAGCAAGAATGCCAAATGGTATTGATGAAACTAGCGCTTGAATCAAGATATAGGAGATGCGCGGAACATACTACTATATAGTACTTACTTTCGGGTGTCTAAATTCTAGCTTCTTCGGCAGTCCCGGAGCTTTTTTGGTGAATTTTCTCCAAACCCTGCCATACAAAGAAAACAATTACTTGATATCAGAAATGAACAAAGTTGCTGATATGCATGGTGGATAATATTGATCGATTTAACTTACCTGTCGAGCATTTGAGTCATGTCCGCATACTCCTCGGGATCTTTACGTTTAGAGTCCAAGACAGTTACTACTCCCTTCTCAAGCTTAATCTCTAAGAGAATATAGTGGAAGCTGCGCACGCATGCATGAACTCATCAATTACATTACTATAACCTTGACTGATATATAAGGGAAACCAAATATGCACAAGACAGTAACACTCACTTGAAGTTGTAAGGAAAGAGTATTATATCTTTGTTTTCATTTACCACCAACGATCGTAGCAAGTTGGTCTCGGTATCTGAGGCACGCCATTTAACCTCGGTTGCATCTATGAGGTATGTGTTAATGAACCCAATATTACCGACTTGTCTTTTCTTCAATTCGACGATCTTCAATCTGCATAATATAGTGAGGATAATTATAAATACATGCAATGAAAGAGCTGAGCTATATAGAGAGACTTAATGATAGAAGTAGTACTACTTACAGACAGTAGCAGGTGACCGTTGCTTTATCGAGGGCCAATTGATTGAAAAACTGATAGAACTCCTCAAATGGAATAGGCAACAGTTCAATTCCAACGAGGTCATGCTCCGGTTTAACTCTCACATACAAACTATCCCTCCCCCCAGACTCTCTGCAGATTTTCAAGTACCAATCATGCAATCTTCGCATATTCGTTGATAGAGATCTTTCATTTTTGACGAGAGGCTTCCCGTACTCGTATCTTTGTATATGCACCTCCAAGAAATCATAATGTACATCATCGGACAGGTAATCACCAAGATTGCTATAACTGGGCACCATCCTCGGATCATTAGCGACCATGTCGCTAGACACCTTGAGCGGGGGGCACGATTGGTCCGCTTGTTCGCCGAGCTGGGCAATTTGTTTCCCAGCTCGTCCTTCTGCTAACCTTGGATCACTTTTAGTACTTCCCGACTGCTTCGCTTCGTGAAATGACTTTTCAATAATGCGGTCATAGTTGTCCTTCGGCTTACTTTTCGCTGGTTTCTACAGGGCAGCAAGAGTGCGCTTTGCTTTCACCGAATCTATCTTCTCCTCCGGAGGTGGATGTCTCTGTGCTTTCAACCCTTCAAACCAGTCCTTCACTTCGCCTTGAGCGATCTTCGTGTTTTCCTCGTCGGACCTCTCGTATGGTAACTTCTCTAGAGGCGTGAGAGAAGGACCGAATCTGCATTGCCTCCCGCCTCTGGCTGTACTGCTAGACGTCGGCAGACCAGACGAAGCGGCTGTCTTCTTTCCTTGCTTACGCGCCGGAGCAGGAGCAGCCGGAGCGGCGGCAGGTCTCTTCCGCCCTTGCTGACTAGGTGGAGAAGGAGGAACAGGCTGGCTGCTCGGGCGCGCCGGCGCAGGCGGAGAAGGAGGAGGCTGGCTGCTCGGGCGCGCTGGCGCAGGCGGAGAAGGAGGCGGAATGCCGCCGCGCGCCGGAGAAGGAGTCGGATTGCCCTGATCGTCACTCGCCGAAGGAGGAGGCGGTGGAGGAGGCGGAGTGCCCTGACTCGCCGGAGGAGGAGGAGGAGGCGGAGGCGTCCAGTTGAGAATGTTGATGAGGTCCTTCCGTCATAGGCATGTAGTCTTCAGTCAATAACCCAGCCGAGTCTCCCCTTCACCGGCAGGGTGGTCAAGCTGGAGCTCCTCAAATCCCTCCGTAATTTCATCCACCATTACCCTAGCATATCCTTCTGGAATCGGCCGGCAGTGAAAAGTTGCGCTGGGTCCAGTAGGATAAACAGAGCCAGCTGCCGCCTTGACCTTCATATTTATCCACTGCGTCATAAGGTGGCAATTTTGTACCTCCGTGATAGCATCCACGGGATAGCTGGCAGTAGCCGTCATGACATGCTCCGGCTGAAGCAGCTCGGTGGAAGCCACGCTGCTTCTCCGCTGAGATGGCGGGGTAGCTTCGGGGGAAGCTTCGGCAATTCTTTTGTCCCGATTTGCTTCTCGTTCCTCTATCGCTTGTATTCTGGCGCGCAGCGCCTGCAGTTCGGTCTGCTGCATTTTCTTCCTCCTCTCGTGGCATTTGTAGCCGCCTGCGTCCGGAAACCCAGCACTCCAGGGAAGGTAGCCTGGCGTGCCTCGTGTCCGTCCAGGGTGCTCAGGATTCCCGAGGGCCATTGTCAGCTCGTCGTTCTCTCTGTCGGGGAAGAACGTCCCTTGATGCGCTGCTTTGATATAGTGTCGAAGCTTCCTGAGTGGTATTTCCAATTGCTTGTCCGTCCAAATGCACCTCCCTGATACAGGGTCCAAGGTTCCGCCAGCCCCAAAGAACCAAGTCCGGCAATGGTCTGGCCAGTGCATTGTCTCTGGTTCGATCCCTTTCTGAAGCAGATCATTCTCAGCCTTGGCCCACTTAGGCCGGGCTCTGAGGTAGCCACCTGACCCCGTGCGATGGTGATGCTTCTTCTTCGCAGCATTTATCTGTTTTGTCGCCGACATCTTCTTACTCTTTTCCGATGTCTTATAGGCCACAAATGCGGGCCAGTCATCTTTGATCTTCTCATATATGCCCACGAATTCTGGAGTCTCTTTTTCGCGGACAAACTTATTCAGTTGTTTCTTCCATGCCCTGAATTGGTCTGCCATCTTCGTAAGAGCAGCAGACTTGATTAATTCCTCTTTAACTAGATTCGCCAGATCATCCTCTGGCAGTAGGATGAAATTTGACTTCAGCTCAGTCCGAAGATCTTCTTTCTGCATATCAGTGACATAAGACACCTGAGTGTCTTTTGCAGCCGGCTTTAATCATTGATGGATGCTGATCGGGATCTTGTCCCTAACAAGAACCCCGCACTGATTAACAAATGCGTTCTTTGTCCGGATGGGTTCAATCGGTTCGCCAGAGCGCGAGATTTCTGAGATCTCAAACTTTTCATCTGACCTCAACTTTTTCTTCGCGCCTCGTCTCTTTACCGAAGATTTGCTCGATCCGGAGGGCTAGAAAAAGGAACAAAGACGAGAGTTAATGAATGCATCAATTAACTAGTCAGCACAGTGATACGTCTCAAACGTATCTACTTTTCCAAACACTTTTGCTATTGTTTTGACCTCATTCTTGCATGATTTGAACTAAACTAACCCGGACTGACGCTGTTTTCAGCAGAGCTGCCTGTATGGTTTTATTGTGTGCAGGAAAACGGATTTTTAGGTATCTCAGAAAAATCCAAGAAAAGTCGCAGAAAATCCACGCACCTGAAGGAACCTTGTGCAAGAAGATGGGCCAGAGGGCAGCCAGGGGGGCCCAGGCGCCCTGGTGGCGCGGCCCCACCCCTGGCCGCGCCGGGAGGCCGCCTGGGCTGCTCCCACCTCCTCTGGTGCCCTACTTTGACCCGTATTTATCCCTGTGACGAGAAAACCCCAGAACAGAAGTCGATTTCCCAGTTTCTGTCGCGGAGCCGCCGCCACCCTCTGTTCTTCTTCGGGAGGGCTAATCTGGAGGCTGATTTGGCCTCCGGAGAGGGGAGATCGTCGCCATCGTCATCATCATCACCACTCCATCCTCCCTCCATGACTTCTCCTTCCATGTGTGAGTAATTCCCTGCTGTAGGCAAAGGGGATGGTAGGGATTGGATGAGTTAGATCATGTAATAGTTTATCAGATTGTTGGGGGCATGTTGCCTATCATCTAATATGGTGTTTATCATCTTTGCTTCAACTTGTTGCTCTTAACGCTTGTCACTTAGGGCCCGAGTGCCATGATTTCAGATCTGAACCATATGTGTTTGCATGAATATATTTGTGTTCTTGATCCTATCTATGAGTTGTTTGCACCTATTACGGTCCGGAACCGGCGATCCCAAAAGTGACAGCTTGGGACACCAAAGGGGATGGTCCATAGTTTGAGGATTACATGTATCCATTGAGTTTATTGCTTTGTTCCGGTGCTCTTTGACAGGGGCACCTTAATCTCCATAAGTTCCTTTTGGCCCCGTTCGTATCGGGATGGTAGGACAAAAGATGTTGTGCAAGTTCTTATTGCAAGCACGTACAACTACCTGTGGGATACATGCCTAATGTTTGATACTTGCCTAGATGATCATTACTTTTCTGTGTGCCTTGCCCCAAAATTGATTCACGATGTATCTCATCCATGCAGCGCCCAACCATCCATCTCCCCAGCCTATAGTGTTTTAAATCCTGCTGGTTACTAGTTGTTACTTTTGCTATTTACCTTTGCTGTTTACTTTTACTGTCACCACCATCACTATCATATCACCGTTACCACTTATCTTTTGTTGCAAGTAAGTATATTTCAGGTGCGGTTGAATTGACAACTCAACTGTCAAAGCTTATAAATACTCTTTGGCTCCCCGTGTGTCGAATCTATAAATTGGGTTATTCTTACCCGCGAAGACTATCTCAATCCCTTACGGTTGAGGGTTATCAAGTACCGTTTTCTGGCGCCGTTGCCGGGGAGCATAGCAATATTTACAAGTCAACTTGAAGTATCCTACCTGTTGCACTTCATCCGCTATGGGTAAGAAAGGAGACCCCAAGGTTCCGATCTTACTATCCACTACAAGAAGAGGTACTGTTCTGAACACTAGTGCTACACTTGATTCACCTTCCGTTATGAGTAAGTTTGCCTCACCGCCACCACATGATGCTTCTACTGAATCTGTTACTATGTCTGATACTTTTGATGATGCGTCTACTACTCTTGATGATATTGGTTCACTTGGTTATGCTCTTGAGAAACAGATTGCTGCTGCTGCAAAAAAATCTGGAATTGAAATTCCTGTTACTCGCTACCCTATTGGTGGAACTTATGATTATCCTGATTTGAGTAAACTCAAGGAGAGACTCCTTGATGATGATTACATTACGCTTGATGATGATTTATGCAGGGAACTGACAGAGTTTTCCGGCTCTGACCCTGAAGCTATTAAGAAGCTGCTTGAAAAACACTCCTTGAAGAACAAGACTGTTCCTAATCCTGAATTTGCTACATCTCCTATATGCATCAATGATCCTGATTATGATTTCTCTGTTGATATTTCACTTATACCTATGGTTGAAGCTGACCCCTTTTATGGCAGAGAAAATGATGATGCTACTGCACACCTGACCAAACTCACTGAGTTGGGTGGCTTGTTTACCACGGATGAAAAGATACGAAACTTTTATGTGACTAAGCTTCTTCCTTTCTCTTTGAAGGAAGGTGCTAAAACATGGTATGATTCACTACCATGTGGTTCCATTAAGAATCCTCAAGACTTAGCTCACTCTTTTGTTGATAAGTACTTTCCTGCTCATATGCAACATGTTGCTTTACAAAGAATTTATAACTTTAAACAGTTGCAGGATGAGCACCTCCCTAAAGCTTGGGGGAGGTATTGTAGTCTGATCCGGGCTAGACCAGGACTTGGAGTCCCTAAGAATTAATTAATCGATATATTTTATGCTGGTCTAACTGATGAATCCAGGTCCTATTTGGATAATTGTGCTGGTTGTGTTTTCAGGAAAAGAACACCGGACGATGCAGAGGATTTGATGGGCAAGATTGCCAAAAACCATGAAGATTGGTCCGTCCCTGAACCACCTCCACCACCAAAGAAGAGGGGCATGTTTGTTCTAAGCCCCGAAGATATGCGAGAATCAAAGAAGTCTATTAAAGAGAAAGGTATTAAAACTGAAGACGTGAAGAATCTACCCCCTATTGAGAAGTTGTGTGAGCCTACCACTCACCCTCCTATGGTAGAGGTACACTCTTTTAGATTTCAACGCAAGTGACATCCCTCATGGTAAGCCTCCTGATCAATGTTTAGATGAGTTTGATAATTTTATTATGAAACAAAATCATTTTAATGAGAGGATACAAAGTCAATTGCATGATAATTCCCTTGCTATCAAAAGTTTGCTTGATGTTCTAGGTAGAACAGTTAATGATGTTAAATGTCTTGTGAAGCATTTTCATATGGTTCAAACTCAGCTTGAACGAATTTCTAATGTTTAAAAAGATTTGCTCGCTAACAATGCCAAACAAGATGATTTGCAGGCCTTCGGGATTAAAACCCGAGGAGGAACTAGCACTCAAGATCCTCTCTGTCCAGAAGGGCATCCGAGGAGAATCGAGCAAGATTCTCAAATGCAGGAAGAAGAAATTGTTGGCTCTCCGAAGAAGAAGAAGAAGAAACACAAGGAGGATGACGATTCCAATGATCCTATTACAAGTGAAGAGCCAGCTGTTGATCCGAACAGTGTATCTATCTCCGATCCTGAGACTGAAGACGGTGCCGAACCTGAAGGTAAGGATAATGAGAAGAATGATCCGCCTGAAGTTCGAGAAGAAGAAGCACCTGACAAACGCAAGAAGTACACTAGAGAAGACTTCATCGCAAGAAGACATGGGAAGGAAAGAGAACCATGGATACAGAAACCCATGCCCTTTCCAGGCAAGTCTATCAAATCTAAAGAAGAAGAGCATTACAATAAGTTTTGTGAGTGGATGAAACCTCTTTTTCTTCAAATCCCTTTGACTGATGCTATTAAGTTACCTCCCTATTCAAAATATATGAAAGATATTGTCACTAATAAAAGAAAAATTCCTAATGAAGCAATATCTACTATGCTTGCTAACTACTCTTTCAGTGGCAACATTCCTAAGAAGCTTGGTGATCCAAGTATACCCACCATTCCTTGCTCCATAAAGAATAATTATGTCAAAACTGCTTTATGTGATCTTGGAGCAGGAGTGAGTGTTATGCCTCTCTCTCTTTACAAGAGGCTTTGTTTAGAGAAACTAATTCCTACAGATATCTCTCTTCAGATGGCTGACATGTCAACCGCCGTCCCGATAGGTATTTGTGAGGATGTTCCTGTAGAAGTTGCTAATTGTTTGATCCATACTGATTTTGTTGTGCTTGACATGCCCGAGGATGGGAGCATGTCCATTATTCTTGGTAGACCTTTTCTTAACACCGCATGTGCTATTATTGATTGCAATAAAGGAAAGGTTACCTTCAATGTGAATGATAAAGAACACACGGTGTATTTTCCAAAGAAGACCGACAAGAGGCATGGCCTCAACTCTATAGAAAATATCGAGACCGAGAAGATTGGAGAATGGGACTGTCCACTACAAGTGCACCACGAATACAAAACTATTATGCTAGGGACAATGTCCATTAAAGTAAAGGTGCAATGATCACTTCTTAAGAGGGGAGACTTTTTGCTCTATATATCGCCTGTTTGTTGGTAAGACTTGATCAACCTTACTAGTAAGCATGTTTTATATAGGTAAAAAGTTGAGCTTGTTATGTTTTCATTTGTTTAAGCTTTTGATCTCCTTGCTGTACCAAGTGTTTATGTTTTTGAAGCTTCACAATACTAATCACTGCTTTAAGTTTTCAGAAAGACTTGCAGCCTTCTGAACTTCGAAAAAATTTCAACAGTGAAGTTTTCAGAAAAATTCCAGAAAAATAAAAATAAAAATTTCCATGCCGGGAGTGACCCAGAGGCACCTGGGGCTGACCGGGGGGGCCACCAGTGGCCCAGGCGGCCAGCTGGCGCGGCCTGCCCCCTAGCTGCGCCCATAGGGCGCCTGGGGCCCACAAGACCCACCTCCAGGTGAGTCTTCTTCCTCTCTCTCTCTTTCTCTCCAAAAACACGAGTTCTGCACTTGTTCTTGCATTCTTGCTGCTCTTGGAGGCGATTTTCGATCTCTCTCTACAGCCTATCATTCGAGCTGAGATTTTGAACAAATACTCCCTGGTATGTAACTCCTCCACCCCTCCAATTAGATTTTTGGTTGGTGGCTTCATTTGTGAGTATTTAGTAGTTCTTGGTGCTGTATAGATGAGCTTGCATGCATGTGTAGAAATTTATTTTCCAAGTTTTGATGCAAGTTTATGCTTTAGGTAAGTGAGTTGAGTAGTTTGCCTTAACCCACTTTGTTTAAATCCTTGTTTTTGTAATTTGCCAAAAATTTCAGAAATGAGTTTGTTAGGAAGGGCAAAGGGGTGGCTTGAGAAGAAGAGGCCCGCACACTCCGATCGAGTTACTAGAGCCGCAGCCTCACCCTCGACTGCTAGGGTGAGCTACAATGAAGATCATGTGCCCCTAGAGTTGTTGGAAGACACAAGTCCAGCACGTGCTATGATGTTCCCATGTGATGAATTCCTTGAAGCTGCGGGAATTAAGGATGAGTTTTATAACCTTTGTGCTAATGCAGGTCTGACACGGCTCGTCACGTGCCGTGTTACTCAGTATCAAAAACTCACCTCCGGTTTCATTAACAGTTTTAGATATAACCCTGATACTGGTGCTATTGAGTTTAAAATTTACAATGATCTTATCACCATGCCCTTGGGAAAGTTTTGTGAAATAATAGGTGTGCCAAACGTTGGGCGGACGACTAAGATGACCTCTCAGCCCTCCGAGCTGAAAACCGTCTTCAACTCTCTCTACAGCATGGGTACAAGGGATATTCATCGGTCAATAATCTCCAGCATCTTATTCCCTCACCTCAGGTATTTTGCGTATTATGTTGCTAGAGGGGTATTAGCGCGTGACAACACGAGCAACACTTATGCGCCGGATATTGCTATCCTGGCAACCGCCCTCTCAGGGAGGTTTGATTATAATTTGGGTGCCTTAATTGCTCGACGCCTTGCTATGAACGGTAACAGGGGAGATTTATTTGGTGGTGTTTATGCCACACTTATCTTAGAATATCTTAAAGGCACCCCACACCCTGATGATGAGCCTTTTACTTATTTAAGTTTTGATCTTGCTGCTATGAAAAGGCATAAGTTTGTTACCATGACTTCTGAGCTTGGTAATCTTGTTTATATCTTGCGTTTCGGAACTACCGCGGAACGCAAGATCCGTCTACCTGCACCTCTTTTGTTTGATTTTTCTCGCAGGAACGGATGGTCCTTTGATGTTATCCAGTTCGATGAGTTCATGGTCCAGCATCAGTTTCATAACCCCATGGAGGGGGTTGTGCCCGACGAGGAGGAGCATAGTGAGTTCCACCTTTTCAGGGGGAGACCGTCACCCAGTTTGGTGAAGGGTCTTCCTCTACTTGGAGTACGGACCCTTCTTCGTGGGAGGATCCGAGGAGTTCGGTGTACGCGCCGGAATCCTTCTACGACCCTTGGACTCACCAGCATTCCCCCGGAGCAGGAGGCTCCTAGGGGCAGTACCTACTACGAACTTAGGCCAAAAGCCTAAGCTTGGGGGAGTACGTGCCCTTCTCACTTTTCCATTGTATTATCCATTTTATTTCTGTTCGCTTTAATCTTTCCGAAGTTTTTGCCCGTTTTTCTTTATTTCTTTTCTTTGCAAAAACAACAAAAAGATTTTCTCTTTCTTTTGCTTTCGTTCAAACCTTTGAAATAATCCAAAAAGATTTCCTTTCTCTCTTTAGTTTGCTTTGTTTTCAGAGTTCAGCTCGAGTCCGTGATGGCACTTAATTATATTTCCAACGTTCGATCGTGCAAGTGACGAGGCAGTAATGACGAAGATCGACTGAAGGGAAGCAACAAGGAAAACCGGTATGAACTCTTCTTGTTTCTACTTTTGTACATATGCCTGTACTTATGATCTAGAGACCAGCTTGTAGCGACATAGTGCTATGTTTACAATGCTTTCCCAGTGGTTCATGCTTTCCTTGTGGCTAGTCTCAAATAGCTAGAGTATATAATGTGTTATTGAAATGATTTACATGCATTGCACTGCTCATAGTCTGGTATACTAAGGTGGTATTTCCCTTTGGAGAATTCCTGGATTGACTTGGCACATGTTTACACCTGTTTTAGACTAAAAAGTCTGCTTTGCCTTGATGATCTTTGAGTTTCAGAATAGTTATATCACTTTCATGCCCGATTCAATGTTGCTTTGTCGCTCTGCATGATTATGACCGTTATTGCTCTTTAGTTGGTCGCTTCCCAGTCTCTTGCTAGCCTTCGCTCGTACTAAGCGGAATTCTGCTTGTGCATCCAAATCCTTTCAAACCAGTTATTCCATATGAGTCCACCATACCTTCCTACGTGGTATTTACCTGCCATCCTAACGAAGACTTTCTTGTACCATCTCGAAATTATTCAAATTTACTCATGTTTTGTGCCTCTGTTTTAGCTCATGAGGAAGTAGTAGTTAATTCATGATCTTTTTAAGTTGGACAAGTTTTATCCCGGGATTGCATGTCTAATCTGCAATCCCCTAATACGAGAAGGAACTGGCATGAGTGCGCCCAGCTCATAAAAGATAATACAACAAACAAACCCTCCTTCACGCTTTGTTCATGAGAAATCAGAAAACTTTTGGCAGTGATAAACAAAGGAGATTAAGGGGATGTGATCGTCCCCGCGCGGGAGCCGTTCCTCGAAACTTGTCCAGCTCGAGAAGTAATTGGGTTGTCTACTAAACATTCGTTGACGAAATATGCACCTCTCAAAATCATTTTTACTCTGTTTCCAAAACCAAGAGCTCTGGTACATGTTTAGTCTTTGCTTCCAACCATGGGTTTTCAACCTCGCCATCAAATTCCATGGTTCGAGAGTCTCCACCTTCTTTCTTCAAAGCACCAACTAGGAGAGCATGATTGTCATTCTGAGTGTAATGTGCATTGTCCCAAAGTATTACATTGTCTTCTGCATGCTTGTGATATTATTTATTAAAAAATTCTTAGTTCTAGTCTCCTTTAAAACTCTGGAGGAGTTTCTGCATTTATGTTTTGCTTCACTCATGGAGGCTAGCGAGATACCACTCTAGTATGTTCAAGCTATGTGCAATGTAATCTTGTCTTGATTTTCAGTAGTATATTATTTACTTTTGGTTATTTGTGATTGTTCACTTGAAAGAAGGATTGCTTCGCGCATTGTCCAGATAGCATTGTTTCAATACTTGCTAGACTCTTTTCGTAGTACATGCTTATATACATTTAATGAAGCAAAAGAGTTTGTCAAAGTTTTCTTTGTCGCGTCCAGTTCGTCGAACTGAATTGCTTGTGGACAAGCAATATGCTAAGATTGGGGGAGTTGATACGTCTCAAACGTATCTACTTTTCCAAACACTTTTGCTATTGTTTTGACCTCATTCTTGCATGATTTGAACTAAACAAACCCGGACTGACGCTGTTTTCAGCAGAGCTGCCTGTATGGTTTTATTGTGTGCAGGAAAACGGATTTTTAGGTATCTCGGAAAATTCCAAGAAAAATCACAGAAAATCCACGCACCCGAAGGAACCTTGTGGCAGAAGATGGACCAGAGGGCAGCCAGGGGGGGCCCAGGCGCCCTGGTGGCGCGGCCCCACCCCTGGCCGCGCCGGGAGGCCGCCTCGGCTGCTCCCACCTCCTCTGGTGCCCTACTTTGACCCGTATTTATCCCCATGACGAGAAAACCCCAGAACAGAAGTCGTTTTCCCAGTTTCCGTCGCGGAGCCGCCGCCACCCTCTGTTCTTCTTCGGGAGGGCTAATCTGGAGGCTGATTTGGCCTCCGGAGAGGGGAGATTGTCGCCATCGTCATCATCATCACCACTCCATCCTCCCTCCATGACTTACCTTCCATGTGTGAGTAATTCCCTGCTGTAGGCAAAGGGGGTGGTAGGGATTGGATGAGTTAGATCATGTAATAGTTTATCAGATTGTTGGGGGCATGTTGCCTATCATCTACTATGGTGTTTATCATCTTTGCTTCAACTTGTTGCTCTTAACGCTTGTCACTTAGGGCCCGAGTGCCATGATTTCAGATCTGAACCATATGTGTTTGCATGAATATATTTGTGTTCTTGATCCTATCTATGAGTTGTTTGCACCTATTACGGTCCGGAACCGGCGATCCCAAAAGTGACAGCTTGGGACACCAAAGGGGATGGTCCATAGTTTGAGGATTACATGTATCCATTGAGTTTATTGCTTTGTTCCGGTGCTCTTTGACAGGGGCACCTTAATCTCCATAAGTTCCTTTTGGCCCCGTTCGTAGCGGGATGGTAGGACAAAAGATGTTGTGCAAGTTCTTATTGCAAGCACATACAACTACCTATGGGATACATGCCTAATGTTTTATACTTGCCTAGATGATCATTACTTTTCTATGTGCCTTGCCCCAAGTTAGATTCACGATGTATCTCATCCATGCAGCGCCCAATCATCCATCTCCCTAGCCTACAGTGTTTTAAATCCTGCTGGTTACTAGTTGTTACTTTTGCTGTTTACCTTTGCTGTTTACTTTTACTGTCACCACCATCACCATCATATCACCGTTACCACTTATCTTTTGTTGCAAGTAAGTATATTTCAGGTGCGGTTGAATTGACAACTCAACTGTCAAAGCTTATAAATACTCTTTGGCTCCCCGTGTGTCGAATCTATAAATTGGGTTATTCTTACCCGCGAAGACTATCTCGATCCCTTACGGTTGAGGGTTATCACACAGGCTTAACTAATATATATACCTCCTGGTCGGACTCGGTTCGGTCACCGGAGCCAGCATCACGGTCTCCTTCTTGCACCGGCATTGGGTCACCGGAGCCGTCCTCACGGTCTACTTCTTCCATGTGCATTGGGTCACCGGAGCCATCAATATCATAGCCTAGATCTTCCAGCTCTCTTTCCACCAGCTCATTGGTGTCGTTGAGAAACGACAAGACGGCATCTTGTCCGTCTGCTATTATGTCCATCAACATCGCTTCTTGTGCTTAGTCTCGGGTGTTGTCGTCCATAGTTTCTACAAATATTTACAACATGCCAATTATTATTCAAACATGACAGATGGATATATTAATGGCAAACATAGAACTAGCTTCGACCCTCGACCCCTGGACGACCCTCGACTGCTCGGCGATCCACAACCCTAGACCCCCTCCCATTTTGTCTAGTGTCAAAGGATTCAATTAAACCAATACTTCATCATTAGGCGAAAGTAACAGTCGCATGATGGTACGAAGCTCTCCAAAGTTATTTTGGAACGGAGTCCCAGATAGGATAATTCGTAACAAAAGACGGATTATCCTATCTGGAACTCCGTTCCAAAACAACTTTGCAGAACTTCGTTCCAACATGCCCTGGTTACTTCTGGCAAATGATGAAGTCATGGATTTCTTCAATACTTTGACACTAGCTAGGCAACCTCTCGATCCCTCGACCCTCGACTGCTCGGCGATCCACAACCCTAGACTCCGTCATGTCACATTTTGTCTAGTGTCAAAGGATTGAACAAAACCAATACTTCATCATTAGGCGAAAGTAACAGTCGCATGATGGTACGAAGCTCTCCAAAGTTATTTTGGAACGGTGTCCCAGATAGGATAATTCGTAACAAAAGACGGATTATCCTATCAGGAACTCCGTTCCAAAACAACTTTGCAGAACTTCGTACCAACATGCCCCGGTTACTTCTGGCAAATGATGAAGTCATGGATTTCTTCAATACTTTGACACTAGCTAGGCAACCTCTCGACCCCTCGACCCTCGACTGCTCGACGATCCACAACCCTAGACCCCCTCATGTCACATTTTGTCTAGTGTCAAAGGATTCAACAAAACCAATACTTCATCATTAGGCGAAAGTAACAGTCGCATGATGGTACGAAGCTCTCCAAAGTTATTTTGGAACGGAGTCCCAGATAGGATAATTCGTAACAAAAGACGGATTATCCTATCAGGAACTCCGTTCCAAAACAACTTTGCAGAACATCGTACCAACATGCCCCGGTTACTTCTGGCAAATGATGAAGTCATGGATTTCTTCAATACTTTGACACTAGCTAGGCAACCTCTCGACCCTCGACTGCTCGGCGATCCACAACCCTAGACCCCCTCATGTCACATTTTGTCTAGTGTCAAAGGATTCAACAAAACCAATACTTCATCATTAGGCGAAAGTAACAGTCGCATGATGGTACGAAGCTCTCCAAAGTTATTTTGGAACGGAGTCCCAGATAGGATAATTCGTAAAAAAAGACGGATTATCCTACCAGGAACTCCGTTCCAGAACAACTTTGCAGAACTTCGTACCAACATGCCCCGGTTACTTCTGGCAAATGATGAAGTCATGGATTTCTTCAATACTTTGACACTAGCTAGGCAACCTCTCGACCCCTCGACCCTCGACTGCTCGGCGATCCACAACCCTAGACCCCCTCATGTCACATTTTGTCTAGTGTCAAAGGATTGAACAAAACCAATACTTCATCATTAGGCGAAAGTAACAGTCGCATGATGGTACGAAGCTCTCCAAAGTTATTTTGGAACGGAGTCCCAGATAGGATAATTCGTAACAAAAGACAGATTATCCTATCAGGAACTCCGTTCCAGAACAACTTTGCAGAAGTTCGTACCAACATGCCCCGGTTACTTCTGGCAAATCACTAGTAGAAAACAGGGCATTGGTCCAGGCCTGTCCAGCCCATTAGCCCCGGTTCAATCTAGAACCGGGTCCAATGGGGGCACTGGACCCGGTTCGTGAGCCCAGGGGGCCGGCCGGGCCACGTGGGCCATTGGTCCCGGTTCGTCTGGACCTTTTGGTCCCGGTTGGAGCGACAAACCGGGACCAATGGCTCTTGGTCCTGGCCCACCACCATTGGTCCCGGTTAGTGATATGAACCGGGACCAAAGGCTCCCCTTTAGACCCGGTTCATAGCACCAACCAGGACCAATGAGGTGCCTATATATAACCCCTCACTCAAGAGCAGAGCTCACTGCTCTGTTTTTTTTTTCTGGCCGAGGAGGAGAGGGGTCAGTGGTGCTCTAGTTCACCTCCTATGCACACAACGTGTTCGGTGGAATGCCCGAGCCACACTAGTTAAGCTTTTCTCCTCTCGAAGCTCTATTTTCTCTGAGATTTGTCTAGGTTTAGCGGTCCGTCACGTCCCGTCCCCGTCTTCGCCGCCGTCGATCGCCCCCGCCGATCTCGTCACCGGCACCACCGTGGTGAGTCTCTTGTTATGTCCATGCTTTTCTTACTTTTATTATTGCTTGTTATTATTGCTTTAGATAGATATTTGTCTAATTTTCTTACGTTTATTATTGCTTGTTATTATATAGTGCGATGGTTTTGATATCCTCCCACGTGGGCCCTCGTCCTGTCTACGATTCGGATGTGGTATATTATCTTTAATTTATAACTAATTGTTTTAGTGTTTATGATAGTTATGCCGATCAACCTGACATGCATAGATGTTTTATTATGTCTAGGAGGTAGTTGAACCGGAAATTCCAACCGACCCTTTTGTGGAGAGGTTAAATTTAGTTGAAGAGGAAAACATTTCCTTAAAGAAAAAATTGGAAAAAAATGGAGGAGGAGAAGATGGAATTGGAGTTGCATGTTGCGGAAGTCATCGATGATCACAAAATCAAGATGGACCCTATTGTCGAGAGGTTAAATTTAGTTGAAGAAGAAAACAAATTCTTGAAGGAAATAATAAAAAAAATTGTGGACGAGAAGATGATATTGGAGTTGCATGTTGCGGATGTCGTCGATGATCACAAGATCAAGATGGATGCAATGTGGTAGAAGATTAAAAAGATTAGAAAATATGCCATTCATACCGAGGCTTGGTATCATTATGCCGTTGGATCAATTGTTACATTGGTTGCGATTATGATCGCATTTGTTTTCGCATTGAAAAGATTTACATAGTTTCGATGTGTATGGAGAGCTATATGTTGTTAGATGAGAACTATATATGTATGTACTTTGGTTTAATGTGATGATGAACTTTTATCCATTTGGTCACTTAATTATCTATTTATGATGTTCTGTAATGGTTTTTGACACACTTAATTATATATAATGCACGCAGATGAACCGGCAATGGATGTACGGTGACAGACACACCTCCGAGTACATTAAGGGCGTGCAGGAGTTTCTAAATGCGGTTGAGGCAAACAAGCAGAATGGTTTTATGTGTTGTCCATGCACTAAATGTGTGAATACGATGTCTTACTCTAACCGGAAAGTCGTTCACTCCCACCTACTTTACAAGGGTTTCATGCCACACTATAATGTTTGGACGAGGCACAGAGAAATAGGGGTTATGATGGAAGACGGCAAAGAAGAAGAGTACGATGACAACTATGTGCCCGCTGAATACGGTGATGCTGCAATGGGGGGAGCTGGTGAAGATCAAGAGGAACCAGACGATGTGCCCAATGATGCTGCAACGGGTGAAGCTGCTGAAGATCAAGAGGAACCAAATGATGATCTCCGCCGGGTCATTGTCGATGCAAGGACACGATGCGAAAGTCAAAAGGAGAAGCTGAAGTTCGATCGCATGTTAGAGGATCACAAAAAAGGGTTGTACCCCAATTGCGAAGATGGCAACACAAAGCTCGGTACCGTACTGGAATCACTGCAGTGGAAGGCAGAGAATACTGTGGCTGACAAAGGATTTGAGAAGCTACTGAAAATATTGAAGAAGAAGCTTCCGAAGGATAACGAATTGCCCGACAGTACATACGCAGCAAAGAAGGTCGTATGCCCTCTAGGATTGGAGGTGCAGAAGATACATGCATGCCCTAATGACTGCATCCTCTACCGCGGTGCATACAAGGATCTGAACGCATGCCCGGTATGCGGTGCATTGCGGTATAAGATCAGACGAGATGACCCTGGAGATGTTGATGGCGAGCCCGCCAGGAAGAGGGTTCCTGCGAAGGTGATGTGGTATGCTCCTATAATACCACGGTTGAAACGTTTGTTTAGAAACAGAGAGCATGCCAAGTTGATGCGATGGCACAGTGAGTGAGGACCGTAAGAAAGACGGAAAGTTGAGAGCACCCGCTGACGGGTCGCAGTGGGGAAAAATCGAGAGAAAGTACTAGGAGGAGTTTGCAAAGGACGCAAGGAATGTATGGTTTGCTTTAAGCGCGGATGGCATTAATCCTTTCGGGGAGCAGAGCAGCAATCACAGCACCTCGCCCGTGACTCTATGTATGTATAACCTTCCTCCTTGGATGTGCATGAAGCGGAAGTTCATTATGATGCCAGTTCTCATCCAAGGCCCTAAGCAACCCGGCAACGACATTGATGTGTACCTAAGGCCATTAGTTGAAGAACTTTTACAGCTGTGGAATGGAAACGGTGTACGTGCGTGGGATGAGCACAGACAGGAGGAATTTGACCTAAAGGCGTTGCTGTTCGTGACCATCAACGATTGGCCCGCTCTCAGTAACCTTTCAGGAGAGACAAACAAAGGATAACACGCATGCACGCACTGTTTAGATGACACTGAAAGTATATACCTGGACAAGTGCAGGAAGAATGTGTACCTGGGCCATCGTCGATTTCTTCCGACCAACCATCAATGTCGAAAGAAAGGCAAGCATTTCAAAGGCGAGGCAGATCACCGAAAGAAGCCCGCCATGCGTACCGGTGATCACGTACTTGCTATGGTCAATGATTTACACGTAATCTTTGGAAAGGGCCCCGACGCACTAGCTGTTCCGAATGACGCTGAGGGACACGCACCCATGTGGAAGAAGAAATCTATATTTTGGGACCTACCCTACTGGAAAGACCTAGAGGTCCGCTCTTCAATCGACGTGATGCACGTGACGAAGAACCTTTGCGTGAACCTGCTAGGCTTCTTGGGCGTGTATGGAAAGACAAAAGATACAGCTGAGGCACGGGAGGACCTGCAACGTTTGCATGAAAAAGACGGCATCCCTCCGAAGCAGTATGAAGGTCTTGCCAGCTATGCTCTTACGAAAGAAGAGAAAGAAATCTTCTTTGAATGCCTGCTCAGTATGAAGGTCCCGACTGGCTTCTCGTCGAATATAAAGGGAATAATAAATATGGCAGAGAAAAAGTTCCAGAACCTAAAGTCTCATGACTGCCATGTGATTATGACGCAACTGCTTCCAGTTGCATTGAGGGGGCTTCTACCGAAAAATGTCCGATTAACCATTGTGAAGCTATGTGCATTCCTCAATGCAATCTCTCAGAAGGTGATCGATCCAGAAATCGTACCAAGGCTAAGGAGTGATGTGGCGCAATGTCTTGTCAGTTTCAATCTTGTGTTCCCACCATCCTTCTTCAATATCATGACACACGTCCTAGTTCATCTAGTCGACGAGATTGTCATTCTGGGGCCCGTATTTCTACACAATATGTTCCCCTTTGAGAGGTTCATGGGAGTCCTAAAGAAATATGTCCGTAACCGCGCCAGGCCAGAAGGAAGCATCTCCATGGGCCATCAAACAGAGGATGTCATCGGGTTTTGTGTTAACTTCATTCCTGGCCTTAATAAGATAGGTCTCCCTAAATCGCGGTACGAGGGGAGACTGACTGGAAAAGGCACGCTTGGAAGGGACTCAATAATATGCAGGGACGGATATTCTTAGTCTCAAGCACACTACACAGTTCTACATAACTCTACATTAGTGACCCCGTATGTCGATGAACACAAGAACAGTCTGCGCTCCAAACACCCGGAGCAGTGCGACGACTGGATTACATGTGAACACATCAGGACTTTCAGCAGTTGGTTGGAAACACGTCTCAGAGGTGACAACACTGTTTGTGATGAGTTGTACTTGTTGTCCAGGGGACCATCTTCGACTGTATTGATTTACAAAGGATGCGAGATAAATGGGAATATATTTTACACGATTGTCCAAGATCAAAAGAGTACCAACCAAAACAGCGGTGTCCGCTTTGATGCAAAAACCGAGAGGGGAAAGGACACATATTATGGTTACATAGTGGACATATGGGAACTTGACTACGGACATGATTTTAAGGTCCCTTTGTTTTAGTGCAAATGGGTCAATCTGTCAGGAGGCGGGGTACAGGTAGACCCACAGTACGGAATGACAATAGTGGATCTGAAAAATCTTGGATACACTGACGAACCGTTCGTCCTAGCCAATGATGTGGCACAGGTTATCTATGTGAAGGACATGTCTACCAGACCGAGAAAAAGAAAAGATAAAGAAGCGAATACATCATACGATGAGCCAAAGCGCCACATAGTTCTTTCAGGAAAAAGGGACATCCTGGAAGTGGAGGGCAAGACAGACATGTCTGAAGATTATGAAATGTTTCATGAAATTCCTCCCTTCAAAGTCAAGGCTGACCCAAGCATCCTGATAAACGATGAAGATTATCCATGGTTACGGCGCAATAAGCAAATGACACAAGCGAAGAAAAAGTGAAGACTTTTTTCGGCAACTATTATGATGATATCATGACAACTTTGTAACAAACGAGTATGATACCATTGTCCGTTTGTACTATTCAAATTTGCACTAACAGAAAGTTTGTAATTGGTTTTACCAGAAAGAATTAAAAAATAAAGCAAAAAGAAAACAAAAAAAATAATGCAGAAAACAAAAAAAACTTGCAAAAAAATAAAAAATAGCAACAATAAGTATCTCATTGTAAGTAGAAACAAAATAAAATAAATAAAGCAACAAAGAAAACAAATAATTTCAAATTTAAACTATTCAAATTTGAATACTACTTGCACTAACAGAAAGTTTGTAATTGGTTTTACCAGAAAGAATTAAAAAATAAAGCAAA
>LR738712.1:867099187-867147728 GCA_902687465.1 Secale cereale
GTCCCGGTTGGTGGCACCAACCGGGACTAAAGGGAGGCATTGGCCCCGGTTGGTGCCACGAACCGGGACTAATACCCCCCCTTTAGCCCCTGTTGGTGCCACCAACCGGGACCAAAGCCCTTGTCCTGCCCCGTTGTAATGCCCAGGATGGGACTATATCGCCTACGTGTCGAGGCACGACTTAAAGATATAAGCCCATTCTGGAATGATCGCAAGTTTGGTATCTTTGCACAACTCATGTAAAAGAGGGATTAAATTGCAAAAGGAGATAGTTGGCTTACACTCGCCGCTTCACACAATACATTACATAAGCAAAAACATCATTCAAAACTCACAACCCGACTACGGGTGAAGATCCAAAAGAGAGATACCAAAACAACATAAAGCCACAGGTCGGGATCGAATCCTAGTAGAAACCACTACTGATCGTCGAAACGTCACAAGCATACGGCCACTCTCTTCATCGAGCTCCCAGCGAAGCTCTGAACCAGCTCCTGCTTCATTCTCGGCTGAACCTGCATCTGGTGTTGTAGTATCTGTGAGCCACGAGGACTCAGCAATCCCATAACCATGGGTATCAAGACTAGCAAAGCTTTATGGGTAGGAAGAGGTAAAGTGGTGAGGTTGCAGCAGCGGCTAAGCATAATATGGTGGCTAACTTACGAGTACCAGAATAAGATGAGAAGCTACGCAAACGGTCGCAAAAGTAGTGATCGCTAAAGATCCTGAACTACATACGAATCAAACATAACCCCACCGTGTTCTCTTCTCAAAGTGAAAAGAGACAGTCACGGTTACTCACACAGTTGTGTGTTTTACTTTGGATCCTCTGTCAAGTTTTCTACAACCGGACATTAACAAATTCCAATCTGCCACATAACCGCGGGCACGGCTTTCGAAAGATCATAACCCTGCAGGGGTGTTCCAACTTAGCCCATCACAAGCTCTCACGATTAGCTGAAGTGATAAATATAATATCATCACCCCTTATCTTAGGGAAATCCGATCAAGCTCGGCATCCCGGTAGCACAAGACATTTCGACAATGGTAAAACAAGTCCAGCAAGACCTCCCGGCGTGTCGACACCCTGATAGTAGCCGCGTGTATCTCGTCTCAGGCCACGACCGGATGGGTGAAGCTACGGGTTGTTACCAAACCTCGAGTTTCCTCGTGGTGGCCTCGCAGGCTCCCCGTTTGGGACCAACACCATCAGCACTGGCCCCCCCTGCTATGTAGAAAAGAATCCCCGAGGGTGCGACCCCCTATGCAATTTTAATTAATTAATTAAGTTGTTATTATGAGCAAATTAAAACCAAAGTTGGGCCTTGCTGGAGGAGTTTTATTCAAAGTCGAACTGTCAAGGGGTCCCCATCCACCCCTCGTGTAAGGAACACAAAATCAAGGAACATAATGCCGGTTTATCGGCGCCTAAGGTGGCATGAGTGGAATAAAACACCGAGAAAAAGGCCAAGCCTTCCACCCATGCCCAATATATAGGTGTGTTAATAATATTAATAGATATTGTGATATTCCAACAATAAGTTCCCTCCTGGAACGATCTTCATCTTCACCTGCAACTAACAATGCTATAGAGGGGCTGAGCAAGCGGGTAACATAGCCAAACGGTGGTTTTCCTAGGAAGGTTTCAAAGGTTAGAGGTTTCATGGCAGCAAGGAGAGGCTGACATAAAAGATGGGTAGCGCGACATCTAACGATAGCATCGAGACAACTAAGCATGGCAATGGTAGTAAAGGTATCCAAGGGTATGATCATCTTGCCTGGGAATCCACAAGGGAGAAGAACGGATCCATGAAGTAGACGGAGCAACATAGCCGAGCGAATCCTCACAACTCCGTAACGAAACCGAAGCTAACAAGAGAGCAACCGGAAAGAAGCAAACAACACGGTAAACACACAATCATAAACATGGCATACGATGCACATCCAAGTATGATGCATGTCCGGTTTAAATATGCATGGCATGGCAAGTGCACAAACAAAACTACAGGTTAAGTGGAGCTCAATATGCAACGAGTTGCATATTGACGAAACACCACATTTATTTATTTAGTTGACTCTCGATTATTAACAAGACAAGATTAAATGTTTTTAGCATGGCAAGAGGTGAAGCATAATAAAACTACACTATTTAGGCATTTTAAATGAGGCCGGAAAATAACAACAACATATCCGGAAAATCCCCATGAGCATGTTTAGCAATTATAAGCAAACAACAATTCACACATTTTAATGTTGTTAACATGATGCGGATGACATGATCAAGTTTACGCAATTATTATTAAAAGTTGACATGAAGAAGATATGAAGCATTGTCACCGTGGTGGAAGAAAGGGTGCCACGGTAACGATCCAAAAATGATGCAACGGCAACATCTCGGTTCCGGTAACTCGTTGAGAGTCCGGTGCAAAAGATAACGGAGATCCAGCGAAACAAGATGGAAGGTGGGGTGATCCCGTCACCGGGTTCCCACGAGTCGGCGACGAGGCAACCGAGGAACATGACAAAAGATGAAATGGGCACGAAGCACAAGTGGAGCATCTCATACAACACAACAAGCACTACAACAGGACCCCCACTATAGCAACGTCCTTTTTTGTATCTAAATGTCCATATATGCGTTGCTAGGGTCTTTACCAATGGTTTGGGATGCGTAGCCTTATGCAGTGTTGCTAGCGCATAATGCAACACTTATACTATCATTGGTAAAAGAGTCCGTTGCAAGAGAACAACAGATAAAATGGACTTTTATAACAGTTTTATATGTTGGTGCTTGATATACATGAATCAAAATCCCATTGCTTGGCAACAAAGAATTTCCAACGTTTCAATTGTTGGTACATATAGTGTGAATAATAATATCATATGTATATATATTGCTAGCAGTTAAATTAATGCTCTGTGTAAAGGCGATAATTATGTATTTCAAATGAAGGAAAAACAAGACAATATACTCATGAAAGGAAGAAATCATATATTAGATCAAAATTGTCGAACTACAATAGTGGATATTACAGGAGGAACATCATCCGAATGTCATGCATAATCTAACAATTTTCTTGACAGCGGTACTTAAACCGAAAATATCCATCTTAACTGAGGAACAACATCCGACAGGAACGTCATCCCTACAACATAACTAAAACTAAAAGCATCCATCATCATCATCATCAGGAAACAGATCATCGACATCATCATTGCAGCATAATCACCATGCTCCCATATACTCATCCATTTATCTTTTGAATCTACAAATAAGAAAACAAAAATGAACTGTTAACACACAATTCCTTGACATGATGCAAGTAGTAATAGAGGCAAATATTAGTCACATACAAAGGTTGAAGGCCATGCAATCTTTTCTTTTTATGCATTACCGAGAGTATTGCAGTCTTTGCGACTTCATACCAAATTTTTAGTTTCAACTAGTGACATATCGACATGCACTGCCCCGACTCCGTTTCTAATTTCAGGACCATCAAGTTAAAATTTAGGATCTAAACTTACCATTGTATCTAGAGCTACGCCCTTGTTATGATTTTTTGGGCTCTTCAAGAATATTTTAGTTCCTACCAGTAGAGAAAATAATAGTTGCCATATGAGAAGACAGAAACAAAACAGAGGAACATATGAAATGAATTTGAGCTCAACAGATAGTTCATTGGCATCCATCCAACTCAGCGAACCACTTCGAGCACTCTTACTACATGCATTAGCACCTTATGTTGTTTTTAAGGTCTGGACACATACTGATAGCAAAGAAGAAGTAATAAACAACTATACAAGCTAACACTATAGTCTAAACAAAATTTGTATGTGTTTATTAAAAGATACCAGCTTGTTTGCAACATAATTTTTTTCTCCCTGACATGCACCAACATTCTTGTTTTCAACAACATTCTGATAGCAAGATGACCAGTAAATACATAACCATTGGAGCAACATATTCTGAACAGATTGTATATGGTAATGGAAATATACCTTGTGTGCAGTAGAATATATTTCCCCTTGCCGTGCACTGAAATTCTTGTCCATTACATATCTGCTGCAACATAATAATGACCAAAAGTTTAAATAAATTATGTAAAAGACAATATTATGTGGTCCTACTCGACCTTATGACAGTCATCCCCATAGATGTGAAGACGATTAATTCAGATTTCATCTTAAACAATCATATTTTGAAGTAATTTCTGCCCCTACAATCAACAAAAATAAGTCTGACCACATTTATTCCTTATCAAAACAAAATAGCAACTCATTCAGTACTGAGTTGGTACTAGGAATACAGCAAGCTATTCATATTTCATACTCCCTGCATCCAGGTGCATAGGCCGTCTAAGAAAAAGCTCTGTGATTTAGGTGGATTGAGATTGGACGAGAGCGCACACATGTTTCTCTCAAAATCAAAACTGAATTTGGAAATTAATCCTATCATTAGTGCTGGGAAGGAGCGCCATGGGAACATGTAGCATGCATGATTGCTTTCCCACAGAAAAAGAGGCGGTACAGAGGAGAGAGAAGAAGCGCCATGCATGCTATTTGCTTTCACACAGGAGATTACTAGGAGGCGGACCCGTGGGAGATTAGGAGAAGCAGCAGGTTCTGGTGGAGCGAATGAAAAAAAAAAGATGTTGTTTAGTTAAACGAGAAGCATTTAATTGAATTACGTCTAACACTTCTGGAATTTTAGGATTCTCTTCCAATGCAAAGGTGCTTAGATGAGGTGCTAAGTGCATTAAATAACTTAGCAACTCAACTCCTCAATGCATAGATGCTTAACTTGTTGTTGCTAAGCCCACCTTATTAAATGATTTAGCACCTAAACTCTTTCATGCATTGGTCAACTTCTTTCATTTAAGTGATTTGCCTAGGTTCACGCGCTTGGCATTGGTTCTTCGTGGGGTCACCAAAGTGCTCTCTCTCCTCTTTAATTATTGTGCCATGTCACTTTTTAGCTTATGTGGCATGCTTAGCACCTGTCCAACATGGAGCACTGGGAAGGGCCTTAGGTGCCGTATGCACCTGGACGGAGGGAGTAGTGAAAATGATGAACTAAGACATGAAACTGTTACTCTGAAATGTAATTTTGCAAGGGGTCCATTATTTTGATCATCGGGTGTATAAGAAAAACAGCAAGTAACAAAAGGAAACTCCATATAGCAGCTCCTTCGATGACCCAATGTTTTTTAGTTTTTTTCTATGCTGGGAACATTACTTAAATAAAATGTAGTTGTCTTTCAATACTACTAGTTTAACTGTCGATCAATTTCAGTTGCTTAGGGAAGATGAACTTGTACTTGTCTGGTATGCTGCTTCACTTGGTGTTTGTTGGGGGGAACTCATGTACATGTATAACACTATCCGCGGACAGTTAGAGGATCATAAGCTCAAGGACACCCAAGTTCATTCTCTTTGGTGTTAAGGAGGTTTCGTTCATGCACAAGCATTATAGCTAGGATGATGAGATGTTATTTTCAAGTTGGAACTGTGAGGAGATCCCATAGGCCAAGGCTGAGTCTGTTGCAGAGTGTACATGTGTTTTCACTATCGTGCACATGGTTGTTCACTTATATTTATTTTCAGAACAAGTGTGTCTTTTTTGTAGACTGTACTTGTAGTTGTGCTGCTGCAGATCATGTTCTGATATTCATAGTGGAACTTGTCCATAGGTCTGACCAAGATAACAATTCTTCTAGTCACTCCATCGTTCATTTTCTACAAATGACACCCCAGCCAGATTACAGTATGATAGCAACAAGAAAATAACAAGGTCACAAATGTCTGCGCACACATGAAGAAAGAAAGAAACTATGCTAAGTGTTCAACCACAAAATGTTAGGAAAGAACTAACCCAACTGTACTACCCAACTAGCATAGGATAGTCAGAATTGGAGTTCCATAAAGGAATTCTACGAAGGGATTGAACTCACCAAGGTAGTAATGGTGCAGAACTACATTGAAATATTGCATGCGTACACACCTGAAACCTTAACAGTTACTAGATTTAAGCCACCTCTTATGTTCAGTAAACCTACGGACACCAAAACAAACAGGCGCCAGGGCACTATAATGAATAAAACCTAAAAAGCTAATCTCAATCAAGTATGGAAGGTGTAACCTTATAGAAGAAGAATCAGAAACAACCCCCTCTACCTGGAGGCCCCCAAAATTCTAAACCAATAACAGATGACAACTATCAAACACTTGGTCTGCACCATCAAAGTCACACAGGAGAAGAGTAATTAGAAAGCATATAAGGGACATATCTGAACCAAGTGTGGAGGAGGAAAAATCGTCAAGTCATACTAGTATTTACCTTGTGTCGGGGGTGGGGATTGATCTGCTTTCCGTCCCAGTTGCTGAACAAGACATGCATCTTGTGCCCTCAACCACAATGAATCGGCGGAGTGAGCTACGAGGTTCAGGAGGGAGGGCAGGCCATGATCGATCTCCTCGAGATAGGGATCCTACGAGACGAGGAAGGGAATTGTGTTGATATGGGGGAGGGGAGGTTTCCGATTTTGATGGCGCAGTTACCTCCTCGCGATACCTGACTTTGGTTTGCGTTCTTGATTCGTATGATAGGTGGGACCATGGTAATCAAGCACGTGTACTTATTATCAATTGACCAAAATTAGTCCCTATTGGCGGGAGAGAATGGAGGAAAAGAAATTTTTTGGTGTGAAATCAGAAAACAATACGCGGAGTAAAAAATTTAAGCGAAACAATTTTTTTATTATTATCATCTGTCCCTTGACACGCACATGTACATATATTTGTGCCAAACACAATGTGCTTCTTATATGTTTGTAAAAAATCAGTGCAAGATGGGTTAAGTAATATTGATTTTTGTTGCTCAAACCGAGCCTGATTGGCCGCGACCTGCCGCTCGCGGTGTTACTGCTCAACTTCCTCTGTCGTCACGCGCAAGGCACCGTCAGTCGCGGACACTGCAATGTTCCACCACCCTTCCCTTTCCCTTGTTGGCGACGAGGGCGGCGGCGCGCAGCGACTAGGTCAATCCGATCATGACCAGTTGGTCGTTGAGGCGGCACTGGCACCGCGCGGACATCTTCACAGTGGTCTTCGACTGGTAGATGGTATAGGCCTCCGCCAGCGTGGCGTTTGTGAGAACCCAGTCTGGCGCAATGTCTAACATTGCGGAAATAGCAGGGTGATGTGCATTGCGCCGCATCGCGAAACTCGATTGTCGTTAGAGCACAACGACGACAGTCTCCCACCATCGCGTCTGAGCAAAGGCACGAGGTGCCCCATGTGCATTCATGAGCTCCAGGTATGGATCCAGCTTCGCAACGACCGGGCATCGATAGTGCAACAATCAGTGATGAGGCGGGGAAGGCAGTGGCGAGGGCGGCGCCGAACTGCGGTCACGGAGGGAGCTCGAACTGTCACTGAAAATCCTCGTCCATTGCGGCAGCCTCGACCACGAGGGGTGACTGCTGTTGCTGTTGGTTATCCAAGGAGAGCACGGCCTCCTTCTTTGATGGAGTATAGGAGAACGATAGGACAAATACCACGCGTAGCGGCGCCACGATCTGGAGGAAGATCCCTCCGCCGGGGCCGAGAAGCAATCCGGAAAAGCCTAACTAGCCTATCTTGCCGGTCCAAGAGAGAATCAGATTGGATCCCGCGGTTGTGCGGAGAGGAGCAAAGATGAGATAAAGATGGAGTTGGTCAACGTCGGAGCCCTACTTAATCAGCCTGAGCAGGTGGATTGATGCTGCTTTTTTTTTTCGAGAAAATTTCCGATCTATTCATCTTCAATTATGGTAGTACAACGAATACCAGAAATAATAGAAATTACATCTAGATCCGTAGATCACCTAGCGACAACTACCAGCACTAAAGCGAGCCGAAGGCGCGCCGCCGTCATCGCCCCTCCATCGCCGGAGTCGGGCACAACTTGTTGTAGTAGACAGTCGGGAAGTCGTCGTGCTAAGGCCCCGTAGAACCAGCGCACCAGAACAGCAACCGCCGTAGATGAAGAATAACGTAGATCAAAAAGATCCAATCCGAAAACACGCGAACGTAGACGAACAACGACGAGATCCGAGCAAATCCACCAAAGATAGATCCACCGGAGACACACCTCCACACGCCCACCAACGATGCTAGACGCATCGCCGGAGCGGGGGCTAGGCGGGGAGACCTTTATTCCATCTTCAGGGAGCCGCCACCGTCTCGTCTTCCTGAGTAGGACACAAACCCTAACAAAACTGAAAGAAACGAATAAAAACGGAGCCCTCCCGCCGACCCTTGCCGTGATCCACCGCGCCCCCATGGCCCTAAAGCCACCGGAGAGGAGGCGGACCTCCGGCGGTGTCGGCGGGAGGCAAAAACCCTAACTTTTTGTGGAGGAAGAGGAGGCGGCGGTCAGAGTATGCTTCTCGGTTGTCGCGGCCGCATTGAAGCGTTGCCGCCCTCCCGTCCTATCCGGTCGCTCTGATCGACACAAGGCCGTCGAGTCGCGTCCATTTTGGAATGGCTGGCCGACATCGATATGCGGGCGCATTTCCTAGAGCGGTTCGCGGAAGAGAGTGTTTTGTTGGAAATGCGTACATTAGCACGAGTCTAAACGCCCACAAACCTCCCGCCGCTTTGGTTCCGGTTCGAGGGAATTCTGGCTTGCTGGTTTAATTGTATATATGTGTTTTAATATCTTTAATATATTATAATAAAAGGTATAAAATCATTCTTATTTTCTGTCATGCCTCATTGGCTAATTTTTTTTCCTACAATTGCTTAAGTTTGCTTTTTATTTCAATTTACGCCTACTGCGAAAAAAACTCTATTTATGCCTGGGGTATGAAATTTTGTCCTAGAGCAGTTCACGCGGGAGAGTGTTCTGATGGGACTGCGAACATTAGCACGAGTCCGGACGCCCGCAAACATCCCCCAGCTTTGGTTCTGGTTTGAGAGGATTTTGGCTCGCGACTTAATTGTATATGTGTGTTTTTAATACCTTTAATATATTATAATAATAAATCATTCTTATTTTCTGTCATGCCTCATTATTTTGTGACCTCCTAATATTTCCCGCTCAAAAATAATTATGCCTACAATTCATAGTTCAAAGCTGCTTAATTTTGTTTTTTAATTTCAATTTACCCCTACTACAAAAAAACACTTGTCCTAGAGCGGTTCACGCGGGAGAGTGTTCTGGTGGGACTGCATACATTAGCACGAGTCCGGATGCCCGCAAATCTCCCCTAACTTTGGTTCCTATTAGAGGGAATTTTGCCTCACAGACTTAATTGTATATGTGCGTTTTAATATCTTTAATATATTATAATGATAAAAACTACAAAATCATCCTTATTTTCTGTCATGCCTCATTAGTTTGTGACCTCGTAAAATTTCCTACTGCTTAAAAAATATGCCTACAATTCATAGTCCAATGCTGCTTAATTTTGCTTTTTATTTCAATTTACATCTGCTGCGAAAATAAATTAATTAATGCCTGCAATATGACATTTTGTCAGAAAACAACCATGCAGAAGTTCGAACTTGGCCATACAAGAATGGACGCAAGGAAATCACCAACGGGATAAACTAGTGTTTGCGTATGTTTATGGCTACAACATTTATTTATTTCTTGTTTTTTAGGGGAACTCGTTGGATCGAATGGAGAAAAGAACAAGGCCCTACAGTAGCGAGTTCAACTTGCCTTTCTCTCCAAGCCCATCTCTTATCCTGGGACGATGAGCAGGGTAGGCTATTACTGGGCTTATTTTCCCTCCAAACCCATCTCTTATTTATTCTCACTCAACTTGCCTTTCCCGCCTCCTTTTTTTTTTTCTTTCGGATGTGTTGTCGTTCTGACTGAGGAAAAAAACCGGCCATCGGTTTACACGATTTTGAAAAGTTCATAGCATTCCGAAAAAGTTCATAATTTTCTAAACAAATCATGAAATTTTAAAAAGTTCATCGATTTAAAAAAATGTTCACAAATTTCAAAAAAAAATCAAGGATTTGGAAAAAGTTAGCAGAAATAAAAAAATCATATATGAGAGAAAAGTTTATGAATTTGACAAAAATTTCACGAATATGAAAATTTTCATCAATTTTGAAAAAAGCATCTTTTCAAAAAGTGTACATCGAATTTGAAAAAAAAGTCCATCAAATTTGGAAAAAGGTTCATCAATTTTGAAGAAAAGTTCTTAAATTTGAAATGAGTTCATCGATTTTCCAAAAAAGTTCATCAATTTTGATAAAAGTTTCATCCATATTGAAAAAAAATCATGGATTTTACAAAAAGAAAAAATAAACAAAAGCGATCCAGAAAAAACCCGGCGAAGGAAGCTTCCCAAAACTGGGGGCATCCCCGAACTAAAGAAAGAATTAAAGAGGAAAATGAAGTTAGTAGGCACAAGCATTTAGATGTCCTAGTGGTTACTGAGTTTGTCTTTTAGAGAAGAGGTCTAGAGTTCAATCCCATCGCCACTCATCATTTTTAGTAGTTTAAGCAGAAAAAGAGTCAATGGGGTTCGCCCGCTTGCGCCCGTGCCTTTAACGGAATTAGATTTGGCCTGATCTGGATCGGAGAATAATGCCTTTAACCGAATAGGATTTAGCTTGGTCTGGATCGGAGAACAAAATGAAGGGACTACGTGCGATTTGTTTTTCTCTCGAACGATTAGCAGATATTTTTGCCACCACATACATTATGTGTGTCGGCGTGTCTAATCAATTTTTATTTTTAATTATGTAAATTTGCAGTCTTATAACAGACATAATATACAACACATACTTGGCAACATATAAGATATGTTGCAATCTATGTATGCAACTATGGCCATGAGTTGTAAGTCTACAACGCACATGCTGCAACGCTTATATGCGTATCTCCTGTGAATTTTGCAACTTATAGTCAAAATGTTGTAGAATATGTGTTGCTTTATATGGGGTATCCTTGTAGTGAAGCAAACGTTCTCGGGTCATCGTCTCTGGGTTATACCTTCGGAACGGTCGTTCACGGGGCGGTTCGAGATCGTAGGGGAAGTAGTGGAAGTAGCGGAAGTAGTGGTACACGGGTCGTAGAGGAAGAAGTCGTTCACGTGGTCGTCGAGGTTAGTAGTTGCGCACGGTCATCGGTAGGGGTACTCGTTCTATAGTGGGAAGTAGTTGTTCCGTTCGGAGAGGTACTTGGCGAATCCCTCATTTCCGGGGCGACGGTAGTCGTACACGTTGGCGTTTCCGTTTCCGAAGAGGTACTTGTCGCGTCGTCTTGTGTCGGCGTTCTCGGATCGTAGAAGTTCAAGTCATCGTAGACGTTCGGTCGTTGTGGTACTTGTCATAAGGTCGTCGTGGTACTTGCCGGACTCGTTGTAGATGTACACGTACACAGCGGTTCGGGTCGTCGTGGTACTCGTTCGCCATCTCGGTCTTGCGGCTGCGATCTTCACAACAAAAGGAAAAAACAGCAAGGTGCACCGAAGGTCATGGCAGCGGCAGCATGAGGTGACGACGGCAGAGCCTCGGGGCTGGAGGCCGGGGACATGGCGCGGGAGGCGCGGAACCCGGCCGCTGGAGACGGAGGGAAACCTAGACGCGGGATGGACTGATGCCGGGGATGGTGCACGCGGCCTTGACGAGGAAGACGGGGCGCGATAGCTCCTCTGGCGCGGAGGGAAGGGCGCAGAGGCGCGGGTTGGCGACACGGCCGCGGGATCCGGCCGGCGGCCCTAGAGGCGACGGCGGCGACCCCTGGCGGCAAAGAGGAGCAGGCGCTCCTGGCCGGCCTGGCGGCTCACGGCATGGAGGCGAGGCAGCTGCGGTGCGGTGAGGAGGAGGCGTCGGTGCCTGGGGCTCTGGCTGCTGGCGACCATGGCGCTAGAGAGGCGCCAGGCGCTGGTGACGGATGGCCGTGGCGGAAGGCGCAGGCTCGCGCTGCGGTGCTGGCCGGCCGCTGGAGGGAGACGGCGGAAGAAGATGGGGACGATGGGTCGAGGCCTCTGGTGCGTGGAGGAGATCGAGGCGCAGGGCGCTGCTCGTGCTCGAGGGAGAGCAAGGGGAATCGAGGGAGGAGGGAGCGGGGTCGGGCGAGAGGAGAGGCTGGCGGCGGGGAAGAGGGACGAGAGGGAGATGGTGCGATCGGTTGCTGGGAGTTCGAGGAAGGAGCGAGGAGCCTGGGGTCGGCCTCGCTAGGGTTAGCGGAGCGCTGCGGTTGGGCCTGGGGAGGCCTGGGCCGCGCCTAGGGAAGTTGGGCCAGTGGTAGATGGGTCTGGGAGGCCTCGGGAGGCCTGACCGCTGGTGGAGGCCCAAGTGGGCTGCGGCTGGGAGGAGAGGGCCTGGAGGCTGGGATGGCTGCTGGGCTCTCCCTACTCTCTTTCTATATCTCTTTTCTTTTGCAGAATAAAGAAATAGAGAGTCAAAATTAATAAGAAAAGAGGCAAAGAACAAGAATAAAATGATGAAACATTTTTGTAAGGCTTTATGGAATATTACCAACCCCACAAAATAGTTCCAACAAAAATAGGGAAGTGCAAACTAAAATAATTAGCTTGCCTTAAGGAGTTTGAAAGGAGTCTAGACTTTAGGAGGAGCCTCGATACAACGGAAAAAGAAATATAGGGAAGGTTTGACGGTGGAACTTGAATTAAGAGGCATGGGAAAAATTATACAAGTGTGTTGGTTAATTCCAAGCAAATGGAAATATTTATAATATAGCTCCCTAAAAATATTGAGAGGCTTTTATATGTTTTAAAGAGAAGACATTCTTCCCTCGATTTAAATGGACCGAAGGTCCACACAAATTATTTAAGTTGAGATGCAAAAATAAATATGACATGATGGCATGATGACATGATGCAATGCAAAATAAATAAACAACACAAGCATAAATGAAACACACGGGCAACCCGAAACATCTGGAATCTTCTGGAATCTTCTGGGACGTCGGTCTTCGGGCTTCACAACTCTCCCACACTAACAGAGGATCTCAACCCGAGATCCTAGAGATAGCACCGGGTAAAAACGGAAGAGGAAGGGGTAAAACAAAGTTGCTTCTTTGACAAACGAGTGAAAACCAAAGAACCTTGAGAGGTTGAACAATCTTGAAAGAAAGAATACAACGGAGATGAACGAAGTTAAGAGCACTCCGGTAAAAGGAGGAAGAAGGAACACCACGAGAGCCTTGCAGGTTGAAAGACATGAAACAAGAGCTCACGGATGACAAAAGAATTCCAAAATCACTCCGGTTAACCAAGATTGAGAAGGAATAAGAACGAAATAATTTGGACAGCACTCCGTCTGAAAATGGAAGGAATTGGACAAGAACTTGAGAAGATGGAATGATACTTGATGAAATGAACAACATATTGCCTCCGAAACAATTGAAAGAATGGCACAAGGGGTAAGAACGATTCAGACAGCACTCCGGTTAAAAAGAGAGGCAAAACTAGATAAATGACGGAACTTGAATGAAGAAAACAACACTCCGGTTAAATAGACAATCAAGGGAAGAATATGATCTGTATAAAAACGAGATGATGGTTTGGAGAGAGCAACATCACAATGCCTCCGGAACGAAAGAATAGATGCAAGATCGTTGGGAAGAAAGAACGGAGAAGAAAATGACAACTTCTCTCAAAATTGAATTTGATAGAGCATCCTTACGAAGAATGGTTGAACAGAGTTGTTGGAATTCAACAACGAAAAGAATAAGCTTGATGTGGTTTTATGGAAAACAACTCAAAGTTATGAGGTGACAAGCAGCCACTAACAGAAACGAATTGCTTGGATTGAGATCAACAAGGAGACGAAAAACTTATTTCACCGGGAGGGATAGATGAAGAACTTGGTTCATTTATAAGCACCATAATTAGCAACAATCCTTAGGGAAAGCTTTAGGTGAAATATGACCCAAGATAACTCCAACGAATAAATTGAATGGTTGGAAAGATCTCCTGAACAAGGAAAATGATGGTTTTAAATATCTCATTTTTGACAACTCGTGAATCATGAACATGAAGGAATTGTCAAGAATGACATAACACCATCTGAAAAGATAAGGTAGAAAGGATTGTAATTGGAAAGCGTGATGAAGAATGCTTGAGCTCCAACAAGAATCTTGATGAAAACTACGAGGATGAATTAAATCTTGATGAACCACCATGAAAACTCCGGTAATGAAAACATGAGAAGTGAAAGATGAAAAGAATAAGATTAAAGGCCTGCGGTTAATTAGATGGAGGTTTGAAATGATATAATTGAAATAACTTGGGGCTCCGGAAAACAAGATGAACAACTTAGAACCAAGGATATGATATGATGAACAAGCTCCAGACAAAAGAATTAAATCACCTTGAAGGAATAAGAATAAGAATTATGTCATGCATCTCCTTCACCAATTAAATTGATGACAACCAAAGGATTTGGCATACTACTTATTCTCGTTGCAAATAATTAAAGGGATCTCACACCAGCTTGGGTAATTCTTCAACGAAGCACCGGTAGGATTATGAAAGGAACAAATGAATTAAAACGATAACAACAGAAGGGTAAACTTGAACGAACCACCGTAAAATATGGAGACGAACGAAGAGACATCGATGAAGAATATTTGGAGGACGAAGTTGAAAATTGAAAACGAAGAAATATTCTGAAATGACGGCCTTCGGAGGAACACAAAGAAAAGAATTCATGAAATGCTTCGGATGGGTATAAAAGAATTCCTCACAATCTGAACACTAATGAGGATGGCATGAAGCTAGAACCACAACTCATCAAGAGAACGGGTCAAAATTTAAGAGAAACACTTCTCCGGTCTCCAAATGTTGAGAATGAAGATGAGAAATGCCATAAGAATTGTTGAGCACTCTGGAATGAAGAATCAAAAGGTTGAAACAAATTGAAAGAATTTGAAAGCGATCTTGGAGAAGGTATATGATTGATGGAAATCATTCTTATGTCACATTTTGAAAAGAATTGAGTATAACTCCAGAAAAAATAAAAGAGTCAGGTAAGATCCTGGGAAAAGACCTGTGGGTTAGGGCCCACTCAAAGAAATCACCGTTGAAAAAGATTGCTTAAGAGATATTGCACTGGTTGGATTAAATGGCTTGAATAAGATGATAATCCTCAAAATAATTTGACAGGATTAAGAATGGAAACACAAATCTTCTGAGAAATCTTCAACACTCCGGATAAGAATAACAAGAGGAGAATGATTAATTGATGTACCGGAATAAGAAAGCATTGTGAAAAAAAGGAAAAGGATAAGATCAACACCGAAATCTTGAATTACATCCACCGGCAGAATTTGAGAACAAAAGAATGATGAACTTGAAGCTCTTGAGCATCTTCACGATAATTCACCGGATAAGAACATTGAAGGAAAATAATAAAGAATACCACATGAATAAAATGGATATTTCATTAAGAATTCCAGCTCCATAAAGAAAAGGGAGGGAGGGTGGGGAAAACAAAGACAACTTTGGATGAATGCAACAGACAATCGTCAGATTTCTCAACGACGTCCGTATGGAATAACTTGAAGAGAAGGCACACCGATTGAAAAGAATTAACATGAAAATCTTGACGATCGAGAAGGATTAGCACTCCCACAGAAATATGAGAATACCGATTAGGAAAGGTATGGAATCAACATTTGACATCGAAGCAACTCGAATACCAGAATCAAAACAAAACAACGGATAGATGTTTATGAAGAAGATTATGTTGCAACATATCTATCCGAACAGAGAATTGAACGAATGAATTCTGCAGGTACATCAACTTGTCGAGAAGCCACTTGGAAGAACAAAAGATAAAAAAAAGAAACAAGGAGCAGATAGAACAAATACAAGATAGAAGCTTCGTTCAACATATTCGTGCTGAAAGCTCATGGAACGTGTTACAAAAGAGTTTTCCAATCCCCGGATCAGCATAGCCAAGGACCCTTTAAGATGCAACTCCCGATCAGAACAAGTCCATAAAACCACTTCACTCAATGTAGAACCCCGAACTTCATATCATGCACTCGTTGGAAGAATGCCTAGAACTACTAGATGAACCCACCTATTAATTTCCGAAAGTTTCCAGTTATGCAATCAGGTGTTGGGGATACAGGGGAAGCACCGCGCACTCAACTCTAATCCTACATCCAACTGTCTCCATCCTTCAACACATAACCAGTTGTTCTCGGAAACCGTTTACCTCGGACCTTCGAAACGCATCCACTATACAAGCTATGGCAATACTCCCGAACTACCTCCCCAGTACTGGGTGATGTCGGGGTTATCTTGCCACTAACCGCATAGGAGAGTTTTCGATGTCGGCCGTCTTAAGTATTCTAGTACTGCCGCGATGGATTTGTGACGACAACACCTCGGAGCTCAACTCCCCGGGACACTGCCACAACCCCTAATGGCAGGAGGCATCGAGAACAATGCTCTCGTCACAAAGACATCGAAACAATCCAAACAATACTCGCGAGATCCTAAAACAAAATTTGGTGCAATTTTTGAAAGTAGAAGAGGCAAGAGTAGTCGTCAGGAGTCCTCACCAGAGTGAAAAGAGAAGAGGAGCAAAAGAAATCCTACTCTCCGATATATATATAGGACTCAAAACATTTTCATGTGTGTGCCTAGACTCAACCGTCAACGATTCGATCAATCAGTGGGGGCTTCTAGGTCGGAGAAGGCTCTGAATACCAACTTGTAATGCCCAGGATGGGACTATATCTCCTACGTGTCGAGGCACGACTTAAAGATATAAGCCCATTCTGGAATGATCGCAAGTTTGGTATCTTTGCACAACTCATGTAAAAGAGGGATTAAATTGCAAAAGGAGATAGTTGGCTTACACTCGCCACTTCACACAATACATTACATAAGCAAAAACATCATTCAAAACTCACAACCCGACTACGGGTGAAGATCCAAAAGAGAGATACCAAAACAACATAAAGCCACAGGTCAGGATCGAATCCTAGTAGAAACCACTACTGATCGTCGAAACGTCACAAGCATACGGCCACTCTCTTCATCGAGCTCCCAGCGAAGCTCTGAACCAGCTCCTGCTTCATTCTCGGCTGAACCTGCATCTGGTGTTGTAGTATCTGTGAGCCACGAGGACTCAGCAATCCCATAACCATGGGTATCAAGACTAGCAAAGCTTTATGGGTAGGAAGAGGTAAAGTGGTGAGGTTGAAGCAGCGGCTAAGCATAATATGGTGGCTAACTTACGAGTACCAGAATAAGATGAGAAGCTACGCAAACGGTCGCAAAAGTAGTGATCGCTAAAGATCCTGAACTACATACAAATCAAACGTAACCCCACCGTGTTCTCTTCTCAAAGTGAAAAGAGACAGTCACGGTTACTCACACAGTTGTGTGTTTTACTTCGGATCCTCTGTCAAGTTTTCTACAACCGGACATTAACAAATTCCAATCTGCCACATAACCGCGGGCACGGCTTTCGAAAGATCATAACCCTGCAGGGGTGTTCCAACTTAGCCCATCACAAGCTCTCACGATTAGCTGAAGTGATAAATATAATATCATCACCCCTTATCTTAGGGAAATCCGATCAGGCTCGGCATCCCGGTAGCACAAGACATTTCGACAATGCTAAAACAAGTCCAGCAAGACCTCCCGGCGTGTCGACACCCTGATAGTAGCCGCGCGTATCTCGTCTCAGGCCACGACCGGATGGGTGAAGCTACGGGTTGTTACCAAACCTCGAGTTTCCTCGTGGTGGCCCCGCAGGCTCCCCGTTTGGGACCAACACCATCAGCACTGGCCCCCCTGCTATGTAGAAAAGAATCCCTGAGGGTGCGACCCCCTGTGCAATTTTAATTAATTAATTAAGTTGTTATTATGAGCAAATTAAAACCAAAGTTGGGCCTTGCTGGAGGAGTTTTATTCAAAGTCGAACTGTCAAGGGGTCCCCATCCACCCATCGTGTAAGGAACGCAAAATCAAGGAACATAATGCCGGTTTATCGGCGCCTAAGGTGGCATGAGTGGAACAAAACAACGAGCAAAAGGCCAAGCCTTCCACCCATGCCCAATATATAGGTGTGCTAATAATATTAATAGATATTGTGATATTCCAACAACAAGTTCCCTCCTGGAACCATCTTCATCTTCACCTGCAACTAACAACGCTATAAGAGGGGCTGAGCAAGCGGGTAACATAGCCAAACAGTGGTTTTGCTAGGAAGGTTTCAAAGGTTAGAGGTTTCATCGCAACAAGGAGAGGCTGACATAAAAGATGGGTAGCGCGACATGTAACGATAGCATCGAGACAACTAAGCATGGCAATGGTAGTAAAGGTATCCAAGGGTATGATCATCTTGCCTAGGAATCCACAAGGGAGAAGAACGGATCCATGAAGTAGACGGAGCAACATAGCCGAGCGAATCCTCACAACTCCGGAACGAAACCGAAGCTAACAAGAGAGCAACCGGAAAGAAGCAAACAACACGGTAAACACACAATCATAAACATGGCATACGATGCACATCCAAGTATGATGCATGTCCGGTTTAAATATGCATGGCATGGCAAGTGCACAAATAAAACTACAAGTTAAGTGGAGCTCAATATGCAACGAATTGCATATTGACGAAACACCACATTTATTTATTTAGTTGACTCTCGATTATTAACAAGACAAGATTAAATGCTTTTAGCATGGCAAGAGGTGAAGCATAATAAAACTACACTATTTAGGCATTTTAAATGAGGCCGGAAAATAACAACAACATATCCGGAAAATCCCCATGAGCATGTTTAGCAATTATAAGCAAACAACAATTCACACATTTTAATGTTGTTAACATGATGCGGATGACATGATCAAGTTTATGCAATTATTATTAAAAGTTGACATGAAGAAGATATGAAGCATTGTCACCGTGGTGGAAGAAAGGGTGCCACGGCAACGATCCGAAAATGATGCAACGGCAACATCTCGGTTCCGGTAACTCGTTGAGAGTCCGGTGCAAAAGATAACGGAGAGCGAGCGAAACAAGATGGAAGGTGGGGTGATCCCGTCACCGGGTTCCCACGAGTCGGCGACGAGGCAACCGAAGAACATGACAAAAGACGAAACGGGCACGAAGCACAAGTGGAGCATCTCATACAACACAACAAGCAAACGTTCTCGGGTCATCGTCTCGGGGTTATACCTTCGGAACGGTCGTTCACGGGGCGGTTCGAGATCGTAGGGGAAGTAGTGGAAGTAGCGGAAGTAGTGGTACACGGGTCATAGAGGAAGAAGTCGTTCACGTGGTCGTCGAGGGAAGTAGTTGCGCACGGTCATCGGTACGGGTACTCGTTCCGTAGTGGGAAGTAGTTGTTCCGTTCGGAGAGGTACTTGGTGAATCCCTCGTTTCCGGGGCGACGGTAGTCGTACACGTTGGCGTTTCAGTTTCCGAAGAGGTACTTGTCGCGTCGTCTTGTGTCGGCGTTCTCGGATCGTAGAAGTTCAAGTCATCGTAGCCGTTCGGTCGTCGTGGTACTTGTCATAAGGTCGTCGTGGTACTTGCCGGACTCGTTGTAGATGTACACGTACGCAGCGGTTCGGGTCGTTGTGGTACTCGTTCGCCATCTCGGTCTTGCGGCTGCGGTCTTCACAACAAAAGGAAAAAAACAGCAAGGTGCACCGAAGGCCATGGCAGCGGCAGCATGAGGTGACGACGGCAGAGCCTCGGGGCTGGAGGCCGGGGCCATGGCGCGGGAGGCGCGGCACCCGGCCGCTGGAGACGGAGGGAAACCTGGACGCGGGATGGACTGATGCCGGGGATGGCGCACGCGGCCTTGACGAGGATGACGGGGCGCGGGAGCTCCTCTGGCGCGGAGGGAAGGGCGCAGAGGCGCGTGTTGGCGACGCGGCCGCGGGATCCGGCCGGCGGCCCTAGAGGCGACGGCGGCGACCCCTTGCGTCGAAGAGGAGCAGGCGCTCCTGGCCGGCCCGGCGGCTCGCGGCATGGAGGCGAGGCAGCTGTGGTGCGGTGAGGAGGAGGCGTCGGTGCCTGGGGCTCGGGCTGCTGGCGACCATGGCGCTAGAGAGGCGCCAGGCGCTGGTGACGGATGGCTGCGGCGGAAGGCGCAGGCTCGCGCTGCGGTGCTGGCCGGCCGCTGGAGGGAGACGGCGGAAGAAGATGGGGACGAGGGGTCGAGGCCTCTGGCGCGTGGAGGAGATCGAGGCGCAGGGCGCTGCTCGTGCTCGAGGGAGAGCAAGGGGAATCGAGGGAGGAGGGAGCGGGGTCGGGCGAGAGGAGAGGCTGGCGGCGGGGAAGAGGGACGAGAGGGAGATGGTGCGATCGGTCGCTGGGATTTCGAGGAAGGAGCGAGGAGCCTGGGGTCGGCCTCGCTAGGGTTAGCGGAGCGCTGCGGTTGGGCCTGGGGAGGCCTGGGCCGCGCCTAGGGAAGTTGGGCCAGTGGTAGATGGGTCTGGGAGGCCTCGGGAGGCCTGACCGCTGGTGGAGGCCCAAGTGGGCTGCGTCTGGGAGGAGAGGGCCTGGTGGCTGGGATGGCTGCTGGGCTCTCTCTACTCTCTTTCTATATCTCTTTTCTTTTGCAGAATAAAGAAAATAGAGAGAGTCAAAATTAATAAGAAAAGAGGCAAAGAACAAGAATAAAATGATGAAACATTTTTGTAAGGCTTTATGGAATATTACCAACCCCACAAAATAGTTCCAACAAAAATTGGGAAGTGCAAACTAAAATAATTAGCTTGCCTTAAGGAGTTTGAAAGTAGTCTAGACTTTAGGAGGAGCCTCGATACAACGGAAAAAGAAATATAGGTAAGGTTTGACGGTGGAACTTGAATTAAGAGGCATTGGAAAAATTATGCAAGTGCGTTGGTTAATTCCAAGCAAATGGACATATTTATAATATAGCTCCCTAAAAATATTGAGAGGCTTTTATATGTTTTAAAGAGAAGACATTCTTCCCTCGATTTAAATGGACCGAAGGTCCACACAATTTATTTAAGTTGAGATGCAAAAATAAATATGACATGATGGCATGATGACATGATGCAATGCAAAATAAATAAATAACACAAGCACAAATGAAACACACGGGCAACCCGAAACATCTGGAATCTTCTGGGACGTCGGTCTTCGGGCGTCACACCCGTGGCGCAAATATTTAGTCCCACCTCGCTAGTTGACAGGGGCTCGGAGTGATTAATAAACCCACTGCGGTGGCTGTATTGAGCTCCTCTCAATTGCAGTCTTCTGGGCCTAACTCTGCGCGCTGCCCTGTGATCTTTCTGGGCCTTATAGTCCAGATGCATCCTGGGTTGTAGGCCTTGCAGGCTCACTGGGCAGCGCCCAATTTTTTTTTTCCTTTTTTGCTTTATTTATTTCTAAGTTGATTTTTGCTGTATTTAGAGTTTCTTTGTGAATATTATTGCTTTAGGTAAAACAAATTACAAACTTTCTGTTAGTGCAAGTAGTATTCTAATTTGAATAGTTTAAATTTGAAATTATTTGTTTTCTTTGTTGCTTTATTTATTTTATTTTGTTTCTACTTACAACAAAATACTTGTTGCTATTTTTATTTTTTTGCAAGTTTTTTTATTTTTTTCTGCATTTTTTATTTTATTTTGTTTTTTGCTTTATTTTTAATTCTTTCTGGTAAAACCAATTACAAACTTTCTGTTAGTGCAAGTAGTATTCAAATTTGAATAGTTTAAATTTGAAAGTATTTGTTTTCTTTGTTGCTTTATTTATTTTATTTTGTTTCTACTTACAACGAAATACTTATTGTTGCTATTTTTATTTTTTTGCAAGTTTTTTTGTTTTGTTTTCTGCATTATTTATTTTCTTTTGTTTTTTGCTTTATTTTTTAATTCTTTCTGGTAAAACCAATTACAAACTTTCTGTTAGTGCAAGTAGTATTGAAATTTGAATAGTACAAACGGACAATGGTATCATACTCGTCTGTTACAAAGTTGGCATGGTATCATCATAATAGTTGCGGAAAAAAGTCTTCACTTTTTCTTCGCTTGTGTCATTTGCTTATTGTGCCGTAACCATGGATAATCTTCATCGTTTATCAGGATGCTTGGGTCAGCCTTGACTTTGAAGGGAGGAATTTCATGAAACTTTTCATAATCTTCGGATAAGTCTGTCTTGCCCTCCACTCACAGGATGTCCCTTTTTCCTGAAAGAACTATGTGGCGCTTTGGCTCATCGTATGATGTATTCGCTTCTTTATCTTTTCTTTTTCTCGGTCTGGTAGACATGTCCTTCACATAGATAACCTGTGCCACATCATTGGCTAGGACGAACGGTTCGTCAGTGTATCCAAGATTTTTCAGATCCACTATTGTCATTCCGTACTGTGGGTCTACCTGTACCCCGCCTCCTGACAGATTGACCCATTTGCACTTAAACCCGATGACATCCTCTGTTTGATGGCCCATGGAGATGCTTCCTTCTGGCCTAGCGCGGTTACAGACATATTTCTATAGGACTCCCATGAACCTCTCAAAGGGGAACATATTGTGTAGAAATACGGGCCCCAGAATGACAATCTCGTCGACTAGATGAACTAGGACGTGTGTCATGATATTGAAGAAGGATGGTGGGAACACCAGCTCGAAACTGACAAGACATTGCGCCACATCACTCCTTAGCCTTGTTACGATTTCTGGATCGATCACCTTCTGAGAGATTGCATTGAGGAATGCACATAGCTTCACAATGGCTAATCGGACGTTTTCCGGTAGAAGCCCCATCAATGCAACCGGAAGCAGTTGCGTCATAATCACATGGCAGTCATGAGACTTTAGGTTCTGGAACTTTTTCTTTATATTCGACGAGAAGCCAGTCGGGACCTTCATACTGAGAAGACATTCAAAGAATATTTCTTTCTCTTCTTTCGTAAGAGCATAGCTAGCAGGACCGTCATACTGCTTCGGAGGGATGCCGTCTTTTTCGTGCAAACGTTGCAGGTCCTCCCGTGCCTCAGCTGTATCTTTTGTCTTTCCATACACGCCCAAGAAGCCTAGCAGGTTCACGCAAAGGTTCTTCGTCACGTGCATCACGTCGATTGAAGAGCGGACCTCTAGGTCTTTCCAGTAGGGTAGGTCCCAAAATATAGATTTCTTCTTCCACATGGGTGTGTGTCCCTCAGCGCCATTCGGAACAGCTAGTGCGCCGGGGCCCTTTCCAAAGATTACGTGTAAATCATTGACCATAGCAAGTACGTGATCACCGGTACGCATGGTGGGCTTCTTCCGGTGATCTGCCTCGCCTTTGAAATGCTTGCCTTTCTTTCGACATTGAAGGTTGGTCGGAAGAAATCGACGATGGCCCAGGTACACATTCTTCCTGCATTTGTCCAGGTATATACTTTCAGTGTCATCTAAACAGTGCGTGCATGCGTGGTATCCTTTGTTTGTCTGTCCTGAAAGGTTACTGAGAGCGGGCCAATCGTTGATGGTCACGAACAGCAACGCCTTTAGGTCAAATTCCTCCTGTCTGTGCTCATCCCACGCACGTACACCGTTTCCATTCCACAGCTGTAAAAGTTCTTCAACTAATGGCCTTAGGTACACATCAATGTCGTTGCCGGGTTGCTTAGGGCCTTGGATGAGAACTGGCATCATAATGAACTTCCGCTTCATGCACATCCAAGGAGGAAGGTTATACATACATAGAGTCACGGGCCAGGTGTTGTGATTGCTGCTCTGCTCCTCGAAAGGATTAATGCCATCCGCGCTTAAAGCAAACCATACGTTCCTTGGGTCCTTTGCAAACTCCTTCCAGTACTTTCTCTCGATTTTTCTCCACTGCGACCCGTCAGCGGGTGCTCTCAACTTCCCGTCTTTCTTACGGTCCTCACTGTGCCATCGCATCAACTTGGCATGCTCTCTGTTTCTGAACAAATGTTTCAACCGTGGTATTTTAGGAGCATACCACATCACCTTCGCAGGAACCCTCTTCCTGGCGGGCTCGCCGTCAACATCACCAGGGTCATCTCGTCTCATCTTATACCGCAATGCACCGCATACCGGGCATGCGTTCAGATCCTTGTATGCACCGCGGTAGAGGATGTAGTCATTAGGGCATGCATGTATCTTCTGCACCTCCAATCCTAGAGGGCATACGACCTTCTTTGTTGCGTATGTACTGTCGGGCAATTCGTTATCCTTCGGAAGCTTCTTCTTCAATATTTTCAGTAGCTTCTCAAATCCTTTGTCAGCCACAGCATTCTCTGCCTTCCACTGCAGCAATTCCAGTACGGTACCGAGCTTTGTGTTGCCATCTTCGCAATTGGGGTACAACCCTTTTTTGTGATCCTCTAACATGCGATCGAACTTCAGCTTTTCCTGACTTTCGCATTGTGTCCTTGCATCGACAATGACCCGGCGGAGATCATCATTTGGTTCCTCTTGATCTTTAGCAGCTTCACCCGTTCCAGCATCATTGGGCACATCGTCTGGTTCCTCCTGATCTTCACCAGCTCCCCCCATTGCAGCATCACCGTATTCAGGGGGCACATAGTTGTCATCGTACTCTACTTCTTCGCCGTCTTCCATCATGACCCCTATTTCTCCGTGCCTCGTCCAAACATTATAGTGTGGCATGAAACCCTTGTAAAGCAGGTGGGAGTGAAGGATTTTCCGGTTAGAGTAAGACATTGTATTCCCACATTTAGTGCATGGACAACACATAAAACCATTCTGCTTGTTTGCCTCAGCCGCATTTAGAAACTCATGCACGCCCTTAATGTACTCGGAGGTGTGTCTGTCACCGTACATCCATTGTCGGTTCATCTGCGTGCATTATATATAATTAAGTGTGTCAAAAACCATTACAGAACATCATAAATAGATAATTAAGTGACCAAATTAATAGAAGTTCATCATCACATTAAAACCAAAGTACATACATATATAGTTCTCATCTAACAACATATAGCTCTCCATACACATCGAAACTATGTAAAACATTTCAATGCGAAAACAAATGCGATCATAATCGCAACCAAGGAAACAATTGATCCAACGGCATAATGATACCAAGCCTCGGTATGAATGGCATATTTTCTAATCTTTCTAATCTTCAACCGCATTGCATCCATCTTGATCTTGTGATCATCGACGACATCCGCAACATGCAACTCCAATATCATCTTCTCGTCCTCAATTTTTTTTATTTTTTCCTTCAAGAATTTGTTTTCTTCTTCAAATAAATTTAACCTCTCGACAATAGGGTCCATCTTGATCTTGTGATCATCGACGACTTCCGCAACATGCAACTCCAATTCCATCTTCTCCTCCTCCATTTTTTTCCAATTTATTCTTTAAGGAAATGTTTTCCTCTTCAACTAAATTTAACCTCTCCACAAGAGGGTCGGTTGGAATTTCCGGTTCAACTACCTCCTAGACATAATAAAACATCTATGCATGTCAGGTTGGTCGGCATAACTATCATAAACACTAAAATAAATAGTTATAAATTAAAGATAATATACCACATCCGAATCGTAGACAGGACGAGGGCCCACGTGGGCGGATATCAAAACCATCGCACTATATAATAACAAGCAATAATAAACGTAAGACAATTAGACAAATATCTATCTAAAGCAATAATAACAAGCAATAATAAAAGTAAGAAAAACATGGACATAACAAGAGGCTCACCACGGTGGTGCCGGTGACGAGATCGGCGGGGGCGATCGACGGCGGCGAAGACGGGGATGGGACGTGACGGACCGCTAAACCTAGACAAATCTTGGAGAAAATAGAGCTTCGAGAGGAGAAAAGCTTAACTACTGTGGCTCGGGCATTCCATCGAACACGTTGTGTGCATAGGAGGTGAGCTAGAGCACCACTAACCCCTCTTCCCCTCGGCCAGAAAAAAAAACAGAGCAGTGTGCTCTGCTCTTGCGCGAGGGGGTATATATAGGCACCTCATTGGTCCCGGTTGGTGCTACGAACCGGGGCTAAAGGGGTGCCTTTGGTCCCGGTTCATATCACCAACCGGGACCAATGGTGGTGGGCCAGGAGCAAGACCCATTGGTCCCGGTTTGTCACTCCAACCGGGACCAAAAGGTCCAGACGAACCGGGACCAATGACCCACGTGGCCCGACCGGCCCCCTGGGCTCACGAACCGGGTCCAGTGCCCCCATTGGACCCGGTTCTTGATTGAACCGGGGCTAATGGGCTGGACAGGCCTGGACCAAAGCCATGTTTTCTACTAGTGATACAAAGATAGGAGCACTAATTTTCTATCCTATTACATGACCGCCATCCAAATCGGTTGAAAATATCCCGAGCTACCATCTCCCATCGGGTGGACCCAGTAACCAAACGCTCCCTGGCCTCCGTCTGAGTGAGTAGCAAACACATACGGATCAATGCAGTGGCCCGGAAAATAACCTGCAAAAAGTGAATATTTGTTGTTCTGTGAAAGACCAAATCATTTCTGCAGTTCCATACTGCCCAAAATAAAGCACATACTCCTATACGAATGTGTCTCGCTGTGTTGACATCAATTCCATCTAACCACGTCCCAAATAAAGCGTTGATGGAATTCGGAGGAGCAATGCTAAATGCTATGTGGATCAAAGTGAATATTTGTTGTTCTGTGAAAGACCAAATCATTTCTGCAGTTCCATACTGCCCAAAATAAAGCACATACTCCTACACGAATGTGTCTCGCTGTGTTGACATCAATTCCATCTAACCACGTCCCAAATAACGCATTGATGAAATTCGGAGGAGCAATGCTAAATGCTATGTGGATCGTCCGCCACAAATTTTTTGCTAGAGGGCAATCCAGAAAGAGGTGTTTGATAGTTTCATGTTGGTCAAAAAAGGTACATCTCATAGATCCTGTCCAATTACGTTTCGCCAAATTATCCTTGGTTAAAATAACTTGTTTATGAACAAACCACATAAACACTTTGATTTTCAAAGGTACTTTGACTTTCCACACATGTTTAGAACGAGGAACCGCGCTAGAATTGATAACGTCCAAATACATGGACTTTACCGAAAATTGTCCATTCTTAGTCAGCTTCCAGCAAATACGATCGGGCTGTTGAGATAGTTGGACATTCATCAATCTACTCACTAGATGAAGCCACGCTTCCCAATGGTTTCCCACTAGCGTCCTCCGAAATTGAATATTGAGCGGAGTGGACTGCAGCACTGTTGCAACGTGCGCATCTCTACATTGGACAATGCTATACAAGGAAGGATATTGGAGAGCAAGGGGCGTCTCCCCTAACCATGTATCCTCCCAGAACCTCGTAGTGGTGCTTGTTCCTACAATAAACCTAGTCCTGTTGAAAAGGAGTCATTTAAGCTTCATCTGTCCTTTCCAGAAAGGCGAGTCAGTCGGTCTCACTGTCACATGTGATAAAGTTTTAGAATGGAGGTATTTGTTATGCAGTATCTGAGCCCAAGTGGCCTCCGTCTCAAACGAAAGCTTAAACAACCACTTGCTAACCGGACATCTATTTTTCACCTCCAGGTTTTCAATGCCTAGACCCCCCTTGGTCTTTGGGCCTACAAATGATATCCCATTTAGTAAGTCTGTATTTTTGCTTAAGCTCATCACTCTGTTAGAAGAACCGTGATCGATAGAAATCTAATCTTTTCCGGACTCCAACCGGCACCTCGAAATAGGAGAGAAGAAACATAGGCATACTCGTGAGTACCGAATTGATGATAATTAATCGGCCTCTATATGACATCAGCTTGCCCTTCCAGCAGCTAAGTTTCTTTTCAAAACGATCCTCAATGCTCTTCCATTCGCTGTTAGTCAGCTTACGGTGATGGATCGGTATACCTAAGTATGTGAAGGGTAAACTCCCCAACTCACACCCGAACAATTCTTTGTATGCCTCTTGGTCATCCTTAGCTTTTCCAAAGCAAAACAAAAACAATTCGCTTTTGTGGAAGTTTATCTTCAGTCTAGTCAATTGTTCGAAAAGGCATAAAACCAGCTTCATGTTTCGCGCTTTTGCCAGATCATGCTCAATGAAGATGATAGTATCATCTGCATACTGGAAAATGGATACACCGCCTTGAACTAAGTGCGGGACGAGGCCACCTACCTGACCTGCATCCTTAGCCCTTCCTATTAGAATAGTCAACATATCAACCACTATGTTGAAAAGAATGGGAGACATTGGGTCTCCCTGCCTCAGACCCTTGTGCGTTTGGAAGTAGTGACCTATGTCATCGTTCACTTTGATCCCAACACTCCCTTTTTGCGTAAAAGATTCTACCTGGTGTCTTCAGGTCTGATCAAAACCTTTCATACGCAAAGCCTGCTGAAGGAAAGGCCATTTGAAGGTTGATGTGTTGAAGGTTGGAGATGGTGCCGATTAATGCTGTGCTACAACTTGAAATTAGATTCGTGGTATGAAGTATGGTGCTTTTGGATGTAATATGGTCATCTATATTTGACATGGAGTTTATCTCTTCTGACAATGGAGGTGTATCTGCTGCATAAGTTGGCGAGAGCATCATCGATGTTTAGTTGCTGCAATTAATTAGCAAGTTAATTAAGTCAAAATGATTGTGATCTACTGATGTTGTTGTATGCCTGCAAGTATAAGTTTGTGGAATGACACTAGTCAGGTATTTTCGGAGTTGAGAAAAACCAAGACGTTTCATGATAGATCAAGTATTTGAGACTGGTCAATCAATTTCTTCGTGCACATATGCTATGCATATGAGGTATGAAACCCAAGTTCATGTGTGCACAAAGAAGTTAATCGCACGGTTATATATCTGCTCTGTTCTGCCAATTGTGCTGTGTTCCTGGAAGGAATCGTTGCCTAGGCTAATTGTCATTGGACATTTTGAATGATCATCATAGAAGAAGAGCAGATAGGAGCTGGCCTAGCTACATGGTTACGATTTACTGCTTGATGAACCACCTTGCTTTGTGCTGTGACAGGTTAAAGGTTTCGTTAATTCAGCTTTTCTAGCACGATTTAGCCTATTCAACATGGCTGCTTGGAGGGCGTGGTCCATTTGGATGGGTTGCAGATTTGCTCACTCCCTGGATACTCTCATGCTAATAACCTGAAGCACTGGAAGATGAAAGAGAAGTGCTGCTGCTGATGCGAGTGTTGGTGGTCAGGCCGGTGTGTTGAGGATGGTGCTATCACTTGAAAATTAACCACAGGTTGGTCATCAATAGGGCCCTTTGGCTCTGTGTGGTCATCCAGAATAAACATGGAGTTTATCTTATGTGCCTTATTATGACTTTGATTGGCAAAAGCATTAACATTTTGTTTCTGCGATACTAGTAGGGTAATTAATACTGTGGCAGCAACCTCAACTTCAGGTTGTCCGGTTCCTGTCACAAGAAGGAAAAACAATCCCCATTTTCTTTTCACTAAAGTCAAGTTTGTGTTTCTTTGATGCAAGTTACTACAATTATGTCCAGTGGAAGCGTCACAGCTACTGATTGTTTTAACAGTATTATATGTTTTTAAGCATTCATTTATGTATGTTTGCATGCCTTGCTCCATGTTGCCGATGCTAAGGCCTGTCTCTTCTGCTCTTCTGTATCCGAATATCTATAGTATGAGTACACTTCTGGAACAAAAAAAAAAATGCAGTTTGAATACTAGCGGTATTTGTATCAGAGACGTTGTCCAGTGCTTTTCGCTCTGTAATACGGTAATCTAGAATGATAGTATCTGCAGTTTTTTTTGTCTTGTTTGAGTCACTGATACAGTAATGATTGGTGAGTTTCTTTGTCTTTTTCTTGAGATAATCTCGCGAAGCTTTATTCAAGTTGTCACAATGTTTACGATAAAACTAAGATCACCGGGGTGCCCCAACCAAACATGGCGGCCCACCCCTAACTTCAGACCTCCCTTCGCTAGATTGCGAGCCTCGAAATTCGAGCTCCTAGACTCATGGATAAAGTTGCAAGAACTAAAATAAATACTATGATCTATTATTTCATGTACGATAGCTTCATAGCTAGCCATGTTCCGATGCTTGATGTCGTCCACCACCACCTTGCAATCGGAGGCCACGTGAATTCATTGTAGGTTTAGATCATCGGCGAGAGCTAGAGCCTCCCGAACTGCCAAGGCTTCCAAAGATGGAGGACCAGTGACCCCTTTGATCGCCATTGACGAGGCACCCTGGAATTTACCTTCGTGGTCGCGGCATATGGCAGTAACAACTCCTCACCCCCGGTTCCTGGCCACCGAGGCATCAACGTTAATCTTGAAAAACAACTCTGGTGGCTGTATCGAGTGAGCTGGGCGCGCTACTGATTCCCTCACTGTATTCTCCCTTGGCATATATAGCAATGGCTTCCAGATCAGCGGTGTAAGATTGTATGAACATATTTGTTGACGCTGGACTTTGGAACAAATCCTCATAGATAGATTTTCTCCTTGATCTCCACACTGCCCAGAGTCTTACCATCAAGAGCACAAATTCCTTCTGTGATAGATCATCGGATAATTCAAACAACCAGTTCTCAGCATTGCTGTTTTGGTTCAAGTTCATCTTCTCCACCATACACTCGTCAAATAGTGCCCAGATGCACCGAGACATTGTGCAGTCTAGGAGGGCGTGCCTCCATGAATCCTCTCCTCCACAGAGTGCACACGACGGTGAGGTAGACATGTTACGGTGATGCAGCAATGCCGCCGTCGGGGTCGATTCTTGCGCCAGTTGCCATGCAAAACCTTGAGCTTAGACGGCACCTTCATATGCCACAGAGATGTCCATGCTTTGCTACTCGTGTTCCGATCCGATGCTCCCGCACTCTCCTCTAGCCTATTCTCTCTATGCTCCTTGGTATTCAAGATCATTTGGTAAGCCGATTTAACTGTAAACTTCCCACTTTTGTCGCCACTGCATGACCAGAAGTGATCCACGTTCCGGGTGCACAAAGGAATGGCCATGATGGCGTTCGCATCAAAGGGTGAGAAGCCCGACCGGATCAGGTCCTCCTTCCATGACGCCGAGGTGGTGTCGATCAGCTCCGGGACCAGCCTCGGTGGGTTTTCAGTAAGTGCAGTTATCGGACGCATATGACCAACCCTAGGTATCCAGTCGTCCTCCCATATATCAGTAGTCTGGCCATTCCCAATCCTTTGGATAATGACTTGTTTGACGATATGTCTCTTCCATCTATTATTGCTCGCCAAATCGGGAAGGTTGATTGCCAAGTTCAGCTTCTAAAACCGTTCGGTCTGGGTAGTAAGCTGACTTCAAAATTCATGCACTAAGGGAGTTGGGATCGTCCAGGAGCCTCCACGCTTGCCTTGCTAGTAGTGCAAGATTGAAAATGTCTATATCTCTGAATCCCAAACCTCCGAGGATTTCTTTGTCTTGGTGCAGCGAGGTTAATTAATCTTGTTTCTGGCCAATCAGACATACAGCGAAGATGGGCTGTGGGCAGCATGTACATTCTTCTCAAATGGCCCATCAGCGCTCTCCCCGCTTCGTCCTCAGGCCCATCAAAATGTCAAAATCCTGAGCGCTCGCCCGGCTTCCTCTTCCTCGCACACCAACGCATTATGAGCTAGGGTTTCTCTCTCACCTCCGGCGGCGGGATGCGCATCCACGAGCACCGCCGTCATTCCTCTCCGCGGCGGCATGCGCACCAGGAGATGGCCTCGCTGCCCATCCCCGACGAACTCTTGTCTGAAATCTTCCTCCGCCTGCCCACCCCGCGCGACCTCGTCCGAGCCTCCGCCGCCTGCGTCTCCTTCCGCGTCATCGCCGACCGCTGCTTCCTCCGGCAGTACCGCAAGATCCACGCCCCGCCCCTCCTCGGCTTCCTCGACTTTCGCCGAGTCTTCCACCCCGCCGAGCCGCCTCACCCCTCCGCGTCTGCAGCCAAAGCCGTCGCCCTCTCCGCTGACTTCTCCTTTTCTTTCCTCCCCGCCCCATCCGGTGACTAGGCCATTTCAGACATCTGCGACGGTCGCGTCCTCCTTGCCAGGCAAGACTACGCGGAGATGGTGGTGTGCGATCCCTTGCACGGTTGCACCGGCGGCACCTCCTGCTTCCCCCAATCCCTGAATTTGGCGAGTGGGTTCGTTCGGTGGACAAGCCACGCACCTTTGGATTGCAGACCCTTCTCGTTGGCGGCGATGAGGAGGAGGCTTCGGAAGAGACATTTTTCAGAGTAATATATGTGGCACTCACCCGACACAAGATGGCTGTCTTCGTCTACTCCTTCGATACCACGATTGCCTTCCTCACGCTGGCACATATGTGTATGGCTGTTTGTATGGGGTGACAGGGTGCAGGGAGAAGATAAAGGTGCTTGACACCCGGACTATGGAGTTCTCACTCATGGACCTCCCATCGGAAGCCAGAGGCACTCACGTGAAAATGGCCATTGTGGAGGCAGGGGAGGGCATCGTAGGGATGTTTGTGCTACCACCTGAGACATCTGTCCTCAGTTATTTCGTTCGGCGAAACAAAGGCGCAAGGTCCAGCCAGTGGCAGTTGGAGAAGACAATCTCACTCGGCTCTTCTCGGTATCATTTCCCGGAGAGTTCGACACTGAGGAAGTTGTACCTACACCGTCATGGAAGCCCATCGACTGATGCCGGACTTTTCTCAATGGACGTAAAGACATTCCAGCTTGAGAGGGTGTTTGGTTCAAACTATAACAAGCTTTACCCGTGGCCATATAACAATTTTCCACCATTCTTGTGGACACCGACCGTAGGTAACCTTTCTGTTGCATCCTAGTTATTTCCTTCCCTTCATAGTTTTCACACAGGCTGTATGTTGCTTGATAGTTTGTTACTTTGATCGTAATTTTTGTTTTTCATGGTTTCGTAGTTGTCACCTTTTCGATGTTGTGACATAATGTTGGTTTATTTGTTAGTCTGCGCTAATTTCCACTGTAAGGTTTGCTCACAGTACGAGCAGCATTTTGGAAGCATCTTGCAAACGTAAGAAACGCTAGATCGCGACAAATGTATTTTTTTTCTGGCCAAACTAACGCAGAAGTCAAAGGCATGCAAGTTCAAAGATGTTGGTTTTTGAACTTGCAAAACCAAATCCACCGAAACAACCTGTACGTGCAAGCTAGCAAGCAAGCTAGCTAGCAGGTTAATTGATGAACAGTGCTCTAGCACATGCACGTATACTTCCGTACGTGCACCTGGCCTGGGAAGCTAGCTCTCCAGCGACAGGATCGACTCAATCTACAACGGCAACTCGTATCTCAGCGAACAGAGGAAATATTTGGTGATTGCCAAAGGCTCTTGACGTGCCTTGCTCTTTATTGCTTTGAACTCTTCTCGTTGGTTGTTTACAAGGGGCTTTACATGGCTATATATAACAGCCAGGGCGTACGAGCTAACAACCTAGTCGGACTGGACTACTACTCGGAGACAAATACAAGTACTACTCCGACACTAGTAAGGCTCGTGTTTAACTCTCACATTCACCCCCTAAACACGATGTTCTTGGTGCGACCTGGATCCCAAATGCGACGACTACTACTCATAGGCAATATCTTTGGCATTGCTTTTGCCGTTCTGCGTAGCATCCCAGGGACTGTCTTCGCCGTCGTCGGCTCGTCCGTAGCTTGACGCCAGCGCTCCTTCTTGGTCGCGTCTTCAACTTTCACTTGTTCTTTAGTGCTTGGTAGACTGTCAATCGGATCGTCGAGGGGTTTTCTGAACCCGAGCGGGACCAATCTTTGGTCTAACTTTGAGTTCCAAGCTCATGGCGCTTTCTTTAGCCCGTAAAGTGCCTTCTTGAGCTTGTAAACTTTCCCTTCTTCTCCTTTCTTCTCGTAGCTGAGGGGTTGTTCCACGTACACTTCTTCTTTGAGGTCGCCGTTGAGGAAAGTGGATTTCACATCCATATGATGAACCTTCCAATCCTCTTGTGCTGCCAAAGCTAGGAGCACTCTCACCGTCTCGAGTCGAGCAACCGGTGCTAACACCTCCTCATAGTCAACTCCTCCACGTTGTACGTAGCCCTTTGCAACGAGTCTTGCCTTGTACTTCACAATGGCATCCTTCGTGTCCTTCTTCAACTTGTAAACCCACTTCAAACCTCTGGCCTTTTGGTTCGGAGGTTGGATTACCAAAGTCCACGTGCCATTGCTCTCGATCGTCTTCATCTCCTCATCCATGGCGTGCATCCAACTTGAACTTTTGCTCGCCTCTACGAAGTTCGCCGGCTCCTCAACTCCGAGTAAACACAAACACAAATCGGAGTACTCGAGCGTAACTGGCTTTGCATACTTGTAGACTTTCTTGAGGGTCTTGTAGCGACGAGGCCCGGAAGAATCTGTTGTGGCTTGCGAAGGAGGCGACACAAATTGTGTCGGCGTCGATGCACTTGAGGAAGAGGGTTGAGTCTCGGGCGTGGTAGATGTCGGGTCGTTGGCATCCGCGTCGTCGGCGTAGTCGTCGTGATATTGACCATCATCTTGATTGTCATCATCACTATGCGCCTCATTGTCATTGTCGTTGCCGAGATCTTCACACGTGTCGTGCGCGTCATTGTCGCTATCTTGCGACCCATGCGCGTCGTCGTCGGTGTCGGCACCATGATGATCACTCCCATTGTGGTCACCTTGGTTGGGCTTGCCAACTACCTGGACATCCTCCCCTGCATCATCATCAGTTGGAAATTCAACTGTGAATATGTTACCGTTTGGAGCATCGATGGCTGCTGCTCTCCAATTCCACGCTTGGTTTTCTTCAAACACGGCGTCGCGTGAAATCCTTAGACGCTTGGTTCGTGGATCGTAGAAGCGGTATGCCTTTGTGCCGGGACTCCTCTCGTGTCCGATGAACACCATCTTGGTGCTACGATCGGAAAGCTTTGAGAGATGCGGCTCCACCGTCTTCACATGGGCCACGCACCCGAATGTCCGTAGATGAGACACATTCGGCTTACGTCCGTATATTGCTTCATACGGAGTCTTGCCGATCATTGCCTTCGTTGGAGCCCGGTTGAGAACATAGACCATCGTCGAGACAGCTTCTCCCCAAAAGGTCCCTGGCAAGTTCTTGCTCTTGAGTAAACTTCTCGCCATGTCAACGACGGTTCGATTGCTCCTTTCAACAACCCCGTTCTGTTGTGGCGTATAAGGCGCCGTGAGGAACCTCTTTATGCCAATCTTCTCGCAGTAGTCGTTGAACTCATTTGACGTAAACTCTCCGTCGCGATCTGTGCGTAGAGCGCGAACCTTCAGCTTGTGTTCCATCTCTGTTGCAGCCTTCAGCTTCTTGAACGCTTCAAACGCCTCATCTTTAGATCGTAGGAGAATGACCCACATGTATCTCGAGTAGTCATCTACCACAAGGAAGAAATACTTCTTTCCTCCGTGAGTTGCTGGGGTGATAGGGCCACATAGATCACCATGGAGCAGCTCGAGAGCATCACTTGCACGATAGGTAGACTGAGCAGGGAACGGCCTGCGGTGCTGTTTTCCAACCAAGCACCCATCACATACTCGATCAACATGGTCGATAAACGGCATCCCAGATACCATCTCTATCTTCGATATCTTCTTCAAGGCGTAGAAGTTAACGTGTCCAAATCTAGCATGCCATAACCACGAATCATCATCACTCTTGGCGAGCCAACACTCCGGTTGAGATTGATCAAGGTTGAGGATATAGAGCCTATTCCGCGTGCGATTCACGCGTGCTAGCACGTTTCGGAGGTTGTCGAAGATCGTCATCACTCCGTTCTCAATATCCACCTTGCATCCATTCTCGTCAAGTTTCCCGACAGAGATGATGTTGTTGCGAAGCCGTGGGATGTAGTATACTCCGGTGAGTATGCGATGTTCTCCTGTGAGACCCTCGAAGAGGATAGAACCTTGCCCGCAAATCTCCACATTTGAACCATCACCGAACTTGACCGAGCCTTGAACATCATATTCCAGCTCGAGGAACTTCTTCTTGCACCCCGTCATATGGTTACTGGCACCTGTGTCTAGATACCACGACACGTTCTGATTTCCGGATAACCTCGGTATTACTTTCTTCTCATGAAGTAGCACCTTCCAGCTTGGTGTCACAACCACCGTTTGGGCGAGATCACAAACTTCGGCCATTAGAAGACCTGGACGTTCGTCTTCTTGCTTCGCCAAATTTGCCTTGATCTCCCTCTTGTTAGGCTCCAGACAATCCTTTGCAAAGTGACCCATCTCGTTGCAGTTATAGCACTTGACCTCGGACATATCCAAGTTCCGTGGCTTCCGCCCTTTTGATCGGTCGGCCTTACCACGACCTTGTGGCTTGCCTTTACCTTTGCCTTCTTCGGTTTGTCCGCCGCGCTTCGCGCTACTTGAGCCTTCGCCAACGTTGCGCCTTCCTTTGCTACTTGGGGACTCCCAATCTGCGCGTGAGTACATGAGTTGGTCACTACCTCCTCTGTTGCCTTTCCGACAGCCACGAGCATTCTCTTCCCATGTCCGCAAGCGTCCGATCGCCTCCGTTATGGTCATGTCATCGATGTCGTAAAGCTGCTCGAGCGTGCCGATGATGTACGTGAATTTATCAGTCACCGAACTGAAAAACTTCTCCACAATCTCGGTCTCCTCGAGCTTTGCACCAAGCGCGCGGATCTCTCCCACCAAAGTAGTCAGACGCATGGCATAGTCGTTCACCGATTCAGTTTCCTCCATCTGCAACTTGTGAAATTGGCGCTTCAGCACTTGTGCCCGAGCCTTCATGACGCGATCTTCTCCGATCCTCATCTCTTTGAGTGCGTTCCACGCCTCTCTTGCTGTCTCGTACTCCGCCAATGTCATCAGCACGGAATCTGGTACAGACTGGGCTATGGCGGCCATGGCACCTTCGTCGCACTCCTTGTCGACATCGTCGTGCGTGATGGCCTCCCACACTCGTAGGGTTCGAAGAATAATCTTCATCTTGACAGCCCACACGCCGTAGTTGGCGTCGGTGAGCATCGGGTACTGGATGGAGATGTTGCGATGCGCCAGTACGTTGGCGCCGCCCGTTCCGCCACCACTAGTTGCTGACTTGCCGCCCTTCTTCACCTTGCTGCCGTTCTTGTTCGCCTTGGAACCGCCGTTGCTGGACTTGACTGACTCAACGTCGTTGTCCCCCATCGTAGATCGTAGATCGTCGAGGCTCTAGATACCAATTGTTTGTTTTTGAACTTGCAAAACCAAATCCACCGAAGCAACCTGTACGTGCAAGCTAGCAAGCAAGCTAGCTAGCAGGTTAATTGATGAACAGTGCTCTAGCACATGCACGTATACTTCCGTACGTGCACCTGGCCTGGGAAGCTAGTGTTAGACATATTTAATCCCGTAGGATAGATTGCATCTCATGCCTAGAAGCCAGATCACCTAATTGCATCAATCACAGAGATAAAGTTAGGGTTCTTACCACCAATGGGAGCAGCCATTGGTGTAGGCGATGCGAAGTCCCGTGCCTGCTCGGTGCAGGCGTGATGCAGGCTCGGGGTAGATGTTCGCAGCGGGTAGCGGCGTCCCTCCGGGCGCCACCGCCACTGCCCTGGAACAGGGGCAGAGCTTGGAGATGGTCTTCCCGTCGTGCAGCGCTCCCCCAGATCGGTTAGGGTTTTGGGATGTAGGGAGCAGGAGTAGTCCGTACGAGAACTTGTCTAACGTAGGATGCCGGCTGCTCCCCCACCCTTTTAATGTGCGCTGGCGACAGGGGACTAAAACCATAGTTGGTTAGGGTGCCCCCGATCAGGGCGCGTAAGGTGGGATCGAGAGGGGCACGAACGTTGGTTCGTGACCTCCCTATTCCCCTTTTTTAACGTAAGTTGTTTTGACCCTGTTATTATCGTTTTGGCCCATTGGGCCTTTAGATCAATACCAACATTCTCCCCCTTGATCGTTAGGCTCAATAACTTTTGCCCATTCTCCATAGGAATGATGCACTAGAGTAAGGTGTTACAACAGCCAATGTAATGTCATTGAACCGCAATACTCATAGCACACATCCTACTTCAAAGTGGAATACATATTACTTTATGGGGAGTGGCTTATATTAGCGGTCCCATAATTCCAGAATCAAGAGGCTTCCAATAATCCCATGCCGGCTACATGCTCACGAAATATATTGGGTGGTAAGCCTTTAGTGAGCGGATCCGCAAGCATACGTGTCGTACTGATATGCTTAACATTAATAGTTTGATCCTGGATTCTATGCTGAACAACACGGTACTTTATGTCGATGTGCTTGGCAGCAGCACTTGACTTGTTGTTATTTGCATAGAAAACTGCGGGTTCATTATCGCAGTACAATGTCAGTGGTTTGGAAATGCTATCAACCACTTTAAGTCCGGGAAGGAAATTCTTTAGCCATACAACCTGCCCAGTGGCCTCAAAACATGCTAGATATTCTGCCATCATCGTAGATGAGGCAACTATAGTTTGCTTGGAGATTTTCCACGATATGGCTCCTCCAGCGAGTGTGAATATATAACCTGACGTGGATCTCTTACTATCCACACACCCGGCAAAATCAGAGTCCGAGTAACCAATAACTTCCAGGTTATCCGACTTTCTATATGTAAGCATGAAATTTTTAGTACCTTGCATATAACGCAAAACTTTCTTTGCGGCCTTCCAGTGGTCCGGTCCTGGATTAGATTGAAATCTGCCAAGCATCCCGGTTACAAAATCTAAGTCGGGGCGTGTACAAACTTGAGCATACATGATGCTTCCAACAGCTGAAGCATAAGGAACCGACTTCATCTGATCAGTTTCACTTTGGTTCCTCGGACATTGGAATGTCCCAAACTTATCACCCTTGACTATGGGGGCAGGTGAGGAAGAGCACTTATGCATATTGTATTTCCTTAGTACTCTCTCAAAGTATGCCTCTTGTGATAGTCCTAATGTACCTTTGGACCTATCTCGATGAATCTCAATGCCAAGGACATACGAGGCTTCACCGAGATCCTTCATGTCAAATTTTGAGGACAAAAATCTCTTGGTCTCATGCAACATATCTTTATCGCTGCAAGCCAATAGAATATCGTCAACATATAGGACTAAAATTGTGAACCTATTGCCTTTGAATTTAACATATATGCAATTGTCCACTTCATTTTCTTTAAAACCAAAAGTTCGAATAATCTCGTCGAACTTGAGGTACCACTACCTTGAAGCTTGCTTCAAGCCATATATGGATTTCTTTAAACGACATGCCATGTGTTCTTTTCCTTCCACGACAAAACCTTCTGGTTGAGTCATGTAAACTTCTTCTTTTAAGTCACCATTTAAAAAGGCCGTCTTGACATCCATTTGATGCAGCTCCAAATCATAATGAGCTACAAGTGCCATGACAATTCTAAAAGAATCTTTAGTCGACACAGGCGAGAAGGTATCCTTATAATCAATCCCTTCTCTCTGTGTATAACCTTTTGCTACAAGTCTCGCTTTGAACCTTTCAATGTTCCCTCTGGAATCATATTTGGTTTTGTAGACCCACTTGCAGCCTACCCTTTTGGCTCCATCAGGAACTTCTACTAAGTCCCAAACATCATTCGAGCTCATAGATTTCAGTTCGTCCTCCATGGCTACCAACCATTTGGACGAGTCTTCACTTTTAGTGGCTTCTTTATATGAGGTCGGATCTTGTGCCTTCCCTATGTCATTTTCATCCTCACACATGAAAGTGACATAATCGTTAGAGATGGCCTTTTTCTTTTCCCGTTGTGATCTTCTCGTAGGCTCATTAGTATGCACATTTTCTCTTGCCCGAGAAGGTTGAGGATTAACATTGGGTTGAGGCTCATTATTTGGCTGAGGATCCTCATCTTGCTGAGGGTACTCGTCGGATTGATGATCCGCTTCAGGTTCGGGATCACCAGTAGGTGTATTATGCATATTAGGCATAGGGATAAGGTTCTGTTGGATAGTCGGGGTTGGAACATACACCCGCTTCTCCTCAAGATCAATCGCCCTAACCTCAGTGATTTCATTATCCTCAAAAAACACCGCTTGCCTCGTTTCCACAAACTTGGTGGTATGACCTGGGCAATAAAAGCGATATCCTTTTCCTCTATGAGGGTACCCAATGAAAAAACTACTGACTGTCTTTGGATCTAACTTCTTAATATGTGGATTGAATACTTTAGCTTCAGCTGGGCAGCCCCACACACGCAAGTAATTCAAGCTCGGTTTCTTTCCCGCCCACATCTCATAAGGTGTGCTCGGTGCTGACTTAGTTGGAGCAAGATTCAGGATGTGTGCAGCTGTTTTCAATGCCTCCATCCAGAGGCTTACTGGTAAGTTTGCATGACTAAGCATGCTACGTACCATATCCATAAGAGTGCGGTTGCGACGCTCAGCGACGCCATTTTGCTGAGGTTCACCAGGCATTGAATATTGGGCAACAATTCCATTTTCAGCTAGATATTTCGCGAATGGTCCGGGAATTTGCCCATAAGGAGCATGTCTGCCATAATATTCTCCCCCGCGATCAGACCGTACTACTTTGATCTTTCGGTTGAGTTGATTTTCAACCTCGGCTTTATAAATCTTAAATTTTTCCAAAGCTTCGGATCGATCACGTATGGGGTAAATGTAGCCATAGCGAGAGAAATCATCTGTGAAGGTAATGAAGGAATCAAAACCATCCATAGACTTTATGTTAAAAGGTCCGCATATGTCAGTATGAATTAGTTCAAGGACCGTTGTGGCTCTTACTGCTCCTTTCTTTATTGTTTTAACGTATTTTCCCTTAATACAGTCAATACAATTGCGTGCATCAGAGAAATCTAATGGATGAAGTATTTCTACTTTAATCAATCGTTCCATTCTCCCCCTGGAAATGTGGCCCAAACGACGATGCCACAATTTCGAAGAAGGATTGTTACTTCTCCCATTTTTTCATGATTGCGTTCATTCATATTCATCTCGCAGAGATTCACACACATAGGATAACTGGAAAGATTTAACATATAAAGTTTGCCTCGTCGGACGGCGAGACCAACATCCTTATTACAATACTTTAAAAAACATTGTTTCTCCCCGAAGGTACAATGAAATCCAAAATCATCTAAACATGAAACTGAAATTAAATTCCTACTCAAAGTAGGCACATAAAGAACGTCCTTGAGCTGAAGTAGGAAGCCAGTGTGCAACTTCAAAGTGAGGGAGCCCACGGCTTCAACTTCAGCCTCCTTCCCATTCGCGACATTAAGTCTTCTTGTTCCCTTTAGGGTGTGGCTTATATTGAATCCCTGCAAAGAATTCGCGACATGAACTGTCGCACCTGAGTCAATCCACCATGTATATTTGGAAAAATCGACATATAGAGATTCATCTACAAGAGTGATCTCATCCTTACCCTTTTTATTCAGCCACTTAAGAAAACCTGGACAGTCCGCCTTAACATGATTTGGCTGCTTGCAAAAATTGCAGAGTCTTTGTCCAGCGGCATTTGTAAGATTAGTTGAAGTAGCCATTGGAGGAGCGGAACGTGAAGAACTTGCCTCGTTGCATTGCTTAGGCTTTGGAGAATTCTTTTTGGAATACTGCTTTTTGTTGGGGACAAAATTGTTATGACCATTATTATCATGCTTCCTCTTTGCAGAGTTAACATGGAGAGCTAGATCTTTCTGCTCACTCTTCATTCTCTCTTCCTCCTGAACACAATGAGCAATGAGTTCAGATAGTTTTCATTTGGTTTCGAGAGAATTATAGTTTATCTTGAATGGATTGAACTGTGAGGGTAGTGACCTAAAAACTAGGAGCACAAGAAGCTCTTCGTTCAAGTCACACTTCATCGTTTTAAGCTTTGCCGCAGCATTGCTCATGCCCAAAGTATGCTCCCTCACATTTCCATTTCCTTCATATTTTGCAAGCAGCTTGTGCAAAAGCTCATCTGCATACACTTTCTCTGAGCCTTTAAATTGTTCTTCCACTGATTTCAAATATTCGGCAGCACTTTCATTAGGGGGAATAGCCCCCTTATTCTCAGTGGAGATGGAGAAGTTCATAATTAGGAGTGCCATTCTGTTGGACCTCTCCCACTTCTCAGCTTTAGTATCATAAACTTTCTTAAGCTCAGCATACCCAGTGGCAGTCTTTGCAGGCTCCACTGGTTTACTTTCCCTTAGGGCGAGGTCAACCTCATGCCAACCAAGGTGCAATAGCAACGAGTCCTTCCAAGTTTGGAAGTTGTTTCCCGTGAGTGGCTCGATGTTCTCGAAACCACGGGTACCGGGAGCTGTCATCATTTCAAAATATCATAAGTAACGGAAAAGAACAACATAATTATAATTAAATTGCACCAAAAAATTAATCTACGTTGGTTTGATCAATTTTCATGCAAGAGTTAACTCCAAATTATATCACCGTTGGGCAGAAATAATTAAGGAATTAACAGGTGATCCAAAATGTAAAACAACGTTGGTCTGTATTACAAAATGATCACATTAATGTGCCATAAAATGACACAAACATTAATTTTAATAAAAGTTTTCTAAATAAAATTTCTCGTTGGTTCCATTTTATTCAGAAAACCGAAACATAATTTAATAACATTTTTGTGTGTGGCAATTTTCTATTTAAAACAGTACATGAACATTTTAGAAATAATCATAATGCAGAAATGCACTGAATAAATAGAAAACGCACAGAGACTTTAATTTTAGCCCATCAGCCCACGGCAGTCTTTTAAAATTCTAGCCCAGCAGGCAAAAGGAAAAAGATATTTTATGCGGGCTAAGACAACTTGGGCCGAAACCCAGCCGCGAAATTGGCCCGTATAACGCCCGAAGGCCCGCCCTGAGGCGCCAGTCGCTCTCCATCGTCCGATCGATCCGACGGCCGCGATCGATTCGGTCGGAACAAAACTGGCTAGGGTCATACCCTAGCCTCATTTCCCATTTCTCCTCCCGTTTCTTCCGCTCCCGACGGCCACAGTGACGGCGCCGGCGGCGACCGAGACGAGCGGCTTTGGGGCTCGCCGGCCATGGTGGCGCGGTGGCTGCCCTCCCGGAGCAGCGTGCAACGGACCGAGTCCCGCGCACTCCTCCGGCGAGCGCAGCTGCAGCGTCACGCGCATGGCTGCTTCTTGCGGCGGGCGGGGAGGCCATTTCGCCGGCGCGTTCGTTCGGCTTCGACGGAGGCGTGCAAGGGCGCGGAGGCCCGGCGGCGCGCGCGCGTGCGTGAGTGCAGCAGCGGCGCCTGCTGCTTCATTCCGCTCGCCGTCCCGAGGGGCGGCGGCGTTCCAGCCATGGGGTGCACGAATCGGCGGCGGCCGTGCCAACCTAGATGGCCGGCGTCATTAGGTGCGCCCCCATCTATCTTTTCTTTCAATTCTATTCATCATATGGGCTGGATCTTGCGACTTGGATTTCACGGGATTGAACAAATTTGGGGAAAAAAAACTAGGGTTTGGATTACAGATGAAAACAGGGGAAAAAAACTTTGATTTACATAAACATATATCCCCTCCTTCTTATTGCCTAACAGGATTAGCCAGTGCTAATTTAAACAAAACTTGATGCGGAAGCGTGAGATGGATAGACTAACCGTAAGGATTAGCTCTTCATTATTGGATCATTAGCACTAATCCCGTAGCAAAATAGATCTTAACAGAAAAAGTCTTAAACCCCTAGAGACTTGACTAACAGAGGGCTAACCTTAAACAAGATCATTAATCTTAAACCTTAATCATCATTATGTAATCATGATTATCAATCTTAAACAGATCATCTTAGGGATCTAATCCAGGCATACACGGCTCAAGATACCATTGTTAGACATATTTAATCCCGTAGGATAGATTGCATCTCATGCCTAGAAGCCAGATCACCTAATTGCATCAATCACAGAGATAAAGTTAGGGTTCTTACCACCAATGGGAGCAGCCATTGGTGTAGGCGATGCGAAGTCCCGTGCCTGCTCGGTGCAGGCGTGATGCAGGCTCGGGGTAGATGTTCGCAGCGGGTAGCGGCGTCCCTTGGGTGCCACCGGCACTGCCCTGGAACAGGGGCAGAGCTTGGAGATGGTCTTCCCGTCGTGTAGCGCTCCCCCAGATTGGTTAGGGTTTTGGGATGTAGGGAGCAGGAGTAGTCCGTACGAGAACTTGTCTAACGTAGGATGCCGGCTGCTCCCCCACCCTTTTAATGTGCGCTAGCGATAGGGGACCAAAACCATAGTTGGTTAGGGTGCCCCCGATCAGGGCGCATAAGGTGGGATCGAGAGGGGCACGAACGTTGGTTCGTGACCTCCTTGTTCCCCTTTTTTAACGTAAGTTGTTTTGACCCTGTTATTTTTGTTTTGGCCCATTGGGCCTTTAGATCAATACCAACAGCTAGCTCTCCAGCGACAGGATCGACTCAATCTACAACGGCAACTCGTATCTCAGCGAACAGAGGAAATATTTGGTGATTGCCAAAGGCTCTTGACGTGCCTTGCTCTTTATTGCTTTGAACTCTTCTCGTTGGTTGTTTACAAGGGGCTTTACATGGCTATATATAACAGCCAGGGCGTACGAGCTAACAACCTAGTCGGACTGGACTACTACTCGGAGACAAATACAAGTACTAGTCCGACACTAGTAAGGCTCGTGTTTAACTCTCACAAAAGAACCCTGCTACGACAGTTCACCTTTTGTTGGTTTCACCTTATTCCGGACTAATCTTGTCCACCTTTATGACACTACACACCTTTGATTAGTGTTGGGAAATGAACCCTTACTTTTGGACCGGAGCCAACCCGCAAGAAAGAATAAATCAGACCACCCAATTCTGACCCTACGCTGCCTGCCTAGGTGGCTGGTCTGGATTGAGCTTCTTTAGAGGGTGGAGGATAGTTTGTTGATTGTTGCCACTGTATAACCAGGTAATCTGTGAAGTCCTGGAACATGATGCTACCAGTTGTTTTACAACTTTAAGTTGTTTTAAGGATTCATTTCTCCATTTTTACATTCATTTGTCCATGTATACTCCCTCCGTTCCATAATGTAGTGCCTATAGATTTTTACAAAAGTCAAACATTACAAACTGTGACCATGTTTATAGATAAAAGTATGTACATCTAGAGTACCAAATGCACATCATTGGATACATCGTGGGTTATATTTTCAGAATGTACATGTTTGGTATTGTAAATGTAGACAATTTTCTCTATACACTTGATCAAAGTTGACGAAGTTTGACTTTTACAAAAATTTATAGGCACTACATTGTGGAACGGAGGGAGTATGTAATTTGATTTAAGACCTATCTCATCCTAACTTTTCTTCACGCGCCTTGCCGGCTTTTCCTGTAAGCAGTTTACAGAGTACCTTTTTATTAATCTTTGCCCACGAGCTGTTGCATATCTTAACTTTGAATAAACTGAATTTTAAAATATTGGGTAGGTGTTGGTAACGGGGCTGAGAAGGAGACGAAGCTGGAACAAGGTCGTGCTACAGGCTCAAGCACAGAGTAACCAGAGTCAGAATAGAGCTGCCGTGAATGCATTGATGAGAATTAGTGATGCAAGTCCACAGATAACCACAGTTAGATATCTGCTATTTCCTTCAACTACGAGTGTGTTTGTGTGGCTTGGAACTGAGAGTCTGTTAAAAATCAACAGTTACAGCACTGATATTATACTCTCATTGTTTCATCTTAATATATGTTTTTGGCACCGTGAGGTGAATCAGACGAAGGAAACTTGTTGTGGAAAACGGACCCTATACTTGTTTCATTTCTTCTTTTCCCTCTTGTTGTATTCAAGAGGCAATTTTTATGTACCCAATTATATACTGGCAACCGTAACAACAATTTAATCCCCACATTACTGATATTAATTCAGTTAAGAGATGATGTTGCAGACAAATATCAGCGGGACTTAAAGGAACAACATTAACCGCTTCGTGATTTAGTCTCTCCCTCTTTCAGTTCTCTGTGTTGTGTTCGTCAGGGACTTGGCTGGAGGTTTGCGAGAGAGTTTTCCACCAAAATTCCATTTGATCGTGTTGTGTTAACATAAGGAAGGAGATGCATTTCTTTTCATTAATAAATGAAATTGTGATCCATTACAGGTTAGGGCGTCAGGTGGCGACGGCGCTCGTCGCTGGCGTGCACCTGCCACACACTCTGTCTCTTATGAATCTGAATTAGGCTCCAGGCTACAATTCAGATAAATGTCAGAATGGCCCTTCCAGATTTCAGTCGTGAGTTCTCGCTTTTTATTCCACCCAAATCCCTCGCTCTTACATCTAAATGTTGAATCTCCCGTATGCATGTATTGCCTGTGTTTTTCATTTAGTCCGCGACTCCCCGCACTTGATGCTTTCTTTTGGTTCTCTGAATATCTACAACCTGAGTATGCGTATTTTGAGCAGGTACTGAGGAAGATCCGAAGATGGTGAGAAGAAGATGGTGCGGAGACGCTGCAGGCTGAAGAGCACTCCTGCTGGAGGTAAGGTCAGTGTATCAAGGACTGGGGATGATGCTGATTGTGGTTATGTTGTTGCTGGACAGCTGACCACAGCTTGATCGCCAACAGGATACTTGTGACTATGCCTGTTCGTAATATGGTCATCTAAAATTAACATGGAGTTTACCTTGTGTGGCTTGATCTGACAGTGATCGGTGCGTCTGTCGGATAAGGTAGCAAGAGCAGCAACAAACATTTAGTTTCTGCACCGTCAGTAGATTATTTATGACTGTCAGAGTGATTATTGTGATGTTGGTGTATGCCTGACCCATGTGGCATGAGTGGAACTAGTCAGTTACTACGAAATTAAGGGTAGGAATTTGTTTGCCCTACTTGTTTTTGATGGTCTGATTATGCTGCTATTTTCTTACACGGTGAAGATACTCAAGTTAGAGCATCTCCAGCCGTTCGGCCCCCAGGGACGCCCAAATAGCGTCGTCTGGGGGTGAGCCGGCGAAAACCGCGTCGTGGGGGCGTGATGCTCCCTAGTCGCCGCCCCACGGTGTATTTTTTGTTTTTTTCAAAAACAAAATTCGGACAAACAAGGCGCAAATTAAACCAAACTTCGACGAGTTCATCAAATATTTTACAAAAAAGATTAAAAAAACGTCACTACTAGACCCGCCCTCGCCCTCGCCGTTCCTCGCTGCCCTGAAGCTCTACATGCCGAGGAGCCTGTAAAACTCCGTGTAGTCGCCGCCGCCGTTGTCATCGTCGTCGCGTCCGCCGTCACTGCTCACGGTGGACGCGGTCCGGGCCGGTCCGGTCTTTGATCGAGCCGTGCTTTGGACCGGCCGCGGCCGGTCCGGACCGGACCGGACCGAGCTGCCGAGCGGTGCACTTTCTCCAAACCAGACCGGCAGCACCCCAGCTCGGTGAGGCCCGAGAGAACCGAATGGACCGGAAGCTGGATCTGTTCATTTGAAGCCACTACCAGAAAAAACAGGGGTTGCCGACGACAAATCTATGCCGACGGCCCCCGTCGGCATCTAGGGACCTATGCCGACGGCCAAGCGTAGGCCGTAGGCGTACTAAGGCCGTCGGCATACATCCATCTATGCCGACGGCCCCGTCGGCATAGGAGAGGTCGTCGGGACCGCACGAGCTACGCCTACGGGGGCCGTCGGCATAGGATAGGCCGTCGGCATAGACCTGGCCCACCTGCCCGGTCAGCGCAGAACACGTGACGGCGTTGACCCTACGCCGACGGGCCATAACGGCGCCCGTCGGCATATCTGTGGCAGAGGTATGCCGACGGCGTGGCCGTCGGCATAGGCCCCTCTGCCACGTCCACGATCCGTGTGCCACGCCACGTCATCGATCCGTGGGACGAAGGTAGATATGCCGACGTCCGTGCCGTCGGCATACATTTATTTTAATTATTTTTTAATTCCAATTCTGTTATCTGTGGCAGAGGTATGCCGACGGCACAGCCGTCGGCATAGGCTCAATCGCCACGTCATCGATCCGTGTGCCACGCCACGTCATCGATCTGCGGCACAACCTGCGTGGGGTGTAAAGGTATGCCGACGGCCTAGCCGTCGGCATAGGTTTATTTTACTTTATTTTTATTTTTAGTTTGCTTTGTTGTTTTTACTTTATTTTAGTTTTTGTTTTGCATAAGATAATTATGCCTTATCTAAAAATATTCCCAATGGTATATCGATTGCCGCCCCCCCGTAACGAACGTCGCTATTGTCGTGTCACGGAGGGGGGAAACGGTCGACACGGAAGGAATTCTGCTTGGTGGGGGGGTTCGGGGTGTAGCTATGTCACTGAAACATCGCACGGGTCTCGATGCATATGTGAAAGTGTTCATGCATGCGTAGACGCCCGTCTTGGGGCTCCGGTGTGTGCCCCACCCTCACGGACGGCGCCGCCGCCGGCACCTGGAGGGGGGAAACGGACGCGTCGGGTCTACACAGAGGGGATCTTGCTGTGGGTTGCCGACGGATGTTTCTCCAGACTGTTCCTATGGGCTGACCTAACACAACCGGATGGGGAGGTCCGCTGGTCAAAGCCCGTCCTCGCAAAGTCAAAGGGCTAGATCCCGTGGTCCAACGCTATAGGGTTAGGCGGGACGGGGGCACTGGGGGTAGCAATGCCACCGAAGCGTCGCACCGGGCCCTCATACAT
>LR738712.1:867157788-867179003 GCA_902687465.1 Secale cereale
GGCGAGGAGGAGGAGGAGGAGGAGGAGGGGGAGGCAGGCGAGGAGGAGGGTGGTGGCGGGGATGATGGTGGTGGCGGGAACGGGGTTGACAACAAGGGGTGGCTGCGTGGTAACTTAAAGCTACCAAAGCAGGTTCCTACTACTGAGGAGCAGAAGTGGCTCATTGAGCCCATGGGAAAAGAGTAAGCGCCACTTTGTAATAATTTCATTATTTTGCTTGTCACATGCTTATTCCGGTTGTTATTTATTTTGCTTGTCACATGCTAATAATTCATTCTTTTGCAGCAACTGGATATATTCTAAAGGGGTCTGTATTCCCAACGGCCTCATCACTGTCTTGCTGAAGTTACACTGGCCGGGGTTGTACTGTCCGGATCCAGTCAGGCAGCCAGATCGTCGGGTTTTGGCCACGAGCTGGGACCACTGGGAAGCGGCCCACCACGCGGACCATGACACCCATGCCAAGGCCGTGATCACTACTTTCTGGGTGAGTTCTCTTCAGAAGCACAAGTCCGTTCTAGTTTCATGAATGATTTAACTCATGGCTTCTTCCATTCTTGTTTCATGCATGTTTGTAGAAATTCTATCGAGTTCTTCCGGAGCATAGGGCTAGAGCGGACCAGATCGTGCTGCGCCAATGGAAGAAGAAGGCCCGCCAGCTGCAGTACGAGGTGCGCTATGTGGCCATCTCCACATACTGCCATGACGTTCTTGGTGTGAAGATGACCAAGGAAGATGCGCGGAGGATGGGCATTACCTTGGAGAAGCCCGAGTTCTTGGCGGTAAGTATAAAAGATTTTTCATTATGCTTTCATTATGCCATTATGCCATTATGCTTTTATTATGCTTTATGCTTCCATTATGCCATTATGCTTTTATTATGCCATTATGCCATTATGATTTTTCATTATGCCATTATGCTTCCATTATGCTATTATGCTTTTCATTATGATTTTTCATTATGCTTTCATTATGCCATTATGCCATTATGCTTTTATTATGCTTTATGCTTTATGCTTCCATAACACCAATTTGGACACACCTGTTATGGAAAAGACAAGTCCTGGGCGGCATTGGCTGGAGCCTGGGCGGCTATGAGAACCAAAAATAAGGCTAACCGAGGGACGGAGGGAGTACATGCTCAGGGAAACCGAAACCACTATCTCCACAAGGCAGTTAATGTATGACTAACCCCATTAAACATTCTTCTTCTTCTATTTACCATCAGTTTCTTATGTATGACTAACCTCTGTTTGGTGGTGCAGGAGGAGAAACTGAAGCGGCCGCTGTCAGACATGCAGGCGTGGGAGATCGCCCATACGCGGTAGGACCCCAAGCCTGGCGAGCACAAGTACTACGGCAAGAAGACCGCGGGGAACATGCAAGCCTACTCTGAAGCCTATCTAAAGTTGCATCCTGACACACCTGACCCCATTGCGGCGCCTCTGGACGAAAGGGCGGTGGTGAGCATGGGGCCCAAGGAGCATGGTCGGGAGGAGGTTCTCGATGCTGTGATCACTCCTAGTATCTCCTACACACAGCTTCGTCGGATCGACCCGAGCCTGAGCCAGCGCACGAGCCAGCCAGTGACCAGTGCACAGTCCCTCTTCCAGGAGCAACAATCTGTAAGTATTTTCCCTCTTATCTTCATTGCTCATTTTATTTTCCGCATTTATTAGTTTTATGAGTTCCATCATGGCATACAGTAGGCCTACCTGGAGTACACACGGCAGGAGACCATGGGGTGGCATAAGAGGCTTTATGAACACCAAGTGCAGAGGGATCTCCAGATGCAGCAGGCTTTTCAGGAAATGGCGGCCGACAGGTGTCCTCAGTTGCAGCCAGCACAATGCCCTCCAGCGCAACCAGTGCTGCTGACCTTTGAGGAGTTTGTGGCACAGACCGCTGGCCCCTCGCCGGTTAGTTCATCCCCAATCTATTCATCCAAAGCATGTCATGCCTTTCAACACAGTCATATATCCCGTTAATATGTCTTTTCAACATCCAGGGAACAGGTGGATCTACCGTTGGCGGTGGTCTTCGCAGCACTCCGGAGACACGGAGCCCGACCACTCCAATCCACGGAGGCGGAGGCGGAGGTGGAGGCTTCGGCGGTCTTGGCGGTAGCTCTGCTGCTAGCAGTGACGACTTGGGCTTCGGCGGTCTTGGCGGTGACGACCTCCGTGGTGCTCGATGATACTCCTAGATGACTTGTGTGCTTATCTATATGCTTATGTGATCACTATCGGTGGTGTTGGTTGTGATGATGATCATTTAGAGATTTGTGTGTGATGATGCTTAATTATGCATATATTGTTGTGATGGTGCCGGATGATATCCCGTTGATATGTGCTGTTGTTTATATGTCTATTCTATTTTATATGTCTATTCTATCATATATATGTGTTGATATGTGCTGTTGTTTGAATTGAATTCATTTGAAACCAAACAGAAAAAAAAGCAAAAGAAAACTATGCCGACGGCTAGGCCGTCGGCATAGGGATGCTGTGATCTCCCAGTAGCTGACACGTGGCGTCTATGCCGACGGCCTTGCCGTCGGCACAGATTTTATACTAAGCCGACGGCCTGGCCGTCGGCATAGCTGCCACTTCTCAGCTACTGGGAGCTGCGTATGAATGAGTAAGCCGACGACATCGCCGTCGGCCTATATTTCCAACTATGTCGACGGCCAGGCCGTCGGCATAGACATGGTCCACGAGCAGCGGCTGGTCGCCACGTGGGGGCCGTCGGCATAGGTCTGTCCCGACGGGACTCAGGGCTATGCCGACGGCCCTGGCCGTCGGCATAGGGGGCGATTCTGGTAGTGAGCAGTACGTGATGCTAGCACACTAGCAGGCAGCTCGATCGATTCATTTTCAAGCAGCGTGCAAGCAGGACAGTAGTAGTCAGCTGCATCGATTCGTTTGAGTGCAAGCAGGACACTAGTAGTCAGCTGGATCGATTCGTTTGAGTACGTGCCAGCCGGCAGGCTGCTGGATCGATTCATTTGAGTATGTGCAAGCTAGCTAGCCGGCTGCTGGATCGATTCATCTGGAGCAGTGCATGCAAGCTAGCTAAAGAAGCTGGATTGATCTATTTGAAGCAGAACAAGCAGGCAGCTTGATTGAGCATTTTTGCTACTGTAGGCATCTCTTTTAATTTGTAAAGCAAATGGATATACCAAAAAAATGTACAGCATTTCTTTGAATTTTGGACACCAAAACACTGAATTTTAACAGCAACAAATAGCATGTATCACATCCACACTTCAAACATGAGTTCATATCATCATTGAACGGCGTGATTACAAACTTGCAATGACATTTCATAGTTCATAATGATTTCAAGTTCCAACATAACACAAATACGTGGTTTCAAACATACACAAATGAATGGTTCATCTTCAAACTTGAAATGACAATATGAGAGTCCAACATTAACACAGATGCAAAAGTAGCATCCACATGAGAAGATCTCTTTGGCATCCATCTCCAAAATAGCACTTTAAGAGGGTAGCTTTATGGTCTCAACATCCTCATCCTCCTCATCCTCCCTCGGCTACATAGCCAAATTTTCACATCACATATGACAAACAAAATACAAAGAAAATTTAAAGAGAAAATAGCAAGCATACCAACACATTCAAGTCGACGTGTGAACCCTTGATATAACTTGCACTACAAACCAAGGCCTCCACCATAGAGGGTTTCAGAGAACTCCTATAGTCATCTAATACAACACAAGTTGAAAATGTTAGTTCGAGGGTGAGAAGTTGAGAATTTCATATCCAAAGTTTAAAAGGATAAGTTGACATACCTAAAATCCTTCCGGTAGTGCTAAAGGTTGATTCCGATGAGACAGAGGTAGCCGGGATAGTGAGGAACTTTTTTGCTATCTTTGCCATCATTGGGTACCTAGGAGCATGTACTTTCCACCAGCCAAGAAGATCAAGAGGAACTTTGGGAGGCTCACATTTATCCTCTAGATAATTTCTAAGCTCACTCTTTGATATTTGTGTTGAACGGGCCGATAAGAAGGACTCGTACCCAGCTTGAATTGGGATGCTTGTAGACAAAGATGCACTTACTTCTGCTCCACCTCCTTTATCTTGGGCCACACATTTGTCATACAAGGTCTCCAACTCTTCCATTACAAGGTCGAACTCATGTTTACATCTCATCGGTCCATAAAGTTCTCCAAAGGCCCACTCTATGTAATTCATCTTGTACCTTGTATCAAAGATGGTAGCAAGCATATGAGTTAAAAACAGCAAGCACATGTTCAAATTCTCATGTATATTCAACTTCTATATGAGCATAGGAGTAAAAACAGCAAGCATTTGTTCAAAAACTGCAAGCATATGTTCAAATTCTCATGTATATTCAACTTCTATATGAGCATAGGAGTAAATACAGCAATCATTTGTTGAAAAACACCAAGCATATGTACCTTGGATCAAACACGGTAGCAATCACCATGGCGTTGTTCTTTTCTTCCCAATATTTGTCAAACTTGTCCAACATTTCTTCGGCCATTACCCTATAGTGTTCACTTGTACTTTTCATTGCCTCTTTGATTGCAACCTTAACGCCAACAATGTGTAAGTAGAAGATGCTCGAAGTAGGATATAAGCTGCCAGAAAATGCGGTCGTCACCACAGCCAAACTCTTAAGCAATGGAGCAATAAGGTCATACATATCCCACTCTGCTTCTAATGGCGCCCAAGCATAGTTGGCATCGGAACCCGCATGAGAGGTCAAGGCTCCTTTGTACTTACGGGCAGTTTTAATCATCTTATAGGTTGAACTCCATCTTGTTTTGCAATCTAGGTGCAAACGCTTACCAACCGGGACACCTAAGCTTTTGCAAGTGTCCACAAATGCTTTGAGACGAGAAGGTGACCTCTTAAAATATTTCATCGTCTGTCTCAAGCTCTTTATCAAAGGGTCCAAGCAATCTGTCCCATCTTGCACCACCAAATTGAGGATGTGTGCACAACAACGGACATGGAAATATTGACTTGTTGAAGAGATGAAATAGAACCAAGGTCTATCTTTTTGATCAGAGGTTAAATCGATCATCAGAAGAAGAATTAGGCCAAAAATTGGGCATCGAATTCCGCACGTGCAAAAGAATAGGAGCATACAAGTTAAAAACAGCAAACATACCTCTCATATGAGCATACAAGTCAAAAACAGCAAGCATATGTTCAACTCCACAAGCATATGTTCAACTCCTTATCTATATTCAACTTCTATATGAGGATATGAATCAAAAACAGCAAGCATATGTTGAAAAACAGCAAGCATACCTCTACAAACCAAGAACTTTGCCTTCAAAGCATCAACGACACCATCATTGTTAGAAGCATTGTCGAGTGTGACGGACGTGATTTTGTTCTCAATCTTCCATTCGGTCACACAAGCATAGAGAGCATCAGCAATGACATTTCCAGAGTGAGGAGGATCCAACTCTATGAAAGCAAGCACACGAGTTTGCATCTTCCAATCCTCATCTATATAATGTGCAACCACACACATGTAAGATATGGTCTGATTACTTGTCCACAAATCTGTTGTTAGGCTAATTGAGTCCACACCCTTTAGGAGGGATTTAAGCACCTCTTTTTCTCTATGGAAAACCTGCATGCACTCACTTTTTATTGCCTTCCTTCCAATGGGTTGATAATTTGGATTCATGCTCTTCATTAGAATGTTGAACCACTTATGTTCAACCATTCTAAATGAATACTCATGCACACATATCATCTTCGCAACAAGCTCTTTGATTATTCCTTGGTCATACTCAATGGAATGGTCCATTGTTGGAGCATTGGTTTTTCGGATGAAAAGAGTTGCTTGGATGGCTTCCCTAGCTTTCTTGTTCTTGTAATTCTTACACACTTTGTGATGCCTTCTAAGAGTTGTGGTGCTACCACCTTGTTCATATGCATATTCAGACTCACAATAATTGCAACATGCCTTCAACACAAGCTTTCCAGGGTGCTTCTTTGATGGCCTCTTATCCTTATGAAAATGGACCCAAACTTTTGACGACGTCCTAACAGGAGCATTGGCTCTTGGCCTCTTGGTCTTTTTCTTGTTCCTTTCTCTTGCCTCCTCATCACTGGAAATAACATGCACAATTTCTTCATCGGACATATCATCACCGCCTTCGGCTTCTAGTTCAGCAGCTGATTGCTTGTACCCATCCGACGTATCCTCGTCGGAATCCGACATATAATCACCTTCAGGCGGGACAACAAATTCCTCGTATTCCTCATCGTCCTTGTCCTCCTCCTCCCGAATGCCCTCATCCTCCTCCTCCTCCTCCTCTTCCTCCTCTCACACCTAACACACATGAGCACACAAATAAGAAAAAACAGTACCTATATGGATATATGTGAATATGGCTACATCCATCATCAAGTAAAACAAGCATAGCATAGTAGATGCATGAGCCAGCTCAAAGTTGGTTGCGGAGCCGGAGGCAGTAGCTTCCGCAGCACGCACGCCAGCACCGGTGCGGTCGGGGAGACGTGGAGGCGGCGGAGGGTGTTTTTTTACCCTACAAATCAAATCTGCGATTGGGGCATTGGTATAGTCTTTTGCCTTCTTAATCGGCTTCGGCGGCTTGCCCTTCTTCCGAACCGGCGGAGGCAGTGGCGATTGTTGCCTAATTAAGTAACTTAAGCTCTTCTCCTTTGCCTTCAGCTTGCCTTTCTCCTTCTCCTTCCCAAGGGCATTTTCCTTCTCATTCCCCTTCCCCTTCACCATTCTCTACAAAAAGAAGCACATTGTCATAAAAATAGGAACATCTATCTCTGCCTCATTCAGCCTATAAATTATCATTTCATCTGTAAGTGTAGATCTATCAACAATAAAGCAGCAACCTAAACATCTACCTCTACCTCATCACTTCATCGGTACAAGCAAGTGTACATCAATCATGAAATAAACAACAACCTATACCTAAAACAGAGGACAAACTACAGAGGATGAGATTGTCGAGGACGAGGTTACCTGAGTTCCTTCCTCTTCGTGGCGCTCGGCAAGGAACCAGGGGAGGCGGGACCAACGGCGTGCGGGTTGCGTCCCTGCTGCTTGATCTGCGTCACCGGCGTACTCATGCTCGTCCAGCTCGGACAAGAGTAAGGTGACGATGGCGTGGTAGGAGAGATCAAGGTGGCGATGGAGATTGGAGAGGGACGGCCGGATGGGGCGAGGTCGTCCGACGGCGCCGTCGCCTTTGACCTAGAGGTGGCGGCTCTGTCTTCGGTGTGCGGCGTGGTACTGGGAGGATACAATGGATCGACTGGGGGTGCGCCGTGCCCTAGCAACGAACATGAGTTGGACTGTGGGGCGCCTGGGCCTTGGGCCGCTTCTCGGTCCGCTCGGTCAGCCCTGTTAAAAACATGACCGGACCGGATGTGTTACGGGCCGATTTTCAGAGCTCGGACCGACCGAATTTTCTAGCGGTCCTGGACCGTACGGTCCGGTCCTTAACGGGCCACGAGCAGGCCGAAAAGCCCGCTCGGCACGTCCAGGCTGAGTCACTGCTGCTCCGCTGCCCAGGGTTGTCGAGGCGCAGGGGTTTGGACGGTCCGGGTGCGTCCTCGTCGTCGCTGTCGAGGATGACGGCACCGTCCTCCTCGCGCCCACGCCGGCGGGCAACTATCTCCTCGAGGGCTCGGCGCTGCCGGACCATCTCGTCGCGCAGGTAGTCGTCCCGCCGAGTCGCTGCCAAGGAGGGCCCGCCGATTTTCGCGCCAAAAACGATTCGGCCGGCGCCTCCAAGCACCCCCCCGGGCGCGTCGGGTTTGGCTTGGGTCCGCCGGCGTCAAATTCGGCCCGAGCCGGCAAAAAATGGTCCTTTGGGGACGCGACTGGGCCGATTTTTCGACGCCGGCGGCAAAAAAACGGCTTGGTGGGCCTTGTTAGTGGCGCGGCTGGAGATGCTCTTATGCTTGTTCTGTGTCAATTTTTATCTGCTTTTGCTCGTTCAGCTAAGATGATCTGTTTATGCAGTTCTGCTAATTCTTTATCTGCTTTTGCTCGTTGAGAGGCCCAACGTATGCGTTCTCTGTATTTATCCTTGAAGAAGACTGAGTTCATGTCCCCTTCGTTTTCTTAGGAAGGAGTGATGACAAGAACGTTGGTTGGATAAATAAAGAAGCCCGATACTTGAAACTATTCTTTGGTAGTACAGCTAGGACTATATTTTTCACAAGATAAAAAAAATGCCAGATGATAGGTGATACATTCAAGTCTATGGCTATCGAGTCGTTGAACCACATGGCTATATATGTCAGTAGGTACGTACTATCAACCCGTGGTTCACCTAAGACTAGTAGATTTCTAATGTCAACAAAGAACGGTGAAATCATCAGATTTGTGATTGAAGATATGGAGAAGAACCGGACGCTTGATCGGAGGGTGATTGTGAAAAACATTCAGTGGCACTGGATTATTAAACGGATGGTGATCCATGGGAATATGGTGCATTGGGGAATTGACATAAAGCAAGTGTATGCTCGGCTATTCGCACTAGAGATGATCCGAGGCACATACCTTGAGCGTGTGTCATTTGGCATCAGTAGGCGTGTGTTTGTGGCTGATATGTTGTGTCACACTTCCTGGACCGAATAGTTCTGAAGACAAGAAGGCAAGAAGCACTAGAGATGATCGGAAGGAGTGGGGAGCGAGGCGTCGTGTGGGCGCGCCTGCGTATAAAGACTCCTCCCCGTGTACTGTTGTAACTATGGGTTCGAGTTCGTGCCCGAGGAAGAAGCCGTTCGTGCGGCAGGCGTTCGTGCGCTGGAACGACCTTATCCCGTGTCTCCCTCCTTCTTTCTTCTTCCTCTGATCGTTCAAGCAAGATTACACAGAGAGAGAGAGCTCCGATGAGGGGGAAACCTAGGGTTGACACCAACAACAGCAACCGCGGGGAATCAGGAAATAATCAATCCAGCCTACGCTCAGTGGGTGGCTCAGGACCAACAGGTCCTGGGATTCTTGCTCAATTCCCTTTCAAAGGAGGTATGGAGGCAGGTGGCATCGATAGCGACCGCCGCGCAACTCTAGGCTGCCTTAGAGCAGATGTTCTCATCGCAGTCTAGAGCCCGGATCATCAACATCAGGATGGCCATGGCCAATATGCAGAAAGGAAATATGACAGTTGCAGAGTATTTCTCCAAGATGAGGGCTCTTGCTGATAGCGTGCATCCGCAGGCAAACAAATTGATGGTGACGACTTGGGGTCATACTTATTGGTGGTGCTAGTCATTGACCCTAATCCTCTGGTGGCCTCGTTTCTTGGGAGAACGGCGGCTGATCCGATCACCATAAATGAACTCTACAGCCAACTCCTAAGCTACGACACCGCATGGAGATGCTTCATCACTCTGGGGCAGGTGGCCCAGGCCTTCTGGTCACCAACGCCGCCTGTCGTGGTCGTATTGGATCTGGCCAGCGCGGCCGTGGAGGATGCCGCGGTGGTCGTGGTTCATATCGTGGAGTATGTGGACATGGGCCTAGATATGGACCAGGAGGTGGTCGTGGAAATCAGGGGGCATCATCAGGTGGAGATCGAGGCAATCATGGGGGATCATCATCAACGGTATGTCAAATCTGCTTCAAACCCAATCACACGGCGCAAGATTGTTGGTATCGTTTCGATTCCAACTATGTGCCCAATGAAGGACACATGCTGGTTCGGAAATCACCTCTTATGGTGTGGATACAAACTGGTATCTTGACTCCGGAGCTACTGATCACATCACGGGCGAGCTTGACAAATTGACTGTTCGAAACAAGTACACTGGCAATGAAAAGGTGCACACTACAAATGAAGAAGGTATGAAAATTAGTCATATTGGTAACACTATTATTCATACCCGAAAACACCAACTCCATCTCAAAAATATCTTGCATGTTCCTAAGGCGAAAAAAAGTCTAGCTTCTGCTCATAAACTTGGCCTTGATAACAATGCTTTTGTTGAAATTCATCCAAATTTTTTTGTCGTCAAGGACCAGGTCATGAGGCAGGTCCTTCTTCCTAGTAGATGTCGAGGTGGTGTCTATGCCTTCCGAGGTGGTCTCTATCCCTTCCGATCATCTTCTTCATCAATAAAGCAAGTCTATGGTGTCATCAAGCCGTTATCCACAAGGTGGCATCATCGCTTGGGGCATCCATCTCTACAAGTAGTACAAAAAGTTATTAATAATAATGAGCTTCCTTGCTCAAGTGACTCTAGTATTGAGTCGGTTTGTGATGCTTGTCAACAAGCCAAAAGCCATCATCTTCCATACCCCACATCCACTAGTATATCAAGTTCACCATTAGAACTTGTGTTTTCTGATGTTTGGGGACTAGCACCATGTTCGGTTGGGAGAAATACTTATTATATGAGCTTTATTGATGATTTTAGCAAGTATACATGGATATACCTCCTCAAGAAACGTTCCGACGTTTTCTCTATTTTCTTAAATTTTCAAAAATTTGTTGAGCGAAAACTTGCTAAGAAAATTCTCACCATGCAAACTGATTGGGGCGGCAAATATAAAAAGTTGAATACTTTTTCCCAAAGAATTGGCATTAAGCACCCTGTCTCATGTCCTCATGCCCATCAACAAAATGGGTCAGCCGAGAGAGAACACATACACATAGTTGAAGTGTGGGACTATCTCTCAGCTCAAGCATCTATGCCATTGAAATTTTGGGATGAAGCTTTTGTCACTGCCACTTATCTTATCAATATTCTGCCTAGCAGGCTTATCAATTATCAAACACCCATTGAACGTCTCTTCTCTACCAAACCAGATTACTCTTTCCTTAGGGAGTTTGGTTGCGCATGTTGGCCGCATCTATGTCCATATAATTTGCGCAAACTTGAATTTCGCTCGAAACAATGTACTTTTCTTCGATATAGCCCCCAACACAAAGGCTACAAATGTCTCGACATCTCCATGGGTCGAGTCTACATTTCATGAGATGTAGTCTTTGACGAGTCAGTTTTATCTTTCAAAAGCTTGCATCCCAATGCTGGTGTGAGACTACGCCAAGAAATCCTACTTCTACCCCCTATACTTTAGGTGGTGTACGAGTTGACCGTGTCATGTGTTTGTGGTGTACTAGGCACTCTTTCATGCTCGTGAACTATACTCATGGTGAACCCTCTGCCATCTCCACCAGTTGCTTCTCAGTATCTTTTTGACGGTCTTCGGCCTATGCTCCTGTAATGACCAATTATTGGTATGCTTCCATAAATGTCGAGGCAGAATCATAAGTCCATCGCTTCTTTCATTTCAGAAAGGAAAACGGATATGATGCATGAAATACGTGCATGAAAAACGGATACGCACAAACGGATATGAGCACCTCCATTTGATTGTTTGCAAACAGACCATTCAAATGTACAAATTACTGCAAGATGTGCGTCGTCCTCTTCCCAAATGCTCTCGTTCGTGCCAACACTTGTTGATTTTGTGACGTTAATTCAGTTTGTGCGTATGTACTTTGTGTTGTTGAATGTAGATCAACTGCATGTAGTTCCTTTTCTTTTTATTAATCAGATATAAGCGAGGGAGCCCCATGGGTACATTTGCATGAAAGACCCTCAACAGGCAAAGTTTGCCCCCAACCTATCACAAGATTCCCTCCGGGTAAGGCAGATGTAGGCTTTCACTGTCAAATCTAGAGCGCCTTCAGCTAATCGTGGAGGGGAACTTGGGCCAACTCGCTTGACTTCGGAGGATTTCGTTGGGGATGAGGAAAAAACCGGGCGGCGGGGAGTGAAGGAGGAGGTCGGAGTGGAGAACGAAGATGTAGGGATTTATTGGAGACGGACTTATCCATCCGAAGAGTTCCGCGTAGAGTATTTCGCGCATTCCAGATTTGCTGTCAAGAACGAGCCAAATCGGCTCTCCTTGCGGACTAGGATTTTCTGGCCTAACGAGGCTAGCTGCCCCAAAAGCTAGGATATATTTGCGCTACCAAGCCACAGAGCTAGCCTAGCAAAGCAAGAACTTTTTTTTTCCAAGGAACCAAACGCACCCTAAATTACTATACCTACAGTAAGGAGCAATAGCATGCAGCAGCTACTTGAAGAACATAACCGAGCCACCTTGAAGAATTGTGGCCGCCGGATGCGTAACCAACGGACAGCATGGGATCTCGTGCGTTGTTAGGAGACCTCCGTTGGTCACATTTGCATGATAGCCCTTCAAAATGTACGAATTGCAACACCAAGGGCCACCGTCCTCTTCCCCCAAATCGCCACGCTCCTCGCTCCCGTCCTCACACCCCAACCCATAGTAGCTAGGGTTTCTCAATTGAGCTCTCAACACCGGCGGCGGCATGGCCAGCGGCGCGGCGGATGACCGCCTGATCCGCGTCGCCCCGGCCGTCCTTGAGCACCAGGGCCAGTTTGCTCCTCTCCTACCGCCGCAGCGGCATGACTCCTGGGAAATGGCCTCGCTGCCCATCCCGGACAAGCTCCTGCATGAAATCTTCCTCCGCCTGCCTGTCGCAACTGACCTCGTCCGAGCCTCCGCCGCCTGCGTCTCCTTCCGCCGCGTCGTCTCCGACCGCTGCTTCCTCCGGCAGTACCGCAAGATCCACGCCCCGCCCCTCCTCGGCTTCCTCGACTTTCGCCGAGTCTTCCACCCCGCCGAGCCGCCTCACCCCTCCGCGTCTGCAGCCAAAGCCGTCGCCCTCGCCGCTGACTGGAACATTTCAGACATCTGCGACGGTCGCGTCCTCCTTGCCAGGCGAGACTACGCGGAGATGGTGGTGTGCGATCCCTTGCACCGACGGCACTTCCTGCTTCCCCCAATCCCTGAATTTGGCGAGTGGGTTCATTCGGTGGACAAGCCACGCACCTTTGGATTGCAGATCCTTCTCGTTGGCGGCGATGAGGAGGAGGAGGCTTCGGAAGAGACATTTTTCAGAGTGATATATGTGGCACTCACCCGACACAAGATGGCTGTCTTCGTCTTCTCTTCCAGCGCCGGACAATGGCGAGCTACTCCTTCGATACCGCGATTGCCTTCCTCACGCTGGCACCAATATGTGTATGGCTGTTTGTATGGGGTGACAGGGTGCAGGGAGAAGATAAAGGTGCTTGACACCCGGACTATGGAGTTCTCACTCATGGAGCTCCCATCGGAAGCCAGAGGCACTCACGTGAAAATAGCCATTGTGGAGGTAGGGGAGGGCATCGTAGGGATGTTTGTGCTACCACCTGAGACATGTCCTCAGTTATTTCGTTTGGCGAAACAAAGGTGCAAGTTCCAACCAGTGGCAGTTGGAGAAGACAATCTCACTCGGCTCTTCTCAGTATCATTTCCTGGAGAGTTCGACACTGAGGAAGTTGTACCTACATCGTCATGGAAGCCCATCGACTGATGCCGGCCTTTTCTCAATGGACGTACAGACATTCCATCTTGAGCGGGTGTTTGGTTCAAACTATGACAAGCTTTACCCTCGTCCATATAACAACTTTCCACCATTCTTGTCGACACCGACCGTAGGCAGTGGCGTAGGCAGGCTGGCTTCACGCCCAGGGCCAGCTTCAGCACTATAGTTACAAACAGGGGCAAACAGTAACATTCATCTACACTTAACAAAGCAAACCAGTGCCACGCCCCGGGCCAAGGCCCCTGTTGCCCGGGGCCTAGCTACGCCACTGACCGTAGGTAACCTTTCTGTTGCATCCTAGTTATTCCCTTCCCTTCATAGTTTTCACACAGGCTGTATGTTGCTTGATAGTTTGTTACTTTGATCGTAATTTTTGTTTACATGGTTTCGTAGTTGTCACCTTTTCTATGTTGTGACTAAGCTGATCAAGCTCAGGAACATAATGTTGGTTTATTTGTTAGTCTGTGCTAATTTCCACTCTAAGGTCGTCAGAGATGTAAAATGAAGGTTTGCGCACAGTACGAGCAGCATTTTGGAAGCATCTTGCAAACGTAAGAAATCGCAACAAATGTATTTTTTCTGGCCAAATTAATGCAGAAGTCAAAGGCATACAAGTTCAAAGAACCCTGCTACGACAGTTCACTTTGGTTGGTTTCACCTTATTCCGGACTTATCTTGTCCACCTTTATGATTGATCTCTTTATGTTTAAACGCCTTTTTTGGCTATGTATTCCAGCTTGTATTGCAAATGTCAATGAGAACACAATAAAGCGAGTATATGTTGTTATATATCTCAAATTCCATTGAATTTAGAATTATACCTATGGGACAATGACAAAGAAATAGTCGTGAAGGTTGATTCTCCAATCCGTATGTTTCCTGTGTTTCTTTCAGTCGGCTCCCATGATACCTATTATGGTCCGTAGAATGTACTACCTTCTCGCCTGTTCTGTTCTAGTAATATATTGTGCACAACATTACTCTCTGTTGCTTTCCTTTCAGCAGAGCCTTGATTGGGTTGAGCATCTGTTCTCGCCACGTTATATTCTTCACTCTCTAAGCTAAATTTTGTATTCAATATGCCAAATGGCATAGTTTATCTGTATACAAGAGCAAATATTCAACTAGAAGCAGTAAATACCTTGTATCACACTACACACCTTTGATTAGTGTTGGGAAATGAACCCTTACCGGAGTCAACCGAGTCACTCTGAGCAAAAGTCATGAAGCTTCCTCCCGGCCAACCCGCAAGAAAGAATAAATCAAACCACCCAATTCTGATCCTACGCTGCCTGCCTAGGTGGCTGATCTGGATTGAGCTTCTTTAGAGGGTTAGCTATTTATGGTTTGTGGTTTAAATGACGTTAAGACACGTGGAGGATAGTTTGTTGATTCCCTTTACTCATCAGCATATAAATTTGTCATACTATATAACCAGGTAATCTGTGAAGTCCTGGAACGTGATGCTACCAGTTGTTTTACAACTTTAAGTTGTTTTAAGGATTCATTTCTCCATTTTACATGCCTTTGTCCATGTATAGTATGTAATTTGATTTAAGACCTATCTCATCCTAGCTTTTCTTCACGTGCCTTTCCGGTTTTTCCTGTAAGCAGTTTACAGAGTAGTACCTTTTTATTAATCTTTGCCCACAAGCTGCTGAATATCTAAACTTTGAATAAACTGAATTTTGAAATATTGGATAGGTGCTGGCAACGGGGCTGAGAAGGAGAAGCTGGAACAAGGCCGTCCTACAGTCTCAAGCACAGAGTCACCAGAGTCAGAATAGTGCTGCCGTGAATGCATTGATGAGAATTAGTGATGCAAGTCGACAGATAACCACAGTTAGATATCTGCTATTTCCTTCAACTACGAGTGTGTTTGTGTGGCTTGGAACTGAGAGTCTGTTAAAAATCAACAGTTGCAGCACTGATATACTCTCATTGTTTCATCTTAATATATGTTTTTGGCACAGTGAGGTAAATCAGATGAAGCAAACTTGCTGTGGAAAACGGACCCTATACTTGTTTCATTTCTTCTTTTCCCTCTTGTTGTATTCAAGGAGCAATTTTTATGTACCCACTTATATACTGGCAACCGTAACAACAATTTAATCCCCACATTACTGATATTAATTCAGCTAAGAGGCGCTGTTGCAGACAAATATCAGCGGGACTTAAAGGAACAACATTAACCGCTTCGTGATTTAGTCTCTCCCTCTTTCAGTTCTCTGTGTTGTGTTCGTCAGGGACTTGGCTGTAGGTTTGCGAGAGAGTTTTCCACCAAAATTCCATTTGATAAAAGTTAGAATGGCCTTTCCAGAGTTCAGTCGTGAGTTCTCGCTTTTTATTCCACCCAAATCCCTCGCTCTTACATCTAAATGTTGAATCTCCCGTATGCATGTATTGCTTTCTTTTAGTTCTGTGAATATCTACAACCTGAGTATGCGTATTTTGAGCAGGTACTCGGGAAGATGGTCAGAAGGAGATGCTGGAACAAGGTGCAGTGACGCTGCAGGCTGAAGAGCACTGCTGATGGCGCAAATGCTGGAGGTAAGGCCAGTGTATCAAAGACGAATCACCAAGAATGTAGGAAAAACAGAGGAAAGGCGAAGTAGAGAAAGTTTACAAGCTCAAGAAGCCGAGTCGCTGCCAAGGAGGGCCCGCCGATTTTCGCGCCAAAAATGATTCGACCGGCGCCCCCAAGCGCCCTCCCAGCGCGTCGGGTTCGGCCTGGGTCCGCCAGCTTCAAATTCGGTCCGAGCCAGCAAAAAATGGGCCTTTGGAGACACGACTGGTCCGATTTTTCGGCACCGGCCGCAAAAAAACGGCTTGGGGGGGGTGGGGGGCTTGTTGGGGGGCGCGGCTGGAGATGCTCTTATGCTTGTGCTGTGTCAATTTTTTATGTGCTTTTGCTCATTCAACTATGGCTGCTTGTAATGAATAGTATCATACCTTAGTATCATGCACATGATACTAAGGTATGATACTACCTCCATAATGCACAGTATCATAGACTAGTATCATATGTAACTTTATTTATTGCATGCATGACACATAATAGCATAGCATTTAATATGATACGGTATCATGATATGATACTCAACGCTCTCTTTCTTCATTTAATTCTATGCCACCTCAGGAAAATAGTCTAGTTGGCATGCATGATACTAGCTATGATACTACCATTACGACCAGCTTAAGATGATCTGTTTATGCAGTTCTGTTTATGAGAGGCCCAACTATTTATGAGAGGCCCAACTATTTATGAGAGGCCCAACGTATGTGTTCTCTGTATTTATCCTTGGAGAAGATTGAGTTTATGTGCCCTTCGTTTTCTTAGGAAGGAGTGATGACAAGAACGTTGGTTGGGGCAGCCACTAGTTAACGAGCGCTCCTTCGGGAGCCTCGCAGCAATCAGCGCTACTTGGCGCGCTCTTAGCCATTCGTCACGTGTCGCGCTCTGGACGTTCCCTTCGTGTTTTTTTTTATTTTTCCGCATGCGTTTTCGGCGTTTTAAACTGGTTTTTCTCGGGTTTTTTCGACGTTCTGGTTTTTCACCGGTCTTCCTTAGCTTTTCGATCAAAAAAAATTAATTCTTTTTTGCGAAAAAACATGTTTTTTTCGCGAGAGTTACGGTTTAGCTTCCGCGAGAGTCACGCCCGTGCCTCTCAGAAACGAAAAAACGCGTTTTCTATTTTTTTTCTTTCGCGAGAGTCACGGTTTTGCTTCCACGAGGGGCACAGTTGTGCTTTCGCGAGAGTCACGGCCGAGCCTCTCGGAAACGGAAAAAATGCATTTTCTGTTTTTTTCCTTTAGCGAGAGTCATGGTTTTGCTTTCGCGAGAGGCACCGTTGTGCTTTCGCGAAAGACACGGCCGTGCCTCTCGGAAACGGAAAAAATAACGCGTTTTCTGTTTTTCTTTTCTTTCGCGAGAGTCATGGTTTTGCTTCCGCGAGAGGCACGGTTGGGCTTTCGCAAGAGTCACGGCCATGCCTCCGCGGAAACGAAAAAAACGCGTTTTCTCTTTTTTTTTCTCTTCCGCGAGAGTCACGGTTTTGCTTCCGCGAGAGGTACAGTTGTGATTTCGCGAGAGGCACGGACATGCCTCTTTCGGAAAGGGAAAAAACCAGTGCGCCCGGTTCGGTTTTTTCGTCCGGTTTTTTTGTGAAAAAAAGTTCGTCAAAACCTATCAACATGGGATCTAGTTTTGAAGATCTCGATGCGAGGAATTCAACCATGAAACCGGATCGAGATTTGGATGCACGGTTTGAGAGATAAAACATTTTGAATAAACGAATCTACAGAAAAAGGGAAAAGCCCAGGTTGCGACAAGTGGCGCACATTCAGCGCGCCACTTGTCGCAACCTGGTGGTTTGAGGGTGATCTTTGCAACGAATACTTCTCAATTAGTGATTTCGGTTGGTTGGATATTTATTGTGCGCTGCCTCCGACAGAGTAAATAAATAAGAAGCCCAGTACATGAAACTATTCTTTGGTAGTACAGCTAGGACTATATTTTTCACAAGATAAAAAAATGCCAGATGATAGGTGATACATTCAAGTCTATGGCTATCGAGTGGTTGAACCACATGGCTATATATGTCAGTAGGTACGTGCTAGCAACCCGTGGTTCACCTAAGACTAGTAGATTTCCTAATGTCAACAAAGAACGGTGAAATCATCAGATCTGTGATTGAAGATATGGAGAAGAGCCGGACGCTTGATCGGAGGGTGATTGTGAAAAACATTCAGTGGCACTGGATTAGTAAATGGATGGTGATCCATGGGAATATGGTGCATTGGGGAATTGACATAAAGCAAGTGTATGCTCGGCCATTCGCACTAGAGATGATCCGAGGCACATACCTTGAGCGTGTGTCATTTGGCATCAGTAGGCGTGTGTTTGTGGCTGATATGTTGTGTCACAGTTCCTGGACCGAGCAGTTCTGAAGGCAAGAAGCCTAGACTTGTATTTCGACTAGTGACCATACAAATTTTCATCTCAATACTCTTTTTTTGTGAAAAATATTAATTTCATATCAATCAAGGTGGTTCATTACAATCCTCTTGGCAACGAGTGCCAATTTCGTCTAGGCCATGGTGGAGCCTAACGGGTGTGCGAGTGAATGATCTACCCATCTGTGCTAAGAGCATCTTCAGCCGTTGGCCCCCCAAGGAGGCATAAAAACCGTCGCCTCGGGGCGAGCCGGCAGTATAATCGGCACTGGGGCGGTTAGGCACACGGCCGTCGCCCCCAGGCGCCGACGTCGGCCCATTTTTCTGCCGAATTTGGGCGAAAAATGGCTTGATATCAGCGTGAATCGGCCCACATTCGATGAGGTTGGACGTGGTTCGGCGTGAATTCTCAACACAAATATTTTTTATCGCATTCTTCATCACAGAAAATCAACACAAATTATATAGTTGAACAACAAATAGTTCAAGACAAATTATATAGTTCAACAAATAAAACTCATATTTCATCACACGTTGAGCTAGGCGTCGCCTTTGATCCTCCACAGGTGCTCCACCAAATCCTGCTGCAGTTGTTGATGCACTTCTGGGTCTCGGATCTCCTGACGCATATTGAGGTAGGCAGTCCAGATTGCCGGTAGCTGGTGATCGACTTGGGCAAGAGGACCCTGTCTGTACTATGGTTCAGTGTCAAACACTGGCTCTTCCTGCTCGCTCTCAACGATCATGTTGTGCAAGATGACACGGCAAGTCATGAACTCCCACATTTGATCTTTCGACCATGTCTGAGCAGGGTGCCGGACAACAGCACATCGAGACTGGAGCACACCAAATGCCCGCTCAACATCCTTCCTGCAAGACTCCTGAACCTTGGCAAAGTGGGACTTCTTGCCTCCTCGCACAGCGTTTGAGATAGTCCTCACAAATGTCGACCATCTTGGATAGATGCCATCAGCTAGGTAGTATCCCTTGTTGTACTGCCGCCCATTGACATCGAAGTTCACCGTAGGAGAATGACCTTCGACAAGCTTAAAGACAGGGGAGCACTGCAGCACGTTGATGTCATTGTGAGTTCCTGGCATACCAAAGAAGGAGTGCCAAATCCAGAGTTCCTGTGTGGCCACAGCCTCTAGTACCACACTCCAACCGCGTTTGGCGCCTTTGTACATCCCCTGCCAAGAAAATGGACAGTTCTTCCATTTCCAATGCATGCACTCGATGCTTCCAAGCATCGAGGAATCCTCTCGCTGCATTATGTGCCAGGATCCGAGCAGTATCTTCCGCATTGGGTGTTCGCAGTATTGCGGTCCAAACACTGCCACCACTGCCATGCAGAACTTGTAGAAACACTCAATGGTGGTGGACTTGGCCATGCGCCCATAGTCGTCGAGTGAATCACCGGGAGCTACGTTTGCAAGCATCCTCATCGCTGTCGTGCACTTCTGGATTGAGGTGAATCCAAGTTTGTCGATGCAATCCTTCTTGCATTTGAAGTAGCTGTCGAACTTCCGGATGAAATTCACAATCCTGAGGAAAAGCTTTTGGATCATCCGATAATGGCGCCGAAATACTTTGTCTCTGTGCAGTGGAGCATCGGCGAAGTAGTCGGAGTAGAGCATGCAGTAGCCTTCCAGACGATGCCGGTTCTTTACTTTCATCCACCCCGGCGCCGAGCCACCTCGCCGCGGATTTACATTGCTCGCAAGTAGGGCGGCGAGGACCATGAGATGTTCCTCTTCCTGTAAGTCGGCTTCGTCATCCTCCTCCAGCAGCGCGGCGAGGGCCTCCTCATCGTCCGAGCCCATTTCCGAATGCGGTGAGGCAAACCGCCAAACACCTTGCGGGCGTGTTGGACGCACACCCGTCGGTACATTTCCCTGCGCGGCCGGAACGCCGAAAAAATCGCCTGGACGGTGGTGGAGTGCCTACTGCCACCAAAATTTCTTCTCTTTCCCGGTGGGGAACGGCCTATCTAGCGGTGGTGGGCGGCGGCAGCGCAGGGATCGGCAGGCCAGCGGCCGAGCGCGCGCGCGGGGGGCGGGGGTGCGAACCTGAACGGTTGGCTTGCTTTTTCGCCTGATAGCGTGGGCCAGACGTGTTTTCCCCTTGCGACGGAGCCCCCAAGCGCCTCCTGCAAACGAGATCTTCGGGAAACTGCAAACATGTTTTGCGGATCAAGATTTTGCGGGGTCTGCTAGAGTTGCTCTAAGGGCCGGTCGCTGGGGCTGGTCCTTGGAGGTGGAGAGCAGTGGACTTGCCACTCTCCTAGAAAGTGATTGAGACATACCACACTCTCTCAAGCTAGCTTAACCTTTGTTTTCTTAGTTGCTTGTTGATGCTCGGCGCCCTGCTAGACGAGCTTCTCATTCGCATCATTGAGCGCGAATCTAAACGCCCGAACGCAACGAAAAATCGCTTCCAAGTGTCATTCTCGTTGCACATGTTTCGTGCGTGGAACACATGCCACTAGGGCAGAAACTGGCTTTAGCACCGGTTCGCGATAGTCTTTAGTGCTGGTTCTGGAACCGGCACTAAAGGGTGGGGACTAAAGCCCCCCCCCCCCACCTTTAGTATCGGTTCAACACAATTCGCCACTAAAGGTCCACCACGTGGCACGAGCCAGCGCCGGGGGCTGGGAGACCTTTAGTACTGTTTGGTAATACCAACCGGTATTAAAAGGTTTAGGGGTTTTGTTTTATGATTTATTTTCTTTTAATTTTATGTTTTCCATTTAATTTTTTCCATTTTCTGGTATTTTACGATACTACATATTGTACACGTTATGCATATATATATATATATATATATATATATGTGTGTGT
>LR738712.1:867189145-867199925 GCA_902687465.1 Secale cereale
GCGATTGGGTGGAAGAGAGAGGCGCATCGAGGATGGGAGCGACTGGGTGCCCGGGTGGCAGAGAGAGGCACGTCGAGGGCGGCGGCTGGGCGGCGTGATTGTAACCCTGCGATTTGTTAGGCTATTCATGACGAGCAAATCATTGGCGTGATTTTAGGAATGGGATCGCAGCGTCATCAGATCGTGGGGGACGTGTAGTGTTGCGCACGGTGGCAGACCATGGCAGAACATCGAATCTAAGCCGTTAGATGGCGTGGCAGACCGTCAAAGTAACGTAGACTCTCGGATTACATTAGGTGGGACTAATCTAAGGGTACTGATTGGTCTGTGTACACTATCATTGGTGGCTCTTAATAAACTCTGGTTTGCTCTTTTAATAGTAGTAGAGATAGCTGGGCAGAAACTCATATTATCATATACTACTACTGAAGTATGTGTATAGGTACGATAGCTCTGTTTTTTCTTAGAACAAAGATCATTAGAGAATGATCAAACAACAGGACTACATTCAGCTTGTAAGAGATCTTTCAACTCATCTGGTACGTTTGCCAAGAAAAAGAAATGTCCCGAGCTTCTTACCAAATCAGCACAACTGTGAGCAGATTTGTTCTGTCCCCTGCCCACCCACCCAACTTGGTGAGAACTGAAGAGATTCAGAGTGATGTCACTTAGAACAGGTAATAAGCTGGACTGATTCATAGTACAAGGATTCAGTGCATTAACCAACGTCGGACAATCCACTTCTATGATAATTGAACAGTTAAAAAACTGAGCCAGCTCATTTAGAACCTGCAGCAACGCCAATCCCTCTGCTTCCTCAACACTGTAGCTCTGTTTTTCTTGCCAGCTTGATCTCACAGATGATATTCTCCAAATAACTAAGAGCTTAATTTCGCAGATGATCTTCAAAATAACCAAGATCATAATCTCGCAGATGATCAAAACAGAGTGTATCATATCATATGTGTGTATATATAGACATGCATCGAGAATGACATGCGTCACCTATATCTACTATTGAAGGAATTAATCAGCATGTCAAGTACAGATTATAAGATTATGATGGTTCCGTGATTCTTTGCTGCCGGCGGAAGATAATTAATCTGAGAAAACACAATCGAGTAGGGAGGCGAGAAGAGGAAGATAGAATCGGGAGCTGGCGTCTCCTAATGTAGAAAAATCGAATGTTAAACAATCCATCCGCACTGGCGCAAGTCAGAGCCTCAGAGGTCGCTGGGATCAGGTGAGGAGAATAGACTTTTAACCTCCACTTTGGAGTGGACCGAGAGAAAAGAAACGAACCTGGCTGTATTGGCGGCAGCTGGCTGCGGAGTTCGGCGTCGCGGCTAGCAGACGCGGAGAGCGCACCATGGTCTTCTTCCTCCTCCTCCCATGGAGGCGCGGGGATGGGGCCACCGCCCAGATCCAGGCCCAGTAGACCGAGGTCCCGTGGCCAGAGTCGCGGGCGTCATGGGGAGCAGTGGAAGCGACCGACCAACTCGATCCGCTTTTCCTTGGTGCGGCAGGCCCGGAGGGAGCGGCGTCAGCTCCGTGGTGGCCTTCCAGGTCCTTGCGACGTGCTTTGGGGTCTTGAGCAGATCGGCGACCGCCACGATGGCGTCCGTTGCGCGGGCGGCAGTGGAGGCGAGGAGGGCGTCCGTGGGGAGAGGGGGAGCAGGGCGGTGGGGAGGGAGGCGGGGCGCAGTCGGGGCATGGATGGTGTGTTTAGCGGCGTGATGTGCGGCGGTCGATTTGCTTGGGGTTGGATCACGCGGTGCGAGGACGTGCGTAGAGTCTGCCAGGCAGAACATTTAATCTGGAACGTTAATTTGTGTGGCAGATCTTTGATGTAATATGGATTGTTGGATATGAATTAGTTTGATTGATCCAACGTCTCTGGTACTCTTGTGTACGATTTGTTGTGTGGTTTTAGGGATACTCAAGTTTGCTTTTTTAATAGTAGTATAGATTTATTTTCTGCATTGCTGGAGGGCAGGCTCAAGCCTATTAAAGCCTGCCCAGTTCATTCGCCACTGCGTATAGGGGAATCATGTTTGGTTGCTAGTGAAAGATTGAGAAAGTGTGTTGGCCCAGTCTTGAGACCGAGTACTTCCGGCGATGGTAATATGACCGACGACGAACGCCGTTGACAAACGAACCTCACTGACAAACTGGACGAAATGCTTTACGCCAAGATGCAACGCACCGTAGCAAACAAGCCACCAAATACCCACGTACAAAGCTAGTAGCCCAAATCAGCCTTGGTCAATTGATGGACAGTACGGTGCACTAGTACTCGCCGTAGCTAGCTAGCCACGCAACCAACCGGATTGATTCTAGCCGGAATAACACACGTAGGAGACACAGATTGGATGGCCACGCAGGCTCGTGTCGATCGGTATAGATTACAAGAGGTATACATCTGTATATATAGCACCTAGGACCAGCTTAATCTAACCTACCCGGTTACAAGTCCTAATCCTAGTACTACTAGGTAATTGTTTTGTGTACGAGCCGGACACACAAACCACGTCGTGGTTACTTCCAACAAAGTGCAGATGAGAGAGAAATGATGAGGGAGATGAGTGTCACCGGCTGTTGGATGGTGCAACCTCTTTGGAAATCGGATGCACTGGGAATTTGATTCGAAGGAAATGTATGCTAGGTCTAGAGTCGTGTTCTCGAGCTACAGTGTGAAAATTAGCTGGCTCCACCCCATTCATGATGGTGCATTTTGCTCGGGAGAGTGTCGAGCTTGAGATTTCCATCGAGTGGTGTACGAGACTACAATCTTATATTGCCAGACATGTACTGCTGGTGGTGTATTTCAGACTCTTTCGTATTGGTGCACAATGCACATCGTGAATGTTCACCCACCACCACCCGTGTACTCTCCATCTCTTGCTGGTCGTCTTCACTCTATGATTCCGTAATGATCAAGTATTCATGTTATACCTATAGTTGCGAATGCATAATCATCTTATACCAATCCGAGAGCACTGCTGATGACGCAAATGCTGGAGGTCTGGCCGGTATATCAAGGATTGGGGATGATGCTGATTGAGGTTATCCTGTGGCTGGACAGCAGACCACAGCTTGATCGACAATAGGCTACTTATGACTATGCCTATCCGTAATATGGTCATCTGAAATTAACGCCAATCATATCTTGTGTGGCTTGATCTACCAATGATCAGTGTGTAGAAGGCATTAATATGGTCAGATAAGGTAGCAAGATCAGTAGAAGACATTTAATTTCGGTAGTCAGTAGATTAATTTTGACTGTCAGTGATTCTGTGATCTTGCTGTATGGAACTAGACAGGTAGTACAACAAAATTAAGCAGAGGTACTGAACTACTCCGTGAGCTACAACAACAACAAAATTAAGGAGACGGCAGTGGCTAGGGTATGGGATCTGCTGGTAGAGTATGATGTAGAATATTGACCAATGGTTGCCTGTTGTAACTATTATTCTTCGCTATTTACGGCTAACATATATGATCTGCACATGATAAAAACAGCGCCAGATGGCCCGTAATACATTCAAGCCCAAGAGCATCGAGTGGTTGAGCCATGTTCCTATATATGCCAGTAGCTTATGGACCCAAGGTTCGCCTAACACTAGTAGCTTTCCTAGAGTCAACAAAGCTGAATGTGCCTGAAGATATGGGTAGAAGGACCGTAGGCTTGATCATGACAATCAGTTAGTGGCACTGGATTGTTACATATATGGTGATCCATGGGAATATGATGCACTGGGAATTGACACAAAGCGAGGGTACGCACGGCCATTCGCACCACTGGCGATACAAGGCACATACCTAGCATGTGTACTGATCCGCATCGGTAGGCATGTCGGCAGGCTCCTTATTAAAGTGTCATGCTACTTGCAATGCAAGAATTTTGTCACAGTGACGGCCCATTCAACTGCACAGTTTCAGGCCCAGTCCACTCCAGAGCTTCAGGCCCAACAAGAAGAGTAAGCCCGAGATTTGATGAGCGTGGCTATGGCCAGCGTGTGTGGCTATCTATATGAGAGTGTTTTCTTGTAGGCCGAACTCTGTGGTGCCCACAATCTGCACCATTCAAACTGTGGACAGATACATGTGGATATGTGCAGAGCTTTGGAAATGTGCAGCTGTGTCGGTGCCATCTGTGTTAATACACTGACATGAGACCTGTAAAACTCTAACTTTCATGGCTGGTCATGCTGCGGTGCTACTATAGCTAGCCACTTCGTCTTTCTTTTTTCTCTCTCACTTGTCATCCATCGCAAGGAAGAAACAGCGCTTTCTTTGATAATAGAAAAGAAAAGAAACAGTGCATTCCTGCTGGCTTGGGTTTGACTTTCGCAGCCAATCTGAAAACGTTTGCATGCTGCATTCTCTCTCTCCTTTTTACTATTTTAAACTTTGCATGCGATGGGTGAAAGCAGTGACTGGTGAGCTGCATGTGACAGCTGCGTGTGACAGGAAACATGCAACTCTGCAGGCGGACGAGACAACTCCTGCTAATGACACTGCGGCGCCACACATGATCCTTTTTTCTGCACCAATCTCGACGCAAACCAATGGTGCGGATAAGAGGTACCGCCAAGCTCGGCCTATGAAGGAACTTTGCGTATCTATATAAGGGCATTTCTAACCTATCCCAAATAAATAGAGGTGGATCCGTCCGAGTAAACTTTTAGTGGAGTGTATTTAGTCCACTAAATTTTGGCCGGATCTAGTCGATCCCCTATATGATATTTTTTTTTGTTTTTTCTAAACCTTATAATTCTACTAGTATACATTGCAACTACATATTAGCAAACATATATAAACTAAACGTAAATTTGAATGTTCAAGCAAATCGTGAATATAGTTTACAAACCAAATTCAAAGTTTACAAACTAAATTATTCAAATTTAAACACGTCGAATGGTCCAAATGTAGCAAATAACATGTGATGTAACAACTAGGACTCACTAAGACGTTGTCATTGATGACCAATAAGATCTTGTTGGGGCGGAGCATGAACTTGCCGGTTCTCGATCTTGCGATGCTCCTCAAGGAATGCCAGGATCTCGCTTGTATCATACTCTGACTCGACCGGAATCCCGTCGGCGATGTACCAAAAGTTCTCGGACATATCCCTCTCGTCTTCAATGATCATGTTATGTAATATGATGCAAAAAGTCATGATCTTCCATAGAACCTTGGAGCTCCAGTACTCGGCAGGGCCACAAACAATTGCAAAGCACTTTTGAAGCACACTGAATGCTCTCTCCACATCTTTCCTAGCAGCTTCTTGACATTGAGCAAAGTGAATGTTTTTGTTACCTTTTGGACACATAATTGTTTTGACCAAGGCGGCCCGTGGTGGATAGATGCCATCCGCACGGTAGTAACCCATCGAGTGGTTGTGCCTGTTGACCGAGTAGTTGCAAGCAGGAGCATCTCCTGTAATAAGCCAAGAAAACAGTGGTGGTCTCAACAACACATTCAAGTCATTGTGAGAGCCAGGCAAACCAAAGAATGAATGCCATATCCAAAGATCCTTCGATGCAACTGCCTCAAGAATGATCGTTGGATCGTTGCAATGGCCTTTTATACTAACCCTTCCACCCCGCAGGACAATTCTTCCATGTCCAATGCATACAGTCAAGTGATCCCATCATCCCTGGCCATCCTCTTGCTTCACTCTCTGTCAGCCTCTGTGTATCTTCCTCGTTGGATGCTCTCAAGTACTACGGGAAAAAGACAATGATCACCGCTTAATTGAACCTTCGAATGGCCTCCAAGATTGTGTCTTCAACAATGCAGACATAGTTGTCAACTGCATCAACCGAACATGCATATACCAAGACTCGAGCAACCGCCATGCACTTCATTAGTAGGCTTGCACTTATCTCTCCACTAGTATTTCTCCGAAGCTTGAACCAGTCATCACACCTCTCAACGGCTTTGGCAACTACAGAAAAAAGACTTGTGTGCATCTGAAAGTGCCGGCGAAAGTACTTCTTCCGATAGGTTGGCTTCGGATCAAAGTAGTCTCTCATGATCTGGGCATGGCCCTCTGCTCTATCACGATTGATGTCTATGCGGTCAAACTTTGATCCTCTCCTAGAACGCCAAACATCGTGATGGAAAATCATGCCTAAAGTGGTGTTAAACTAACCGATGTCTTCTTCCTCTTCGGATGAAGACGAGTCCTCAAAGGCCATCTCCCTCAACCTCTTCATATACAATTCAAACGGCTACGTTCAATTCAAATGGCTCGGTTCAAAAATAAACTAACAAAAAAACTCACCTAGGCAATTCATGGAACACTTGCGGTGCGGTGGTGGTGCACCGGCCTACCGGTATCGTTGAGACCAAATCGGCCGGCAGGAACGCGGGCGAATGACTTGCAACGGTGTGCAAGCAAGGTGAGATGCGGCGGCGGACAGAAAACTAAGAAGTTTCGAAGCATTCCGACGAATCATCTATGGCGACAGCGAATATGTTTCACCTTGATTCCAGCGACTGCGACGAGGGGCGAATGGGCTCAACATTGGGAAAAAGGCCGGCATGGGCCAAGGAAGGCAATGGGGTAGCGCCGGGGCCGGTGGGTGGTCATCGGGAGGTGCGCCGGCAAAGATGAAGTGGTGTTGTGGGGGTGACGCGATAGAGAGGCGCGGCTTTTACTCGGAGCCGCAGTAGTCGAATTATTTAGGGAGATGAGAGGCGCCGGAGGATAAATATTTACTCCACTATGGCGGATTGGGGATCGGTTAGGTGCGCGTTAGAGGAGGATCGGTTAGAAATGCCCTAAGCTTGTGTGTTAGGTGAAGAGGGGTATCAAAGATGAACTAGAATACTTTTCGTTTCTTCCGCTCCTCCTGTCTCCTCCCAAATATTGTAATCTTGAATTCCTTTGGATCTGAGAATAATTGATCCCCAAATCCTATTTGGTGCGCTGCCACCTGAGACATCTGTCCTCCAGTTATTTCGTTTGGCGAAACAAAGGTGCAAGTTCCAGCCAGTGGCAGTTGGAGAAGACAATCTCACTCGGCCCTTCTCAGTATCATTTTCCGGAGAGTTCAACACTGAGGAAATTGTACCCACACCATCATGGAAGCCCATCGACTGATGCCGGCCTTTTCTCAATGGACGTCAAGACATTCCAGCTTGAGAGGGTGTTTGGTTCAAACTATAACAAGCTTTACCCGCGGCCATATAACAACTTTCCACCATTCTTGTCGACACCGACCGTAGGTAACCTTTCTGTTGCATCCTAGTTATTTCCTTCCCTTCATAGTTTTCACACAGGCTGTACGTTGCTTGATAGTTTGTTACTTTGATCGTAATTTTTGTTTACATGGTTTCGTAGTTGTCACCTTTTCTGCTATTTGGATAAACTGAATTTTAAAATATTGTTTACATGGTTTTGTTTGAATAAACTGAATTTTAAAATATTGTTTACATGGTTTTGTTTGAATAAACTGAATTTTAAAATATTGGATAGGGGTTGGCAACGGGGCTGAGAAGGAGACGAAGCTGGAACAAGGCCGTGCTACAGGCTCAAGCACAGAGTCACCAGAGTCAGAATAGTGCTGCCGTGAATGCATTGATGAGAATTAGTGATGCAAGTCCACAGATAACCGCTATTGAGTCTGACAGATAACCACAGTTAGATATCTGCTATTTGCTTCAACTACGAGTGTGTTTGTGTGGCTTGGAACTGAGAGTCTGTTAAAAATAAACAGTTGCAGCACTGATATACTCTCATTGTTTCATCTTAATATATGTTTTTGGCACAGTGAGGTGAATCAGATGAAGGACACTTGTTGTGGAAAACGGACCCTATACTTGTTTCATTTCTTCTTTTCCCTCTTGTTGTATTCAAGAAGCAATTTTTATGTACCCACTTATATTTTGGCAACCGTAACAACAGTTCAATCCCCACATTACTGATATTAATTCAGCTAGGAGATGATGTTGCAGACAAATATCAGCGGGACTTAAAGGAACAACATTAACCGCTTCGTGATTTAGTCTCTCCCTCTTTCAGTTCTCTGTGTTGTGTTCGTCAGGGACTTGGCTGGAGGTTTGCCAGAGAGTTTTCCACCAAAATTCCATTTGATCGTGTTGTGTTAACATAAGGAAGGAGATGCATTTCTTTTCATTAATAAATGAAATTGTGATCCATTACAGGTTAGGGCGTCAGGTGGCGACGGCGCTCGTCGCTGGCGTGCACCTGCCACACACTCTGTCTCTTATGAATCTGAATTAGGCTCCAGGCTACAATTCAGATAAATGTCAGAATGGCCCTTCCAGATTTCAGTCGTGAGTTCTCGCTTTTTATTCCACCCAAATCCCTCGCTCTTACATCTAAATGTTGAATCTCCCGTATGCATGTATTGCCTGTGTTTTTCATTTAGTCCGCGACTCCCCGCACTTGATGCTTTCTTTTGGTTCTCTGAATATCTACAACCTGAGTATGCGTATTTTGAGCAGGTACTGAGGAAGATCCGAAGATGGTGAGAAGAAGATGGTGCGGAGACGCTGCAGGCTGAAGAGCACTGCTGCTGGAGGTAAGGTCAGTGTATCAAGGACTGGGGATGATGCTGATTGTGGTTATGTTGTTGCTGGACAGCTGACCACAGCTTGATCGCCAACAGGATACTTGTGACTATGCCTGTTCGTAATATGGTCATCTAAAATTAACATGGAGTTTACCTTGTGTGGCTTGATCTGACAGTGATCGGTGCGTCTGTCGGATAAGGTAGCAAGAGCAGCAACAAACATTTAGTTTCTGCACCGTCAGTAGATTATTCATGACTGTCAGAGTGATTATTGTGATGTTGGTGTATGCCTGACCCATGTGGCATGAGTGGAACTAGTCAGGTACTACGAAATTAAGGGTAGGAATTTGTTTGCCCTACTTGTTTTTGATGGTCTGATTATGCTGCTATTTTCTTACACGGTGAAGATACTCAAGTTAGAGCATCTCCAGCGTTCGGCCCCCAGGGACGCCCAAATAGCGTCGTCAGGGGGTGAGCCGGCGAAAACCGCGTCGTGGGGGCGTGATGCTCCCTAGTCGCCGCCCCACGGTGTATTTTTTGTTTTTTTCAAAAACAAAATTCGGACAAACAAGGCGCAAATTAAACCAAACTTCGACGAGTTCATCAAATATTTTACAAAAAAGATTAAAAAAACGTCACTACTAGACCCGCCCTCGCCCTCGCCGTTCCTCGCTGCCCTGAAGCTCTACATGCCGAGGAGCTTGTAAAACTCCGTGTAGTCGCCGCCGCCGTTGTCATCGTCGTCGCGTCCGCCGTCACTGCTCACGGTGGACGCGGTCCGGGCCGGTCCGGTCTTTGACCGAGCCGTGCTTTGGACCGGCCGCGGCCGGTCCGGACCGGACCGGACCGAGCTGCCGAGCGGTGCAATTTCTCCAGACCGGACCGGCAGCACCCCAGCTCGGTGAGGCCCGAGAGAACCGAATGGACCGGAAGCTGGATCTGTTCATTTGAAGCCACTACCAGAAAAAACAAGGGTTGCCGACGGCCAAATCTATGTCGACGGCCCCCGTCGGCATCTAGGGACCTATGCCGACGGCCAAGCGTAGGCCGTAGGCGTACAAAGGCCGTCGGCATACATCCATCTATGCCGACGGCCCCGTCGGCATAGGAGAGGCCGTCGGGACCGCACGAGCTACGCCTACGGGGGCCGTCGGCATAGGATAGGCCGTCGGCATAGACCTGGCCCACCTGCCCGGTCAGCGCAGAACACGTGACGGCGTTGACCCTACGCCGACGGGCCGTAACGGCGCCCGTCGGCATATCTGTGGCAGAGGTATGCCGACGGCGTGGCCGTCGGCATAGGCCCCTCTGCCACGTCCACGATCCGTGTGCCACGCCACGTCATCGATCCGTGGGACGAAGGTAGATATGCCGACGTCCGTGCCGTCGTCATACATTTATTTTAATTATTTTTTTAATTCCAATTCTGTTATCTGTGGCAGAGGTATGCCGACGGCACAGCCGTCGGCATAGGCTCAATCGCCACGTCATCGATCCGTGTGCCATGCCACGTCATCGATCCGCGGCACAACCTGCGTGGGGTGTAAAGGTATGCCGACGGCCTAGCCGTCGGCATAGGTGTATTTTACTTTATTTTTATTTTTAGTTTGCTTTGTTGTTTTTACTTTATTTTAGTTTTTGTTTTGCATAAGATAATTATGCCTTATCTAAAAATATTCCCGATGGTATATCGATTGCCGCCCCCCGTAACGAACGTCGCTATTGTCGTGTCACGGAGGGGGGAAACGGTCGACACGGAAGGAATTCTGCTTGGTGGGGGGGTTCGGGGTGTAGCTATGTCACCGAAACATCGCACGGGTCTCGATGCATATGTGAAAGTGTTCATGCATGCGTAGACGCCCGCCTTGGGGCTCCGGTGTGTGCCCCCCCTCACGGACGGCGTCGCCGCCGGCACCTGGAGGGGGGAAACGGACGCGTCGGGTCTACACGGAGGGGATCTTGCTGTGGGTTGCCGACGGATGTTTCTCCAGACTGTTCCTATGGGCTGACCTAACACAACCGGGTGGGGAGGTCCGCTGGTCAAAGCCCGTCCTCGCAAAGTCAAAGGGCTAGATCCCGTGGTCCAACGCTATAGGGTTAGGCGGGACGGGGGCACTGGGGGGTAGCAATGCCACCGGAGCGTCGCACCGGGCCCTCATACATGCGTGGTGGTGTGGTGGCATGTCCAAAGAGGCGGGACGCGTGTCCGGTGTGTGCCCCCCCTCACGGAC
>LR738712.1:867209764-867240333 GCA_902687465.1 Secale cereale
GCGAGGAGGAGGAGGAGGAGGAGGGGGAGGCAGGCGAGGAGGAGGGTGGTGGCGGGGATGATGGTGGTGACAGGAACGGGGTTGACAACAAGGGGTGGCTGCGTGGTAACGCAAAGTTACCAAAGCAGGTTCCTGCTACTGAGGAGCAGAAGTGGCTCATTGAGCCCACGGGAAAAGAGTAAGCGCCACTTTGTAATAATTTCATTATTTTGCTTGTCACATGCTTATTCCGGTTGTTATTTATTTTGCTTGTCACATGCTAATAATTCATTCTTTTGCAGCAACTGGATATATTCTAAAGGGGTCCGTATTCCCAACGGCCTCATCACTGTCTTGCTGAAGTTACACTGGCCGGGGTTGTACTGTCCGGATCCAGTCAGGCAGCCAGATCGTCGGGTTTTGGCCACGAGCTGGGACCACTGGGAAGCGGCCCACCACGCGGACCATGACACCCATGCCAAGGCCGTGATCACTACTTTCTGGGTGAGTTCTCTTCAGAAGCACAAGTCCATTCTAGTTTCATGAATGATTTAACTCATGGCTTCTTCCATTCTTGTTTCATGCATGTTTGTAGAAATTCTATCGAGTTATTCCGGAGCATAGGGCTAGAGCGGACCAGATCGTGCTGCGCCAATGCAAGAAGAAGGCCCGCCAGCTGCAGTACGAGGTGCGCTATGTGGCCATCTCCACATACTACCACGACGTTCTTGGTGTGAAGATAACCAAGGAAGATGCGCGGAGGATGGGCATTACCTTGGAGAAGCCCGAGTTCTTGGCGGTAAGTATAAAAGATTTTTCATTATGCTTTCATTATGCCATTATGCCATTATGCTTTTATTATGCTTTATGCTTCCATTATGCCATTATGCTTTTATTATGCCATTATGCCATTATGATTTTTCATTATGCCATTATGCTTCCATTATGCCATTATGCTTTTCATTATGATTTTTCATTATGCTTTCATTATGCCATTATGCCATTATGCTTTTATTATGCTTTATGCTTTATGCTTCCATAACACCAATTTGGACACACCTATATGCCATTATGCTTTTATTATGTAGGTGTGTCCAAATTGGTGTTATGGAAAAGACGAGTCCTGGGCGGCATTGGCTGGAGCCTGGGCGGCTATGAGAACCAAAAATAAGGCTAACCGAGGGACGGAGGGACTACATGCTCAGGGAAACCGAAACCACTATCTCCACAAGGCAGTTAATGTATGACTAACCCCATTAAACATTCTTCTTCTTCTATTTACCATCAGTTTCTTATGTATGACTAACCTCTGTTTGGTGGTGCAGGAGGTGAAACTGAAGCAGCCGCTGTCAGACATGCAGGCGTGGGAGATCGCCCATACGCGGAAGGACCCCAAGCCTGGCGAGCACAAGTACTACGGCAAGAAGACCGCGGGGAACATGCAAGCCTACTCTGAAGCCTATCTAAAGTTGCATCCTGACACACCTGACCCCATTGCGGCGCCTCTGGACGAAAGGGCGGTGGTGAGCATAGGGCCCAAGGAGCACGGTCGGGAGGCGGTTCTCGATGCTGTGATCACTCCTAGTATCTCCTACACACAGCTTCGTCGGATCGACCCGAGCCTGAGCCAGCGCACGAGCCAGCCAGTGACCAGTGCACAGTCCCTCTTCCAGGAGCAACAATCTGTAAGTATTTTCCGTCTTATCTTCATTGCTCATTTTATTTTCCGCATTTATTAGTTTTATGAGTTCCATCATGGCATACCGTAGGCCTACCTGGAGTACACACGCCAGGAGACCATGGGGTGGCATAAGAGGCTTTATGAACACCAAGTGCAGAGGGATCTCCAGATGCAGCAGGCTTTTCAGGAATGGCGGCCGGCAGGTGTCCTCAGTTGCAGCCAGCACAATGCCCTCCAGCGCAACCAGTGCTGCTGACCTTTGAGGAGTTTGTGGCACAGACCGCTGGCCCCTCGCCGGTTAGTTCATCCCCAATCTATTCATCCAAAGCATGTCATGCCTTTCAACACAGTCATATATCCGGTTAATATGTCTTTTCAACATCCAGGGAACAGGTGGATCTACCGTTGGCGGTGGTCTTCGCAGCACTCCGGAGACACGGAGCCCGACCACTCCGATCCACGGAGGCGGAGGCGGAGGTGGAGGCGGAGGTGGAGGCTTCAGCGGTCTTGGCGGTAGCTCTGCTGCTAGCAGTGACGACTTGGGCTTCGGCGGTCTTGGCGGTGATGACCTCCGTGGTGCTCGATGATACTCCTAGATGACTGAAAGTGCAACTAATCCCCGGGTGGTTTTGGTAATTAATAACAACATATATATCATTGAACTAATATTTACTTGAGAATCATTTCAGAAAAGTTCGATGATATGGGTATGGAAATGTCTGAAGAAGTGGACCCCTCAAAATGCTAAGACAAGCATTGGCAAAAGCTCAAGACTCTATTTTTGGTTTAGTGATCAAAGATCACATTGAGTCCATAGGAAAAGCCAATACTATTAAAAGGGGATGAGGTTGTGTTAATGATCTAGTTGCTCAAGTGCTTGGTGATCTAGCTCCCTCAACTATCAGCACTCTTCACTACTCAACACACCCATAAGTAATCTCGGTCAAACCGATTCTGCAAACTCAGTCTCACCGAGATGAACCACCTCAGTTATTTCCCCAAACCCTAATTTCTCGGTCCATCCGATTCTGAGTTTCGGTCTCACCGAAAATGGACTGCCAACCTTCTGTAACCAGTTGACATCACTTCGGAATATCCGAGTTGTTGTTTTCGGTCCCACCGAGATGGCAAGCTCCAACCTTTGACTCACTTCGGACACGCCGAGATGGTATTTTCGGTCCCACCGAAAATCCCAACGTTCACTATATTTGAACTTTCGGTCTGACCGAGTTTTCACTTCGGTCTCACCGAGATTGGTCAAATGTGTGTGTAACGGTTGGATTTTGTGTGGAGGCTATATATACCCCTCCACCCCCTCTTCACTCGTGAGGAGAGCCATCAGAAAGTACCACCACTTCTACCATACACTTTCTGAGAAGTGAACCACCTACCCTTGTGTTGAGATCAAGCCATTCCATTCCTACCATATGAAACTTGATTTCTAGTCTTCCCAAGTTGCTTTCCACTCAAACCTTTCTTCCACCACAGCCATATCAGTGAGGAGAGTTGAGTGTTGGGGAGATTATCATTTGAAGCACAAGAGCAAGGAGTTCATCATCATCAACACCGTCTATTACCTTTTGGGGGGTGGTGCCTCCTAGATTGGTTAGGTGTCGCTTGGGAGCCTCCGTCTTTGAGATGTGGAGTTGAACCAAGAAGTTTGTAAGGGCAAGGAGATCGCCTACTTCGTGAAGATCTACCCCGAGTAAGGCTAGTCCTCCGTGGGCGTAGGCCATGATGGAATAGACAAGGTTGCTTCTTCGTGGACCCTTCGTGGGTGGAGCCCTCCGTGGACTCGCGCAGCCGTTACCCTCCGTGGGTTGAAGTCTCCATCAACGTGGATGTACGATAGCACCACCTATCGGAACCACGACAAAAATCTTCGTGTCACCAAACTGCGTTTGATCTTCTCCACCTCTCTCTTACATGTGCAATTTACTTTCCGCTGCTATTACTCTAGAATTGCATGTGTAGGGTGATACTTGAATTGATCTTAATTGTGAAACTGCCAAAAACTTTGCATGATCAAAAGGCAGATTTTTTATATTGTCAAGTAGTCTAATCACCCCCCCTCTAGACATACTTTCGATCCTACAAGTGGTATCAGAGCTTTGGTCTCCATTGTTTTGGTTTCCATTGCATTGGACTCCATAAGCTTGGTTTCACAACCTAGGAGAGTATGGCGTCTAGTGAGGGTAATTATCGTAGAGGTCCTTACTTTGATGGTACAAATTTTGCTAGTTGGAAGCATAAAATGAAAATGCATATTCTTGGTCATAACCCAGCCGCATGGGGCATTATTTGTGTTGGTATGCAAGGTGATTTCTTTGAAGAAGGAAAAGTTCCGGATCGCGAAGCTACACCGGAAGAGTTGCGGATGTTGCAAAACAATGCTCAAGCTTGTGACATTCTCTTCAATGCGTTGTGTCCCGAAGAGTTCAACAAAATCAGCCGTCTTGAGAATGCTAAAGAGATTTGGGATACTTTGGTTGAAATGCACGAAGGTACTGAATCTGTGAAGGAATCAAAGCTAGATATTCTTCAAGGTCAACTTGACAAGTTCAAGATGAAGGATGGTGAAGGAGTCGCTGAAATGACCGACCGATTCATCATTAAGAAGATTCTCAGAGCTTTGGATGGAAAGTATGACACCGTGTGTACTTTGATCCAAATGATGCCAAACTACAAGACCCTCAAGCCAACTGAAGTCATTGGAAGAATTGTTGCTCATGAGATGACACTTAAGGATAAGGAAGAGCTTCACAACAAGTCAAGTGGTGCTTACAAAGCTACAAGTGATGCTCCTACTACCTCAAGTGACAAGCTAATTTCCAATGAAGAGATAAGCCTAATGGTCAAGAACTTCAACAAGTTCTACAAGAATAGAGGCAAAGAAAGAAGCTCAAAGTCTAGATCATATGATGAAAAGAGATCTTCTAGTCGTGATCGAAACTGCTACAATTGTGGAAGACCCGGACACTTCTCAAATGAGTGTACGGCTCCCCACAAGAGAAGAGAAGAATCTCCAAGAAGAAGAGCAAGAGATGAGTCACCTCGGAGAGAGAGAAGGAGCAGAGATGATCGTTATGAACGAAGACCTTCTCGGAGAAGCAAGGATTCGGAGAGGAAAGACAAGTCATCAAGGAGCTACACAAGAAGAAGACATCAAGCTCATGTTGGTGAATGGGTCTCCGGCTCCGACTCCGGTCTATCACTCCGACTCCGACTATAGTCAAGATGAAGGTGTTGCCGGACTTGCACTAGTATCCTCCAACTCCAACTCCTACGACTTATTTGATTCACCAAATGAGGGAATTGGAAGATGCTTCATGGCTAAAGGTCCCAAGGTAACACACCCTGAATTCATTGACTTTGATAGTGATGAGGATGACTTGCTTGGTGAAGATGAGCTCTTGCATGATAAATCTAGTGAGCTTAGTAATGATGAAAATGCTAGTAGTCTTTATAGTCGAGAAGAGTCGAATGACAATGCTATGAAGGAGATTGAGCGTCTAACTAAAGAACTAAACACTCTTAAGTTAGCTCATGAAACAACTCAAGAAGATCATAGAGATCTCCTAAGATCTCATGAGAAGCTACGCTTCGAGAAGCTCACTCTAGAGCAAGAACATGAGTTTCTAAAAGCGATCAATGACGATCTTCGAAAGAAGAGTTCTTCATATCTTGCCAAACGACTTCTCTTGTCTAATTTCTTGCCACCTATTAAGACTAAGCATGACAAGCATAAGAAAAATTCTTCCTCTAGTAGTAACAATAACAATGTTAAATCCAATATTGTTGCTTCTAGTAGTTCTCTTGATTCCACTAACAATGTTTCAAGCCAAGTTACACTTGAGCAAGAAAATAGCTTATTGAAGGAAATCATAGAGAAAGGTATCTACAAGAGTCTTGCCGGAAGCAAGAACTTTGAGGAGATTGTTCGCAAACAAGGAAGACACCGGAAGAATCAAGGGATTGGTTTTGAGCGAAAGTTCAACGCCGAAGGTGTTGAATGGGAAGAAGGTCAATACCCTACTCCACAGTTTGTTTCACAAAAGGAGAAGTATGATCCTACTTCTTCCAATGTGGAACAAGCTCAAGATGACCTTCCACCACAAGACCACAAGCTAAAGGCCAAGGACAAGCTTCAAGAGGAGATTGATGCATTCATTGAAGCACCTCAAGCCATGGTCAAGTGGGTTCCCAAGGACACATCAAGTTCTACTTCGTCAAGCTCAACTACAACACCAAGGATTCCCATCAAGATGATGTGGATCCCAAAGAAGAAGAACTAGTAGGTTCTTGAGGGTGACTCCGCCAACAAACTTCACTCATATTCATTTTGGCAAGAACTTGTGCAATCAACTTCCACATCATGCACTAGTTCATGGAGTCACAAACCCTCTTGTTGGTAAGTCAAGGGACAAGGTAATCATTGCTTTCATGGACATCATCTTTTGTGTACTTCACTCTATGTCTATGGATACTCTTGTTTGTTCCTTGTGGGACTAACCCATGTAGGTATTGAAAGTGCCCTAATCCAAAGGATTGCTCCCAACTCTTGATGATATGCATCAACATTGAGCATCCACATCTTCAACATCTACATGAAGTCTTCTACGACAACCCAAGGTTAGTTTGACCCTTTAAAAGGGGTTCTCACATCTAGGGGGAGCTTTGCTCTAAAAAAATTGAGCAAAAGCATCTCCAAATGATGTGAACACATAAATGCTTTATGTAAAAGTGGCAACCCCACTTGTGCTTAAACGATGAGTATGACCTATGATCAAATGTTCTCATTTGGCTCCTAAGTCAATATACTCATATATAGATGACCTAGTCATCGACAAATTGTGTGCTAGTAGCTAGAGTGATTGGTTGTGCATGTTTGACACATATTTCAGTTGCTATCTTATTGTGTGAGCATGTTGAATGCATGATTTCATCCATTCAAGGACATCCATTTGTTGTTTTGATTGTTTTGATTTTTCTGGCCAAATGGATGGACAAGAATGCCTAAGCACCTTCCCTAGCTATCTATGCTTTCTTGTCTCAAATTCTATTCATGCTCATATCACAACTTTGAACAAGTCTTTTTCGGACAGTCCGAGTGAGGAGCACTCGGAACCACCGATTCGTCTAAGGCTGACTTCCAAAACCTTCTAAGTCCATTTCGGTCTGACCGGCTTCTCAATCTCGGTCCAACCGAAACGCTTAGACTGATCTAGGTTTCATCTCGGTGAAACCGAGTTCAAAATCTCGGTCTGACCGATATGTGTAACTGCATAGCAGTTATACATCTCGGTGACACCGAGTTTTTCAACTCGGTCCCACCGACAGCATGGGGTTATATATACCTGAGGGCTACGCGCGATTCAATTCTTCAAACCGTTCGCCCCCAATACCCCTGCTGCCGTCGCCCTGGTCTACGGATCGTCGCCTTCGTCGCCTGTGCGCCCTCGCCGCAGGTCTCCGCCGCCATCAACGGTAATCATCTCCACCGTTGCCGCCGTAGAGGGACACCACCAAGTTAGGGTGTGTCCCGACCCCTTTTCATGCTCCCCTTCCGATTCTTGCACGATAGGCTTGCCATGATTCAATCCACGTTTGAGATGTCCCCTATACATTAGTTCAGATCTTCTAGTTTCGAGGAAAATTCTTAGGTTTAGGTTTCCACGGAATGCATCTCGGTGAAGCCGATTTTTGAAACTCGGAATGACCGATTTGGCCTCTGGCCATTGCACAGCACAATTCGGTTTAACCGAGTTGTGTCAATCGGAACGACCGAAACGTAGTTTCAGTGAAACCCTAAGTTATCGGTAGGACCGAAACCCATTTCGGTCTGACCGAAAGTGGTGTGTAGGTTTCTGTTGAGCACTTCGGTTGCACCGAAACATGAAATCGGTTTGACCGAAATACATTCTGTGAAAACTCAAAACTAAGTTTTGAACTCATTTTTTTTTGCAAAAACCCCTGCAGTTGTGATAACTCTTCTACTCTGCCTATACCTTATCTTTTCACAGGTTTTTCAGCCATGTCAGATGTCAGTGACAGCCAGAACAGGTCTGAATCACCGTTTGCTGAAATTCCAGAGGCAGATACAAGTCCTGCCAGCAGCTCCAGTGATGATGGTGAGAGGAGCACCCCTAGTGGTTTGCCTCCTGCAGCCACCAGAACCAGGAAGAAGAGAACTTCTGATGATGAGGACTCTGACTTTGTTGCTGAGGAAGTTACCTCCAAGCCAAAGAGGAATGTGGTTGCCAAAGAGCACCAAGGGCAGCAGACAAGGAAAGGCACAAGCAAAGTGAAGCAGTCAGCAGTTGCAAAGAAGCTCAACTTGGAAGAGCCTGCTCCAAGCAAGGTGAAGAAGACTTCCAAAAGAAAGAGGGTAGTATATGCTGAACCTCAAGTTGATGCTGCAGAAGAAGAAGAAGAAGAAGCACCCCAGCCTCCTCCTCAGAAAGCTAAGTTCATGGGTGATGCTATTCGGGCTCAAGCCTCCTCTAAGCCCAAGAAGCCTGCTCCAGTCAAGGCAGCTCCAGCCAAGCCCAAAAGGACAACCAGAAGCATTCCAGCTTCTGAGAAGAACAAAGGTGAGATGCCACCGTCTGAATCAGATGAAGAGCATGTGTTGCTTAAGCTCCGTCCCAAGTTGCCACTCCACAATGATGCTCATCCTCAAGCTGAGGACATGAAGGCAAGGAAGGACAAAGGTCTCAGGCTATGGAGACAATCTGATCCATATGCTGTAAGGAGAAGGACTGCTGTGGACCCCAGATTCCACACCAGAGAGCAGCAGGATTTCTATGAGACCGTGCTGATGGATAAGAAGCCCATTGTTGCTGACACCAGGTATGTTGACTGGAAGTACATTGACAGTGAAGAGCACCGGGACTTCTTTCCCCATGTGCATGAGAGCTTTACTGCATGTGGAGTTGCTGATTTTGTGGGTCAAGAGCTGACAGCTTGGAATGACGAGATGATCATGCAGTTCTATGCCACAGCCCACTTCTACCCTGATGGCAAGATCACCTGGATGACTGAAGGTCAAAGGTTTTCTTCGACTGTTGAAGAATGGGCAGAACTTCTGAACGCTCCAGTGCAGAGAGAGGACGACATTGATGTCTATGGGATTCCTAAGAAGAGTCATGATTCCATGAAGAACATGTACAAGGAGATCCCGGCTGCTGATTTGGAAGGATGGAAGCTTGGCTCAGTGTACTATCTCCAGGCAGGTCTGACCACCACTAACACTATTCTGAGGCATACATTGATGCCTAAGTCTGGAGACCACCGGATGATACGAGGCTATTCTATCAACATGCTGCACATTCTCGATGAGAAGGCACCTTTCAAGGTGATGGACTTGATGGTAGAGACCATTAAGAGGACTGCAGCTGACCAGAAGAGGTCGTGTGGGTTTGCTCCGCAGATACAGATGCTCATCAACGCCAAGTTTGGCACGGGCAAATTCATGTTGGATAGGAAGCACTTGCCACTACAGCCAGAGCATGAGGACAACGTAGTTGTGATGGATGAAGAGGATCCTACCTCAGTTGAAGGACAGGCCAAAATCGAAGCCGCGAAGAAGGCTAAAGCTGACAAAGAGGCAGCAGCAGCAGCAGCAGCTAAGCCAAAGAGCTTTGGAGAACAAATTCTTGAAGCTACCCAAAGGATTGAACAACGCCTGGCCAGCATTGAGCAATCTCAGGAGAGCCTAGAGAGGATTGTCGAGGACAAGATCCACGCTCTGGACGTGAAGCTGACTGAGATTCAGGTGTCTGTCAACAAGCTTGAGGCAGACATGGAGGAGACAAGGCAGGAGAGAGCAGAGCTTATGCAGGATGATCTAGTCCAGGACTCTCATCGCCAGACTGCTCAGATTCCCAGAGGATCCAGATCTGCAGCTATCCCAGTGACAGACTCCAGGGCTACCACTTCAGCACCAGCTACAGCTCCAGCAGTTCCTCCAGCTCCAGCATCCACTCCTCCACCGCAGACATCAGCAGAAGTCTTCGCCGATGCAGCTATCTCTACACCGACATCTACCCAGACGGGAGCCGCCAGCAGAGCCCGCAGTGACGCTTAGCTCTATACCTTTTCGAACTTTTTGGTAACTTGTTGCCAAAGGGGGAGAAATTGTTATAGATCATAGGGCTTCGAGAGAGAGAGAGTGCTCTTTCGTCTTTCGTTCTTTTGCCGGTTTTCTTTGAGATACAGTGATTTCTTTTGGTTCCTGAAACTTTAAGTGTGCTTGCTACTAAGTTTGATGCTACCTTAATGAGTGCTTAGTCATACTATGCTTAATGTGTGCTTATTACTTATCCTATGCTATTCCTTATTGTATGGCTATTTACTCTTGTCTTGGTGATTGAGTGCATGTTATTCATTCTTATCATTTTGTGCGCTCCACCAAGATGTATGTGACATGGAAGAGTAACCCATAATCCTAATCAATTGTGCATTTGCATTCAAACGCAAATTTTAAATAATGCACAAATTTAGGGGGAGCTCTTGTTTATCACATACTTCTCAAAGCGACGATATCATTCATTGATTATATCTTTTGTCGAAGCTTTGATCTATATGTTGTCATCAATTACCAAAAAGGGGGAGATTGAAAGTGCAACTAATCCCCGGGTGGTTTTGGTAATTAATAACAACATATATATCATTGAACTAATATTTACTTGAGAATCATTTCAGAAAAGTTCGATGATATGGGTATGGAAATGTCTGAAGAAGTGGACCCCTCAAAATGCTAAGACAAGCATTGGCAAAAGCTCAAGACTCTATTTTTGGTTTAGTGATCAAAGATCACATTGAGTCCATAGGAAAAGCCAATACTATTAAAAGGGGATGAGGTTGTGTTAATGATCTAGTTGCTCAAGTGCTTGGTGATCTAGCTCCCTCAACTATCAGCACTCTTCACTACTCAACACACCCATAAGTAATCTCGGTCAAACCGATTCTGCAAACTCAGTCTCACCGAGATGAACCACCTCAGTTATTTCCCCAAACCCTAATTTCTCGGTCCATCCGATTCTGAGTTTCGGTCTCACCGAAAATGGACTGCCAACCTTTTGTAACCAGTTGACATCACTTCGGAATATCCGAGTTGTTGTTTTCGGTCCCACCGAGATGGCAAGCTCCAACCTTTGACTCACTTCGGACACGCCGAGATGGTATTTTCGGTCCCACCGAAAATCCCAACGTTCACTATATTTGAACTTTCGGTCTGACCGAGTTTTCACTTCGGTCTCACCGAGATTGGTCAAATGTGTGTGTAACGGTTGGATTTTGTGTGGAGGCTATATATACCCCTCCACCCCCTCTTCACTCGTGAGGAGAGCCATCAGAAAGTACCACCACTTCTACCATACACTTTCTGAGAAGTGAACCACCTACCCTTGTGTTGAGATCAAGCCATTCCATTCCTACCCTATGAAACTTGATTTCTAGTCTTCCCAAGTTGCTTTCCACTCAAACCTTTCTTCCACCACAGCCATATCAGTGAGGAGAGTTGAGTGTTGGGGAGATTATCATTTCAAGCACAAGAGCAAGGAGTTCATCATCATCAACACCGTCTATTACCTTTTGGGGGGTGGTGCCTCCTAGATTGGTTAGGTGTCGCTTGGGAGCCTCCGTCTTTGAGATGTGGAGTTGAACCAAGAAGTTTGTAAGGGCAAGGAGATCGCCTACTTCGTGAAGATCTACCCCGAGTAAGGCTAGTCCTCCGTGGGCGTAGGCCATGATGGAATAGACAAGGTTGCTTCTTCGTGGACCCTTCGTGGGTGGAGCCCTCCGTGGACTCGCGCAGCCGTTACCCTCCGTGGGTTGAAGTCTCCATCAACGTGGATGTACGATAGCACCACCTATCGGAACCACGACAAAAATCTTCGTGTCACCAAACTGCGTTTGATCTTCTCCACCTCTCTTTTACATGTGCAATTTACTTTCCGCTGCTTATACTCTAGAATTGCATGTGTAGGGTGATACTTGAATTGATCTTAATTGTGAAACTGCCAAAAACATTGCATGATCTAAAGGCAGATTTTTTATATTGTCAAGTAGTCTAATCACCCCCCCTCTAGACCTACTTTCGATCCTACAATGACTTGTGTGCTTATCTATATGCTTATATGATCACTATCGGCGGTGTTGGTTGTGATGATGATCATTTAGAGATTTGTGTGTGATGATGCTTAATTATGCATATATTGTTGTGATGGTGCCAGATGATATCCCGTTGATATGTGCTGTTGTTTATATGTCTATTCTGTTTTATATGTCTATTCTATCATATATATGTGTTGATATGTGCTGTTGTTTGAATTGAATTCATTTGAAACCAAACAGAAAAAAAAGCAAAAGAAAACTATGCCGACGGCTAGGCCGTCGGCATAGGGATGCTGTGAGCTCCCAGTAGCTGACACGTGGCGTCTATGCCGACGGCCTTGCCGTCGGCACAGATTTTATACTAAGCCGACGGCCTGGCCGTCGGCATAGCTGCCACGTCTCAGCTACTGGGAGCTGCGTATGAATGAGTTAGCCGACGACATCGCCGTCGGCCTATATTTCCAACTATGCCGACGGCCAGGCCGTCGGCATAGACATGGTCCACGAGCAGCGGCTGGTCACCACGTGGCACCCCTATGCCGACGGTCGCCGTCGGCATATCCCTGGTCCACGAGCAGCGATAGGTCGCCACGTGTCACCCCTATGCCGACAGCGGGCCGTCGGCATAGCCCTGTGCCACGTGGCGACCAGTCGTTGGGCAAACTTAACGGCCCTGGGCGCCGTTAGGCGTGGACTTTGCCGACGGCCCTTGCCGTCGGCATTGATGTACGGCCGCCATCGGCATAGCATATATGCCGACGGCTTTTCTATGCCGACGGCCAACCTGGCTATGCCGACGTATTTGTTGCCGACGGACCTATGCCGACGGGGGCCGTCGGCATAGGTTTGTCCCGACGGGACTCAGGGCTATGCCGACGGCCCTGGCCGTCGGCATAGGGGGCGATTCTGGTAGTGAGCAGTACGTGATGCTAGCACACTAGCAGGCAGCTCGATCGATTCATTTTCAAGCAGCGTGCAAGCAGGACAGTAGTAGTCAGCTGGATCGATTCGTTTGAGTGCAAGCAGGACACTAGTAGTCAGCTGGATCGATTCGTTTGAGTACGTGCCAGCCGGCAGGCTGCTGGATCGATTCATTTGAGTACGTGCAAGCTAGCTAGCAGGCTGCTGGATCGATTCATCTGGAGCAGTGCATGCAAGCTAGCTAAAGAAGCTGGATTGATCTATTTGAAGCAGAACAAGCAGGCAACTTGATTGAGCATTTTTGCTACTGTAGGCATCTCTTTTAATTTGTAAAGCAAATGGATATACCAAAAAAATGTACATCATTTCTTTGAATTTTGGACACCAAAACACTGAATTTTAACAGCAACAAATAGCATGTATCACATCCACACTTCAAACATGAGTTCATATCATCATTGAACGGCGTGATTACAAACTTGCAATGACATTTCATAGTTCATAACGATTGCAAGTTCCAACATAACACAAATACGTGGTTTCAAACATACACAAATGAATGGTTCATATTCAAACTTGAAATGACAATATGAGAGTCCAACATTAACACAGATGCAAAAGTAGCATCCACATGAGAAGATCTCTTTGGCATCCATCTCCAAAATAGCACTTTAAGAGGGTAGCTTTATGGTCTCAACATCCTCATCCTCCTCATCCTCCCTCGGCTACATAGCCAAATTTTCACATCAGATATGACAAACAAAATACAAAGAAAAATTAAAGAGAAAATAGCAAACATACCAACACATTCAAGTCGACGTGTGAACCCTTGATATAACTTGCACTACAAACCAAGGCCTCCACCGTAGAGGGTTTCAGAGAACTCCTTTAGTCATCTAATACAACACAAGTTGAAAATGTTAGTTCGAGGGTGAGAAGTTGACAATTTCATATCCAAAGTTTAAAAGGATAAGTTGACATACCTAAAATCCTTCCGGTAGTGCTAAAGGTTGATTCCGATGAGACAGAGGTAGTCGGGATAGTGAGGAACTTTTTTGCTATCTTTGCCATCATTGGGTACCTAGGAGCATGTACTTTCCACCAGCCAAGAAGATCAAGAGGAACTTTGGGAGGCTCACATTTATCCTCTAGATAATTTCTAAGCTCACTCTTTGATATTTGTGTTGAACGGGCCGATAAGAAGGACTCGTACCCAGCTTGAATTGGGATGCTTGTAGACAAAGATGCACTTACTTCTGCTCCACCTCCTTTATCTTGGGCCACACATTTGTCATACAAGGTCTCCAACTCTTCCATTACAAGGTCGAACTCATGTTTACATCTCATCGGTCCATAAAGTTCTCCAAAGGCCCACTCTATGTAATTCATCTTGTACCTTGTATCAAAGATGGTAGCAAGCATATGAGTTAAAAACAGCAAGCACATGTTCAAATTCTCATGTATATTCAACTTCTATATGAGCATAGGAGTAAAAACAGCAAGCATTTGTTCAAAAACTGCAAGCATATGTTCAAATTCTCATGTATATTCAACTTCTATATGAGCATAGGAGTAAATACATCAATCATTTGTTGAAAAACACCAAGCATATGTACCTTGGATCAAACACGGTAGCAATCACCATGGCGTTGTTTTTTCTTCCCAATATTTGTCAAACTTGTCCAACATTTCTTCGGCCATTACCCTATAGTGTTCACTTGTACTTTTCATTGCCTCTTTGATTGCAACCTTAACGCCAACAATGTGTAAGTAGAAGATGCTCGAAGTAGGATATAAGCTGCCAGAAAATGCGGTCGTCACCACAGCCAAACTCTTAAGCAATGGAGCAATAAGGTCATACATATCCCACTCTGCTTCTAATGGCGCCCAAGCATAGTTGGCATCGGAACCCGCATGAGAGGTCAAGGCTCCTTTGTACTTACGGGCAGTTTTAATCATCTTATAGGTTGAACTCCATCTTGTTTTGCAATCTAGGTGCAAACGCTTACCAACCGGGACACCTAAGCTTTTGCAAGTGTCCACAAATGCTTCGAGACGAGAAGGTGACCTCTTAAAATATTTCATCGTCTGTCTCAAGCTCTTTATCAAAGGGTCCAAGCAATCTGTCCCATCTTGCACCACCAAATTGAGGATGTGTGCACAACAACGGACATGGAAATATTGACTTGTTGAAGAGATGAAATAGAACCAAGGTCTATCTTTTTGATCAGAGGTTAAATCGATCATCAGAAGAAGAATTAGGCCAAAAATTGGGCATCGAATTCCGCACCTGCAAAAGAATAGGAGCATACAAGTTAAAAACAGCAAACATACCTCTCATATGAGCATACAAGTCAAAAACATCAAGCATATGTTCAACTCCACAAGCATATGTTCAACTCCTTATCTATATTCAACTTCTATATGAGCATATGAATCAAAAACAGCAAGCATATGTTGAAAAACAGCAAGCATACCTCTACTAACCAAGAACTTTGCCTTCAAAGCATCAACGACACCATCATTGTTAGAAGCATTGTCGAGTGTGACGGACGTGATTTTGTTCTCAATCTTCCATTCGCTCACACAAGCATAGAGAGCATCAGCAATGACATTTCCAGAGTGAGGAGGATCCAACTCTATGAAAGCAAGCACACGAGTTTGCATCTTCCAATCCTCATCTATATAATGTGCAACCACACACATGTAAGATATGGTCTGATTACTTGTCCACAAATCTGTTGTTAGGCTAATTGAGTCCACAGCCTTTAGGAGGGATTTAAGCACCTCTTTTTCTCTATGGAAAACCTGCATGCACTCACTTTTTATTGCCTTCCTTCCAATGGGTTGATAATTTGGATTCATGGTCTTCATTAGAATGTTGAACCACTTATGTTCAACCATTCTAAATGAATACTCATGCACACATATCATCTTCGCAACAAGCTCTTTGATTATTCCTTGGTCATACTCAATGGAATGGTCCATTGTTGGAGCATTGGTTTTTCGGATGAAAAGAGTTGCTTGGATGGCTTCCCTAGCTTTCTTGTTCTTGTAATTCTTACACACTTTGTGATGCCTTCCAAGAGTTGTGGTGCTACCACCTTGTTCATATGCATATTCAGACTCACAATAATTGCAACATGCCTTCAACACAAGCTTTCCAGGGTGCTTCTTTGATGGCCTCTTATCCTTATGAAAATGGACCCAAACTTTTGACGGCGTCCTAACAGGAGCATTGGCTCTTGGCCTCTTGGTCTTTTTCTTGTTCCTTTCTCTTGCCTCCTCATCACTGGAAATAACATGCACAATTTCTTCATCAGACATATCATCACCGCCTTCGGCTTCTAGTTCAGCAGCTGATTGCTTGTACCCATCCGACGTATCCTCGTCGGAATCCGACATAGAATCACCTTCAGGCGGGACAACAAATTCCTCGTATTCCTCATCGTCCTTGTCCTCCTCCTCCCGAATGCCCTCATCCTCCTCCTCCTCCTCCTCCTCTTCCTCCTCTGACACCTAACACACATGAGCACACAAATAAGAAAAAACAGTACCTATATGGATATATGTGAATATGGCTACATCCATCATCAAGTAAAACAAGCATACCATAGTAGATGCATGAGCCAGCTCAAAGTTGGTTGCGGAGCCGGAGCCAGTAGCTTCCGCAGCACGCACGCCAGCACCGGTGCGGTCGGGGAGACGTGGAGGCGGCGGAGGGTGTTTTTTTACCCTACAAATCAAATCTGCGATTGGGGCATTGGTATAGTCTTTTGCCTTCTTAATCGGCTTCAGCGGCTTGCCCTTTCCGAACCGGCGGAGGCAGTGGCGATTGTTGCCTAATTAAGTAACTTAAGCTCTTCTCCTTTGCCTTCAGCTTGCCCTTCTCCTTCTCCTTCCCAAGCGCATTTTCCTTCTCATTCCCCTTCCCCTTCACCATTCTCTACAAAAAGAAGCACATTGTCATAAAAATAGGAACATCTATCTCTGCCTCATTCAGCCTATAACTTATCATTTCATCTGTAAGTGTAGATCTATCAACAATAAAGCAGCAACCTAAACATCTACCTCTACCTCATCACTTCATCGGTACAAGCAAGTGTACATCAATCATGAAATAAACAACAACCTATACCTAAAACAGAGGACAAACTACAGAGGATGAGATTGTCGAGGACGAGGTTACCTGAGTTCCTTCCTCTTCGTGGTGCTCGGCAAGGAACCAGGGGAGGCGGGCCAACGACGTGCGGGTTGCGTCCCTGCTGCTTGATCTGCGTCACCGGCGTACTCATGCTCGTCCATCTCGGACAAGAGTAAGGTGACGATGGCGTGGTAGGAGAGATCAAGGTGGCGATGGAGATTGGAGAGGGACGGCCGGATGGGGCGAGGTCGTCCGACGGCGCCGTCGCCTTTGACCTAGAGGTGGCGGCTCTGTCTTCGGTGTGCGGCGTGGTACTGGGAGGATACAATGGATCGACTAGGGGTGCGCCGTGCCCTAGCAACGAACATGAGTTGGACTGTGGGGCGCCTGGGCCTTAGGCCGCTTCTCGGTCCGCTCGGTCAGCCCTGTTAAAAACATGACCGGACCGGATGTGTTACGGGCCGATTTTCAGAGCTCGGACCGACCGAATTTTCTAGCGGTCCTGGACCGTACGGTCCGGTCCTTAACGGGCCACGAGCAGGCCGAAAAGCCCGCTCGGCACGTCCAGGCTGAGTCACTGCTGCTCCGCTGCCCAGGGTTGTCGAGGCGCAGGGGTTTGGACGGTCCGGGTGCGTCCTCGTCGTCGCTGTCGAGGATGACGGCACCGTCCTCCTCGCGCCCACGCCGGCGGGCAACTATCTCCTCGAGGGCTCGGCGCTGCCGGACCATCTCGTCGCGCAGGTAGTCGTCCCGCCGAGTCGCTGCCAAGGAGGGCCCGCCGATTTTCGCGCCAAAAACGATTCGGCCGGCGCCTCCAAGCACCCCCCCGGGCGCGTCGGGTTTGGCTTGGGTCCGCCGGCGTCAAATTCGGCCCGAGCCGGCAAAAAGTGGTCCTTTGGGGACGCGACTGGGCCGATTTTTCGACGCCGGCGGCAAAAAAACGGCTTGGTGGGCCTTGTTAGTGGTGCGGCTGGAGATGCTCTTATGCTTGTTCTGTGTCAATTTTTATCTGCTTTTGCTCGTTCAGCTAAGATGATCTGTTTATGCAGTTCTGCTAATTCTTTATCTGCTTTTGCTCGTTGAGAGGCCCAACGTATGCGTTCTCTGTATTTATCCTTGAAGAAGACTGAGTTCATGCCCCCTTCGTTTTCTTAGGAAGGAGTGATGACAAGAACGTTGGTTGGATAAATAAAGAAGCCCGATACTTGAAACTATTCTTTGCTAGTACAACTAGGACTATATTTTTCACAAGATAAAAAAAATGCCAGATGATAGGTGATACATTCAAGTCTATGGCTATCGAGTGGTTGAACCACATGGCTATATATGTCAGTAGGTACGTACTATCAACCCGTGGTTCACCTAAGACTAGTAGATTTCCTAATGTCAACAAAGAACGGTGAAATCATCAGATTTGTGATTGAAGATATGGAGAAGAACCGGGCGCTTGATCGGAGGGTGATTGTGAAAAACATTCAGTGGCACTGGATTATTAAACGGATGGTGATCCATGGGAATATGGTGCATTGGGGAATTGACATAAAGCAAGTGTATGCTCGGCTATTCGCACTAGAGATGATCCGAGGCACATACCTTGAGCGTGTGTCATTTGGCATCAGTAGACATGTGTTTGTGGCTGATATGTTGTGTCACACTTCCTGGACCGAATAGTTCTGAAGGCAAGAAGGCAAGAAGCACTAGAGATGATCGGAAGGAGTGGGGAGCGAGGCGTCGTGTGGGCGCGCCTGCGTATAAAGACTCCTCCCCGTGTACTGTTGTAACTATGGGTTCGAGTTCGTGCAAGAGGAAGAAGCCGTTCGTGCGGCAGGCGTTCGTGCGCTGGAACGACCTTATCCTGTGTCTCCCTCCTTCTTTCTTCTTCCTCTGATCGTTCAAGCAAGATTACACACACAGAGAGAGCTCCGATGAGGGGGAAACCGAGGGTTGACACCAACAACAGCAACCGCGGGGAATTAGGAAATAATCAATCCAGCCTACGCTCAGTGGGTGGCTCAGGACAAACAGGTCCTGGGATTCTTGCTCAATTCCCTTTCAAAGGAGGTATGGAGGCAGGTGGCATCGATAGCGACCGCCGCGCAACTCTAGGCTGCCTTAGAGCAGATGTTCTCATCGTAGTCTAGAGCCCGGATCATCAACATCAGGATGGCCATGGCCAATATGCAGAAAGGAAATATGACAGTTGCAGAGTATTTCTCCAAGATGAGGGCTCTTGCTGATAGCGTGCATCCGCAGGCAAACAAATTGATGGTGACGACTTGGGGTCATACTTATTGGTGGCGCTAGTCATTGACCCTAATCCTCTGGTGGCCTCGTTTCTTGGGAGAACGGCGGCTGATCCGATCACCATAAATGAACTCTACAGCCAACTCCTAAGCTACGACACCGCATGGAGATGCTTCATCACTCCGGGGCAGGTGGCCCAGGCCTTCAGGTCACCAACGCCGCCTGTCGTGGTCGTATTGGATCTGGCCAGCGCGGCCGTGGAGGATGCCGCGGTGGTCGTGGTTCATATCGTGGAGTATGTGGACATGGGCCTAGATATGGACCAGGAGGTGGTCGTGGAAATCAGGGGGCATCATCAGGTGGAGATCGAGGCAATCATGGGGGATCATCATCAACGGTATGTCAAATCTGCTTCAAACCCAATCACACGGCGCAAGATTGTTGGTATCGTTTCGATTCCAACTATGTGCCCAATGAAGGACACATGCTGGTTCGGAAATCACCTCTTATGGTGTGGATACAAACTGGTATCTTGACTCCGGAGCTACTGATCACATCACCGGCGAGCTCGACAAATTGACTGTTCGAAACAAGTACACTGGCAATGAAATGGTGCACACTGCAAATGAAGAAGGTATGAAAATTAGTCATATTGGTAACACTATTATTCATACCCGAAAACACCAACTCCATCTCAAAAATATCTTGCATGTTCCTAAGGCGAAAAAAAGTCTAGCTTATGCTCATAAACTTGGCCTTGATAACAATGCTTTTGTTGAAATTCATCCAATTTTTTTTGTCGTCAAGGACCAGGTCATGAGGCAGGTCCTTCTTCCTAGTAGATGTCGAGGTGGTGTCTATGCCTTCCGAGGTGGTCTCTATCCCTTCCGATCATCTTCTTCATCAATAAAGCAAGTCTATGGTGTCATCAAGCCGTTATCCACAAGGTGGCATCATCGCTTGGGGCATCCATCTCTACAAGTAGTACAAAAAGTTATTAATAATAATGAGCTTCCTTGCTCAAGTGACTCTAGTATTGAGTCGGTTTGTGATGCTTGTCAACAAGCCAAAAGCCATCATCTTCCATACCCCACATCCACTAGTATATCAAGTTCACCATTAGAACTTGTGTTTTCTGATGTTTGGGGACTAGCACCATGTTCGGTTGGGAGAAATACTTATTATATGAGCTTTATTGATGATTTTAGCAAGTATACATGGATATACCTCCTCAAGAAACGTTCCGACGTTTTCTCTATTTTCTTAAATTTTCAAAAATTTGTTGAGCGAAAACTTGCTAAGAAAATTCTCACCATGCAAACTGATTGGGGCGGCAAATATAAAAAGTTGAATACTTTTTCCCAAAGAATTGGCATTAAGCACCCTGTCTCATGTCCTCATGCCCATCAACAAAATGGGTCAGCCGAGAGAGAACACATACACATAGTTGAAGTGTGGGACTATCTCTCAGCTCAAGCATCTATGCCATTGAAATTTTGGGATGAAGCTTTTGTCACTGCCACTTATCTTATCAATATTCTGCCTAGCAGGCTTATCAATTATCAAACACCCATTGAACGTCTCTTCTCTACCAAACCAGATTACTCTTTCCTTAGGGAGTTTGGTTGCGCATGTTGGCCGCATCTATGTCCATATAATTTGCACAAACTTGAATTTCGCTCGAAACAATGTACTTTTCTTCGATATAGCCCCCAACACAAAGGCTACAAATGTCTCGACATCTCCATTGGTCGAGTCTACATTTCATGAGATGTAGTCTTTGACGAGTCAGTTATATCTTTCAAAAGCTTGCATCCCAATGCTGGTGTGAGACTACGCCAAGAAATCCTACTTCTACCCCCTATACTTTAGGTGGTGTACGAGTTGACCGTGTCATGTGTTTGTGGTGTACTAGGCACTCTTTCATGCTCGTGAACTATACTCATGGTGAACCCTCTGCCATCTCCACCAGTTGCTTCTCAGTATCTTTTTGACGGTCTTCGGCCTATGCTCCTGTAATGACCAATTATTGGTATGCTTCCATAAATGTCGAGGCAGAATCATAAGTCCATCGCTTCTTTCATCTCAGAAAGGAAAACGGATATGATGCATGGAATACGTGCATGAAAAACGGATACACACAAACGGATATGAGCACCTCCATTCGATTGTTTGCAAACAGACCATTCAAATGTACAAATTACTGCAAGATGTGCGTCCTCCTCTTCCCAAATGCTCTCGTTCGTGCCAACACTTGTTGATTTTGTGACGTTAATTCAGTTTGTGCGTATGTACTTTGTGTTGTTGAATGTAGATCAACTGCATGTATGTCAGGACCCGGATCCTAAGTCACACCGATCTAGCTGCAACACGTCATATCACTTTGCGGCCTCACGCACGGTAACCCCACGGGTGCCACCTTACCTGGCCCGGGACCGTTTGCGCATTTTGGCACACGTATATGACAATGTCGCTAGCATCCATATGACAGAGAACCCGGGCCGACATGGCTAGTTATAAACCAAAAGTGGCACTAAATTACAGAGACAGGCATCCATGACCCAGCAACGAACGTGTCGGTCATCAACGTATGAACCCAAGTCGTAGCAAGCTACATGGACTTAAAGGAACAATGCGTGACATTTCCCCTAAGGGACAGACACAGGAACGAAGAAGGACACATGCCGGCCAGCCTACGTGTTCCGAGCAGTAGCAAGCTACCAAGGCTCATTGGAATCACTCGGAGGCATTTCCCTGTAAGATAGGCTACCAAAGGAAAACAACTAGGTGTCGGATCCCACACATACCAAGCATTTCAATCATACACGCAATATGCTCAATATGTGCAAATACAACATTGCATCACAACAGAACTCTATGACTCAAGGTACTTTATTTAAAAGGGTCTTTTACATCTGTCTCCCTAACTCGAACCCACTACTCACATTTGCCCCTAATTCGAAAGCCTGCTCAAAAATGCCCCTCCGCCGTTATGTGCACTTATAGAAATACCCTTCTGTGCCGTTACCGTCCGGTCAAAGGCCTTTGACCGTGAACGGGACGTTTTCTTGACATTTCTACCCCTCCCTCCATGTGTCACTTACGTGTGGGACCCATTCAAACAAAAATAAAATAAAAAGGCTCTCTCTCCTCTCTCTGGTGGGACCCACTCTCAAAAATAAAATGGAAAAAAGCCTTCTCTCACCCCCTCTCTCACTTACATGTGGGGCCCCACCCTTAAAAATAGAAGGAAAAACATCTCACACACACTTACATGCGGCCCAACCAAATACGGAGTAGTTTTTATTAGCAATGGCATAATTAACAATTGGTTGGCCTAACCACGCATTTATTTATGTAACTAATTACTGTAAAAAAATTACCTAACTAACTGCACATGGCCCACCATGGCCGAACGCCGGCGCCTGCGCGCGAAGGCACGACGGCGGCGTTGGGGAGGATGACCGAGCGGTCCAGGGGCTGCGGGACAAGGCTTGCAACGATGCTGGCGCAAAACTGCACTGGTAGGGGGTGGCCGGGTTCGGCGGGGCTTTCAGAGACCACGACGACGGCGAGCTCTCACGACGGCGAGCGGCGGCTCTAGGCAGGGAGGAGCTACGGGCACGAGGAGGTCCAGGCAAAAAGGGAGACATGTCCTACGGCTCGCCACGAACTCGAGGATGCTCTCAGAAATAGCAGGGGTAGCACATCAGAGGAGATCGGGCGACGAGCGCCGCCGGTCGTCGGAGGTCATTGCCATCGATTCCGGCGTGGCCTGCTCCAATTCTTAGCGGGCACGGCCCCTCCTCGGGCTCTCTATTTCGTCAAGATCATCAATTTTGCGCTTGGAGGTCCCCTGCGAGCTCCTCGCGACGTCCATGTCCGTGCGCCGCTGGACTCCGTCGGGCGTTGGATCTGGTGGCCTCCTGTGCACCTAACCGGCGCCAGTCGACGCATTACGTGATGATGGTGAGTTCACCACGGCCCTGCCACCGACCCTGGCACCGCCACTTGTTGCTGGCCGCCGCCAGTTCCCTGTACACGCCGGAGTTGAGAGTGAGAGAGGGAGAGACACGGAGGGAAGAGAGAGAATATTTTTTTCTTTTTTCTTTTCCTTTTCTTTTTCTTTGGCTGGGCCCTAGATGTAAGTGACACATGCATATAGGGGTAAAAATGTCCAAATAACGTCTCCTAAACGGTCAAAGCTCTTTGACCAGACGGTAACGGCACGGAAGGGCATTTCTGTAAGGTGACCTAACGGCGGAGGGGCAAATTTGAGCACCCTTTGAAATTAGGGGTAAATGTGAGTAGTGGGTTCGAGTTAGGGACACAAATGTAAAAGTCCCTATTTAAAAGGCTCCAAGAGCCATACATAACATATTCATACAGGTAGGGGTCACATGACCCAACACTCAAGTCATACATTCATACAAGCACAAGCGGAAGCTACATGTCTGAGTACAGACAACTTAGAAAATAAAACATGCTTGGTGTAGCCTGGCTATCTACAAGGCCCTTCACAAGCTCCAGATCACCGTCTGGGTGTCAAGCTACTCGTCGACGTCAACGTCTATGTAGAACCCATCAGCAGGGGCAGGGTTCTCCTCTGCAACAGTTATTAAGAAAACATGAGTACAAAGGTACTCAGCAAGTCTTACCACAGAACCTATCATACATGCAACATTATCAAGGGGGGTAGTGGAGTTCATAGCAGAATGCCAGCTTTGATCTTGGCTAACCTATACTACAACTCTCAACAGACTGCAAGATGTTATTACGAACACGAGTCCACTACTCACCACATCAATACACTACCGAGGATCCTCTTCCGTCATCCTACGGAAGGGCCATCCACGGCACTCACGCTTATCTTGAGGCTTTTAGTAGTATCCATCAACTTGTCTATGAACTGTAAGAGTAACCGAGTAGTTCGTACCGCGAACAACGGCTATTCGAATAGTTTGATAACCCTGCAGGGGTGTACCTCTTCACACACGCTTCCACCACTTATCGCCGTTTACTCGGCGTGTACTCGGCAACCTTCAAGCGGAAGCCCAGCGAGGGTGTCGGCCACGACCTGACTAACTACACAAGTCTCTCGTCCAGGTTTATCGCCTATTTGGGTTCCATCCGTGGGGAGATCCGGCCGGGGTGTCGCTCACGGCCCCAAACGATGTGTACAGGGTTCCCGAGTCACCAAACGGGCAACCGGTACACCGTGCCACGTACCTGTCGCATCGCAACCCACCCCGAGGGTCAGCGTTGTGCACGACCTCCAGTAAGCTATAAACACCAGAAACTAGTTGCAACTCCTGGACAGAGATCAAGGGTAATTAATAAGCCGAGAGGGTCAATTAAGGATCCCAATGCGTGGTAGTAGCTGTAACTTGAACCACACATACAAATCTCGGTCCTATGGACGATTTCAATGAAACAACCCACCACGTACTCCTACATGGCCTTTCATCGATACCTTTACCAAGCGTATTCCACACTTCCTTCTCTTTATCGGTAAGATCATTTCACCCTGATCCATCACCCAGATGAATCAGACCAGACACAACTCTAAGCATAGCAGGCAACATAAACAAATAGCATGGTGGATCACACATCACATGGCTCAATCAACTCCTACACATGCTAGTGGGTTTCAACTATTTACTGTGGCAATGACAGGTCATGCAAGGGAATAGGGTTCAACTACCGCAGCAAGTAGCAGTTCACGCGCTGTTGCCTTAATGCAGTAAAAGAGAGCAGGAGCGAGAAGATTGGGTTTGTATCGGAATGATCAATGAATGCTTGCCTGACAAGGTAGTTGTCGGGTACTGCTCTTCAACTGGATACGCAGCAGTATCCTCGGGAGCAGGACCTAACACAGGAAATACCGACGATACAATCATTAACAAACAAATGCAACAATATGATGCATGTTTATGACATGGCAAGATGCATGTGTGTTGGCTAATGCAACTAAAACCAGAAGGGTTTGAACCTATTTGAATCAAGGATTCAAATTGAAGTTCAAACTATTATTTAAATATGTGCATTATCATGTTTTTGATATAAACAGCAATTTAACTTGTTCAAACATGCATGAAACCAGTGCCATTAGAAAGATTGGATTTTTCTGATCATTTTTCATATATAAATCTTTTCCATCTGAGCTATGGTTGATTTTATATGATTTTTAGAAGTTTTGGGTATTTTCTGGAATTTCCTGAATTATTTTAAATCTAAAAATCCCAGAAAACCCTTTACTGCATCAGCATGACATCATGCTGACGTCAGCAAGTCAACAGGGCCAGTCCAGGTCAAACCTGACCAGTGGGTCCCTCATGTCAGTGTCACAGCTAATTAACTGAGTTAATTAGAGTTAAACTAAAACTAATTAACTGTCAGTGGGACCAGGGCCCACATGTCAGTGACTAAACTAATTAACTAATTAATATTAAATTAACACCTAAACTAAGTTTGACTTGCGGGCAGGGCCCACATGTCATTGACCCAGGGGGTCAAACCCGTGGTCAAAGCAGGTCCAACTCGCCGGCGTTTAGCCGCCGGCGAGGCCAAACGCGGCGGCGTGCTTCGGAAAACGTCTACGGTGCACGGCTCGAGCTGCGGCGGGGTGCGTTGGAGAGCTCTTGCTCTTCCGCATCGGATGGAGGTGGTCGCCGGACCTGGGGTGGCCGAAGACGACGGCAACGAGCTCGACGGCGGCGACCGGCGTCGGGCGTGTGTGGAGATGCGGCTGCAGGGGCCTAGGCGATGCGTGCGTAACACCGTTCGCATCTACGTGCTGTGGTGAGTGCGTTGGACGGGTGCCGGTGACCAAATGGTCACCGGAGCATCACCGGCGACGAGCACGGCGGCGGTGCGTGCGGTGGAGCTTCGTGCAGTGTGTTACAGGGCAAGAGGGAGCCAACGGAGAGGGGGAGGAGGTAGCTAGGCTCACAGCGGTTGCAGCAAGCACCGAAGCGAGCTCGGGGGTGGTCGGAGCTGAGCAGCACGGCGAGGGGGATCTCCGCGGCCGGAGTTGGGGAAGAAGAGGTCGGGGGCGTCTCCAGGGCGGGCGAGCGCTCGGGGCTCGGCCTGTTCGAAGCAGTCGAGGACGGCGGAGACGAGGGACAACACGGCGGAGCTCGGGGACGATGGTGGACGCGGTTTCTACGACGGTGTGATCACGGCGGCGTCGGCCATGGCGCGGGGTGTAATGCCCAGGATGGGACTATACCTCCTACGTGTCGAGGCACGACTTAAAGGTATAAGCCCATCCTAGAATGATCTCAAGTTTGGTATCTTTGCACAACTCATGTAAAAGAGGGATTAAAATGCAAAAGGAGATAGTTGGCTTACACTCGCCACTTCACACAATACATTACATAAGCAATCATCATACAGAACATCACAACCCGACTACGGGTGAAGATCCAAAAGAAAGATACCAAAACAACAAAAGCCACAGGTCAAGATCGAGTCCTAGTAGAAACCACTACTGAACATCGAAACGTCTCAAGCAAACAGCCACACTCTTCAACGAACTCCTGGTGAAGGACTGATCCAACTCCTGCATCAAACTCGGCTGAACCTGCATCTGGTGGGGTGAAGTAACTGTGAGCCACAGAGGACTCAGCAATCCCGTTCCCGGGTAACAAGACTATTTAAGCCTTGGGTGTGGACAAGGCTGAAGAAAGAACGAGAGGTGAAGGAACAAAACAATAATCTGCAGCAGCAACTAGCACTAACTTACGTAAAAGAGAGCGAGAAGAGAAGTGCAAGGGTCGAAAGATGATCACGAAGTGATCCTAGCTAAAGCCGGTCAAACATAACCCCACCGTGTTCAACTCCCGAATCCCTATTCGGAAATTGACAGTCACGGAACACACGCGGGTAGTGTATTAGAACATTGTGTCAAGTTATCTACAACCGGAATTAACAAGCTCCCATCTGCCACATAACCGCGGGCACGGCTTTCGAAAGTTCAAACCCTGCAGGGGTGTTCCAACTTGGCCCATCACAAGCCCACGATCCGCGGAGTCGCAACTCCATAGTTGGGAAGGCCCGAGTATTCTCGGAATCCCGTGCTCAAGTTAAACCGAACTAAGGTAAGGCTAATCCAGCAAATCCTCCCGGCGTGTCGACACCCTGATAGTAGCCGCGCGTATCTAAGTCTCAGGACACGACCGGATGGGCGATTCTACAGGACCCAAACCTCGAGTATCCCCGTGGTGGTTCCCGCAGACTCCCCGTTTGGGACCAACACCATCGGCACTGGCCCCCCCTGCTATGTAGAAATAAAGGATCCTCGAGGGAGCGACCCTCTATGCAAATTTAATTAATTAATTAAGTTGTTATTATGAGGCAAATAGTACCAAATGTTGGGACTTGCTGGAAAAGACTTAGCACTTAGCGGTTTATCAAGGGGGTCCCATACACCCCAACCGTGTTAGGAACGCATAATCAAGGAACATAACACCGGTTTATACGGTTCCTAACGGCAAGAGTGGAACAAAACACCAAGCAAAAGGCTTAGCCTTCCACCCTGCCAGTATATAGATGATTTCATTTTTAAGCATTTATATAGTGTGATATAACCCAACCAAACTTCAACATGAAGCAAGCATCTTCAATCTTCACCTGCAACTAACAATGCTATAAGAGGGGCTGAGCGAAGCGTACTTAGCCAAGCAACGGTTTGCGTAGGTAGGGTGGTTAAACATGGCAATTGGTTACAAGTAGGAGGCTGACAGGAAAGACATGGGCATCGAGGCAAAACTATAGAGCGATACTCTAGCAATAGGCAAAGATAGTAATGGTATCCGGGTTCGGTCATCTTGCCTGGGATTCCACAAAGGAGAAGAACGGATCCACGAAGCAGACGGAGCAACACAGACGAGAGAATCCTCACAACTCCGGAACGAAACCGAAGCTAACAAGAGAAACAACCGGAAAGAAGCAAACACACGGTAAACACACAATCATAAGCAAGGCATACGATGCACAAACAAGTATGATGCATGCCCGGTTTAAATATGCATGGCATGGCAAAGTGCACAAACAAATACTACAAGTTAAGTGGAGATCAATATGCAACGAGTTGCATATTGACGAAACACCACATTTAATCATTTAGTTGACTCTCATTAAAAACAAGACAAGATTAATTGTTTTTAACATGGCAAGAGGTGAAGCATAAGTAAACTAACTATTAAGACATTTTAAATGAGGCCGGAAAATAACAACAACATGTTCCGGAAAATCCCCATGAGCATGTTTAATAATTATAAGCAAACAACAATTAAACATTCAAGGTTGTTAACATGATGCGGATGACATGATCAAGTTTATGCAATTATTAATTAAAGGTTGACTTAAAAGAGATAAGAAGCATTTGTCACCGTGGTGGAAAGAAAAGAGTGCCACGGCAACGATTCCGAAAATGATGCCACGGCAACATATCGGTTCCAGTAACTCGGTGAGAGACCGGTGCAAAAGGAAGATGGCGTGGGTGAGTCTAACAAGATGGAAGTGGGTCGATCCCGTTGCCGGGTTCCCACGGGTCGGCGACGAGGCAACCGAGGAACATGACAAAAGGTGGAACGGGCACGAAGCACACACGGGAGACATTTCAAACAACACAAGCAAGCATGCACGGGTCACGTCTCGGGGTTATACCTTCGAAGCGTGCGTTTCGGGACGGTTCGAGACGTAGAGGGACGTAGTGGAAGTAGAGGAAGTAGTCGTTCACGTGGCGGTAGTTGTACTCGGGCGACGGTAGAGGAAGTAGGCGTTTCCGTTTCCGAAGAGGTACTTGTCGCGTTGGCGTTCGTAGTGGTACTTGGGGGTTCCCGTTCGTAGAGGTACACGCCATCGGAGGGGTACTCGTTGAAGACGTTCCGTAGGGGTACACGGGCGACGGTAGGGGTACTTGGGGTCTCCGAGTAGTCGTGGTACTTGGCGCTTCCGGCGACGGTAGTGGAAGTAGTGGTACTTGTACATGTAGTCGTTCTCGCCCGTAGAGGTACTTGAGGGTCTCGGCGACGGTAGTCGTTCGGGTCGTCGTGGTACTTGTCCACGTAGTCGTACACGGATGTAGTGGTACTTGTTCCGTAGCCGTTCACGAGATCGTTTTCCGTAGATGTTCAAGTCGTCGGTCTTTGGCGGTAGACGTTCCGTTCTCTGTCAAGGTCAACACCAGCAACAAAACAAAAAAAAACAAAACTACAACAGCAGGGGATTCCACGGAGGAAAAAAGGCAGCAGCGAGAAGAGGCCGGTCTGCGGTCTCGGCGACGGAGGAAGGCGGCCAGCGGGGCCTTGAGGCGCTCGGTGGCCGGAACGGAGGGAGGCCGATGCGGGGCGACGGGCTGCTGGCCGGCCGGACGGGAGACGAGGCAGGGGCGGCGAAGCCCTGGCGCGGGGTGGAGGCGAGCCACGGCTGCCGACGAGCTCGGGGCTGCGCGAGGAGACAGGGAGGACGAGGGGCCAGGGGCGAGGCTCCCCGGCTCGGGCGCGAGGACGGAGCCCGTTCGAGGCCGCGGAAGGACAGGTCCGGCGCTGCGGAAGACGTTCCGGAGGGGAGGCGCCGGCGTGGGGAGGAGCAGCTGCTCCGGCAGCCCGCTCGCGGGGCGCGGCGCGCTGCAGCTGCTGGAGGACGGAGGGGGCGCCGCGCGGAGAAGGGAGGCAGGGGCCGAAGGGAGACGCGCAGGTCCGTCGGCGCTCTGGCTGGTCCGGGCCGGCTCGCGGGGCTGGAGAGGGACGAGGGAAGGAGCGAAGAAGGAGGCCGTCGGGGCGAAGAGGAGAAGGGGATGAGCGAGCAAGGGAGCGGGGTGTGGGGTCGAAGGGAAAAAGCGGCGGCGGACAGAAGAGAAGGAGGAGGAGCGGCCGGGACTGGCTCGGGCTCGAGCTAGGGTTCGGTGGAGGAGGGAGTTTGGGCCGAAGTGGCCTTGGGCCTAGAGGAGGGAGGAGGAGAGGCCTGGAAGGAATTGGGCCAGGGAGGCCTGGGCTGCACTCTGTTTTTATCTCTTAAATAGAAATAAAAAGAGAGAGAGCAAAACAAAAAGAAAGAGCCACAGAAAAGAAAGAAAAAAATGATGGACATTTTGTAAGGCTTTACGGAATAAACCCAACCCAACAAAATAATTCCAACAAAAAGGGAAGTGCAAAACTAAAACATTTAGCTTGCAATAAAGGAGTTTAGATAAAAGGAGGAGCCTCGAAACAACGGAAAGGATTATAGCAAGGTTTTGGAGGTGAAACTTGAAGTGAAATAAACATGAGGAATTATGCAAGTGTGTTATGGTGATTCCGAAGCAATGGAATAATTAATATATAGCTCCCTAAAATATTGAGAGACTTTATATGTTATAAAGAGAAGTCACCTTCCCTCGATTTAAATGGACCGAAGGTCCACACGATTTATTTAGGTTGAGATGCAAAAATTAAAATGACATGATGGCATGATGACATGATGCAATGCGAAAAT
>LR738712.1:867240431-867259496 GCA_902687465.1 Secale cereale
AGCAAAAAAAAAAAAAACACACGGGCAACCCGGAACATCTGGAATCTTCTGGAATCTTCTGGGACGTCAGTCTCGGGCGTCACACGGGGAGAGCGGAGGAGAGGGACTGGGGGGAGGCGGAGGTGTCTGGGGGGTCGAGGAGGTCGTGGACGTTCGATCCATCCCTCCAGGACGGTGAGGGGGCGAAGCAGGGCGGCGGGCAGCTGCGTGGCGCACCGTGCGGTCGCCGTCGAGCACCTGCCTGCCTGCCTGGCCGAGCCAAGCAGCTCGCTGGAGCGGCAGCTGGGCTGGGCCGGCAGGTGGGCCGGGTGGGCGCCAGGTAAGTGTTCTTCCTATTTTCTTTTCCTATTTTCTTTCTGTTTTATTTCTTTTGCAACTTTGTTCATTTAATAAAAATGCCTAAACATTTTTATAAATCATGACACTTGTCATACCTGCTGTATATAATATGAACATTAGGAAACATTATAGTTCATGATTATTTGAGCATTTAAAATATTTTGTAGCATTTAAATGCCCAAATTCAAATACCATATGATTAATCCAAACCCTAGATTGTCCTAGAAAATTGTGCACCATTTTTGGCAGAGGTTTAAGACCAAAGCAGAAATGATGAACATTTTGAAGGGCATTTTGGGTACATTGGAAAAATATTTTAGCAAACCCTAGTTGTTAGGGGAGGGGTGCTGGGGTTTCTGTTATTCCCATTTCAAGTTTCTTTGAAAGTAAACATGATGCACACTCTAGTCAGGTCCTAATGCAAGTGCTAGCTAGGGATGTGACAACTCACCCCCACTTAAAAGAATCACGTCCCGAGATTCGGGTTCCTCCGGAAAGAGGGTGGGGTACTCAAGTCGAAGACGGTCCTCCCTTTCCCAGGTGCGCTCAGTTTGAACCTTGAGAAACTTGATATTGTGGCGTCGAGTGGTGCGCTCAGTTTGATCAAGAATACGAACGGGGTATTCTCGATATGTGAGATTGTCTTGGAGATCAAGCGTTTCGTGGTCCACTCCGCGGATAGGATCCGAGAAGCAACGCCTGAGTTGAGAAACGTGGAAAACATCATGAACTCTGGAGAGGTGCGGAGGTAGTTCCAATTGGTAGGCAACTTCTCCTCGTTTGCCAAGAATGCGAAAAGGACCGATGTAACGAGGGGCCAATTTGCCTTTGATACCGAAGCGATGGGTTCCCTTAAGAGGAGTAACCCGAAGGTAAGCCTTATCGCCGACTTCAAAAGTCACAGCCTTATGATGACTATCATATTGGCTCTTTTGGCGAGACTAGGCCGTTTTCAATCTCTCACGAATGATGCAAACTTGGTCCTCTGCTTCCTGGATCATATCCGGGCCAAAGAATTGTCTTTCCCCAGTCTCTGACCAGTTAAGAGGTGTTCGACACCTTCGTCCATATAGAATTTCGAAGGGAGCTTTACCCAAGCTGGCTTGATAACTATTGTTATAAGCGAATTCGGCAAATGGAAGACACTTTTCCCATTCCATACCGAAAGAAATGACAGAGGCTCGAAGCATGTCTTCCAGAATTTGATTGACTCGTTCCACTTGACCACTTGATTGCGGATGGAAGGCAGTACTGAAAGAGAGATGAGTTCCCATAGCATTCTGGAAACTTTCCCAAAATCGTGAAGTGAAAAGACTTCCACGGTCTGAGTTAATCTCCAACGGTACACCATGAAGTGACACTATTCGAGAGATATATAAGTCTGCTAGCTGGCTAGCGGTAATACTCTCCCGAACAGGCAGGAAATGAGCTACTTTAGAAAGACGGTCGATAACGACGAAGATAGCATTATTCCCTTTCCTGGACCTGGGAAACCCGGTAATGAAGTCCATACCGACTTTATCCCATTTCCATTCAGGAATAGCTAGAGGTTGAAGGGTGCCAGCAGGCCGTTGATGCTCTGCTTTAACTCGACGACAAACGTCGCAGTTAGCAATGAATTGAGCAATTTCTCTCTTCATCCTAGTCCACCAGAATCTTTGACGTAGGTCTTGATACATTTTGGTACTACCGGGATGAATCGTGAGAGGAGATTCATGGGCCTCCTTAAGAATCATCTATCGTAGTTGTGGTTTCTTGGGCACCACCAAGCGGTTCTCGAAGTACACAACACCGCGATCATCCATAGAGAAGCTCCTAGCAACTCCGCTAGCAATGTTCTCCTTGATCCGAGATATGCCTTTATCATACCGCTGGGCAACTATGATTTGATCCATAAGGGTAGGTTTCGCCACCAAGGTGGAAAGGAATCCTCGAGGAACAATGTGAAGGTTAAGCTTACGAAATTCCTCGTGGAGAAGTGGTTGACTTTGTTGTAACATTAAATTGTTACAATATGACTTACGACTTAGTGCATCAGCCATGACATTGGCCTTTCCAGGAGTGTAAGTGATTCCTAAGTCGTAGTCGGTGAGCAACTCAACCCAACGTCTTTGCCTGAGATTTAGATCCGGTTGGATGAAGATATACTTCAAACTTTGGTGATCAGTGAAGATTTCACAGTGATTACCAAGAAGGTAATGTCGCCATGTTTTGAGTGCATGGACTACAGCTGCAAGCTCTAGATCATGAGTAGGATAATTATCCTCATGTGGGCGCAACTGTCGGGATGCGTATGCAATCACTTGACGATCTTGCATGAGAATGCAACCCAGTCCTTGTCGCGAGGCGTCGCAATAGATTATAAAATCCTTGGAAAAGTCTGGTGGTACCAGTACAGGTGCAGATGTGAGGCGTCTTTTCAGTTCCTGAAAACTTGACTCGCACTGTGGGGTCCACTCAAACTTTTTATCTTTCTTGAGGAGTTCGGTTAGAGGTTTAGCAACCTTGGAGAAGTTCTCGACGAAACGTCGGCAATAGCTCGCTAAGCCAAGAAAACTCCTAACTTGCTTGACCGATTCAGGAGGAGTCCAATCAAGGACGGCTTGAACTCGCTCGGGATTGACAGCAATACCCTTGCCAGAGATCACATGACCTAGATAGGTTACTTCTGGCAACCAAAATTCACATTTAGAGAATTTGGCATAAAGGCGGTGCTCTCGAAGTTTCGTCAATACCAGCCTTAAATGCTCGGCATGATCTTCCTTGTTCTTGGAGAAAATGAGTATATCATCGAGGTATACCACGACTAATTTATCCAAATACTCCATGAATATAGAATTCATTAACCGAGAAAAGGTAGCTGGGGCATTGGTTAATCCGAAGGACATGACGGTGTACTCATATTGGCCATAACGAGTAACGAAAGCCGTTTTAGGAATGTCCCCGTTCTTGATTTTGATTTGATGGTAGCCCAACCTCAAATCCATCTTAGAGAAGACTGAGGATCCAGCGAGCTGATCATACAGGTCGTTGATCCTGGGGAGCGGATACTTATTCTTTATGGTGACCAGATTGACAGGTCGGTAATCTACAACCATCCGTTCCGTTCCATCCTTCTTCTTGATGAAGAGGACGGGGCAAGCCCAAGGGGAAGAACTAGGACGGATGAAACCCTTTTGCAAGGACTCATCGAGTTGTTTCTTTAGCTCAGCTAATTCTAGTGGTGCCATCTTATAAGGTCTCCTAGAGATTGGGACAGTTCCAGGAATAAGATCTATCACGAACTCGACATCTCTGTCAGGTGGAACTCCTGGCAGTTCTTCTGGAAAAACATCCGGAAAGTCACATACTACCGGGATATCTTCGAGTTCTGGTAGAGGGCTGGCATTAAGAGAGTAGAGCTGACGTTCAGCCATTCGAGTCAAGACATTGACTATCTTGCCGGATGGATGTGTAAGTTGAACGGTCCTAGTAAAGCAATCAATTTTGGCATAATGGGTTGTCATTCAATCCATACCCAAAATGATATTTATGTCCGAGGACTTGAGAGCGATTAAAGATGCAAGGAAAACAAGTCTATCGACAAGGATTTCATTTCCATGGCTTACCCTAGAGGTTTGCCACTTTGAACCAGGAGTTTGAATCACCATGGAAGTAGGCATGTCACAAAAAGTCATGTTGTGCAATCGAGCATAGCTCTCAGATATGAACGAATGGGATGCTCCAGTATCGAAAAGAACAGATGCCGGATGGCAGTTTACGAGAAGCGTACCAAGGACGACGTTAGGATCCTCATAAGCTTCTTCGGCAGAAACATAGTTGACATGACCACGTGCAGTGGGGATTGGCTTGACATAGTTCACCTTGCCGGTTGGCTTACCACGGCCAACGGGTTTTCCTGGCTGATTCTGGGGACAATCACACATGTAGTGTCCCGGTTCTCCACACTTGAAACATGTCACAGTGGTGGTGCGTGGAGCAAAATTGGAGGGTGGACCTCCATAGGTCTTAGCAGGTGCAAACTGTTGAGTTGGGCGAGGCGCCTCATAGGATGGCCTCGGTGTATACTTGGGTGGCAGAGCAGTGTTAGGAACCCACACACGGCGCTTGTGAGAGCCAGAGCCGGATGAGGAACCAAGGTCTCGAGTATGCTTGCGGGTGGCCTCGAAGTCGGTCTGGCCTGTTTCAGCACTGATAGCCTTGTTAACCAACTTCTGGAAGGAAGTGCACTCGTGCAGACGTAGATCACGACGAAGTTTAGGGCTGAGTCCCTTGCGGAACCTCGCCTGTTTCTTGGCATCGGTGGATACTTCCTCAGGTGCATAGCGTGCCAGATTACCAAACTCACGACTATAGCCATCCACAGTTAAACGGCCCTGGGTGAAATTGCAGAATTCCTCCCGCTTGCGATCCATGAGACCTTTCGGAATGTGATGTTCACGTAATGCCTCACTGAACTCAACCCAGGTAGTGACTTGGCCAGCAGGACGCATAGCTTCGAAGTTTTCCCACCAAAGACTGGCAGGGCCCTCAAGATGGTAGGCGGCGTAGATAACCTTGTCAGCTTCGGCCACACGGGCAGAGTGTAGCTTGTGGGTGATACTACGTAGCCAGTCATCAGCATCCAGAGGTTCAGTGGAGTGATGGAACTTCGGTGGACACATTTTGATAAAATCGTGGATTGACACCACGTCATTCCTCTGACGGAACCCAGTGTTTTGCTCTATGCGTTCCAGCAGACGGTTAGTCTCTCTCTTGTTCCGTTCTGCTTCAAGCATAACTTCCGCCAAAGAGGGTGGCTGGGGCAGATTCCCATCTCTAGCCCCACTAGCCTCACCCTGCTCCTGAGCAGCAGGAGTGTTGCGAGTGTTGACCATCCTAGGAAAACAAAACAACGGTTTAGACAAGGATGGCAAAAATTTGACAGAGAAGTGCAGAATGTAATGGATGACACAGAATGCAGAGATGTTCATCCGTACGACATGGTAATATAGGAACTGCTATATATACACCAGTGGTCATACACACCATACAAAGTTTAGTACAAGCCAAGGCTAAGTACAACTGCGGTGAAAGACGATACATCCCATCAGAGGCATTCCAAGCACCTATACATTATTTAACTACACCTCCGGAATTCAGTACACACTAAGTCATATTCCACAAGACGCGCAGGACTGTAGAAATACAACTACTACAATACTACTACTACCACGGACTAGCTCAGACATTCGCGTAGTAATCCTCGTAGAGATTACCACCGTAGCCTGGAAGTGGTATAGACGGATCTTGGAACTCGCGAGCACTCGAAGGCTGTGGACCATAAGGACATGGGTGTGGTCTCGGTCCCGATGCTGGTGGTAACCGACGCCCACGTGGAGGTGTAATACCCCCAACGTCACGCCAATCCATGCGATCAGGCAGACGAGTCCGCACAGGATACAAATCCCGCATGTCCAGATATCCGGCGTGCACAGCAGGTGCAAGCCGTGTCAAAGTAGTCCAGTGAGCGGCTCGGGTGTTATACAGCTCCATTCGGAGGGCACGGACCTCACGGTCCCTATCCTCCAACATCTGAACAGTAGTCTGAAGCAGTGGCTCTTCATGAGCAGCATCAGTATACAGACCAGTGTAGTAGCCTTCCTCTCCGGGGAGTGAGGCTGGCATGTAACAGAACTCAGTGTTCAGCAACAGGGCATGCCTAGCACGGAGAATGGTCATCATCGAATAAGCGGCATCCTGTACTGCCATCTCGATGGTAATCCCGAGTCCATAAGACCAATGGATGGGATCATTTGCTCCGGGATATGAGGGGTATATCCGGCCTGTGCAGAAATACTGACTTTGATTGAAATCCCGATACTGTTCCTCCATAGTGTATTCAGGATACCAGCGATAACCGGTCTCAGTCATCACACGGACTAGCATGGCCGTGTGACCGGGCACATTAATGCACCGTGTCAAACGAACCACTTGGTGAGGGATACGGCCAGACATCTGAAACACGAAATAATGCAAAGGCATTAGTGTTTCTGGAAGAAATCAGGCAGCATAACAACTGTAAATGCTCAAACAAAGATTTGAGACATCATACAAATGATAGCATAGCCACTCAACAATTCCATATCAAGGTTCCAGTTCAATAATCATCATACTAAAAGGATAGAAACTGAACTGAGGCTTGAAACCAACAATCCTAAGAGTCTACGGATTAGTAACACGTGAACCTAGTAAGGATAAGAGGCCTAGTCCTAAATCCCCGTAGAAAGAATAGACAGACTCAGATCAGAAGGGCATAAGGTAAAGGAGTAAAAGAGCCTTACGTTCCCTTCCACAATCAATTCCCCTACATATAACTAAGAATTTTTCTAGACTCAACATCGACCAGTTTGGCTTGAGAAACCTACAGGCAGTCCAGCTCTGATGCCAACGCTGTCAGGACCCCGATCCTAAGTCACACCGATCTAGCTGTAACACGTCATATCACTTTGCGGCCTCACGCACGGTAACCCCACGGGTGCCACCTTACCTGGCCCGGGACCGTTTGGCGCATTTTGGCACAGGTATATGACAATGTCGCTAGCATCCATATGACAGAGAACCAGGGCTAACATGGCTAGTTATAAACCAAAAGTGGCACTAAATTACAGAGACAGGCATCCATGACCCAGCAACGAACGTGTCGGTCATCAACGTATGAACCCATGTTGTAGCAAGCTACATGGACTTAAAGGAACAACGCGTGACATTTCCCCTAAGGGACAGACACAGGAACGAAGAAGAACACATGCCGGCCAGCCTACGTGTTCCGAGCAGTAGCAAGCTACCAAGGCTCATTGGAATCACTATGAGGCATTTCCCTGTAAGATAGGCTACCAAAGGAAAACAACTAGGTGTCGGATCCCACACATACCAAGCATTTCAATCATACACGCAATATGCTCAATATGTGCAAATACAACATTGCATCACAACAGAACTCTATGACTCAAGGTACTTTATTTAAAAGGCTCCAAGAGCCATACATAACATATTCATACAGGTAGGGGTCACATGACCCAACACTCAAGTCATACAGTCATACAAGCACAAGCGGAAGCTACATGTCTGAGTACAGACAACTTAGAAAATAAAACAGGCTTGGTGTAGCCTGGCTATCTACAAGGCCCTTCACAAGCTCTAGATCACCGTCTGGGTGTCAAGCTACTCGTCGACGTCAACGTCTATGTAGAACCCATTAGCAGGGGCAGGGTTCTCCTCTGCAACAGTTATTAAGCAAACATGAGTACAAAGGTACTCAGCAAGTCTTACCACAGAACCTATCATACATGCAACATTATCAAGGGGGGTAGTGGAGTTCATAGCAGAATGCCAGCTTTGATCTTGGCTAACCTATACTACAACTCTCAACAGACTGCAAGATGTTATTACGAACACGAGTCCACTACTCACCACATCAATACACTACCGAGGATCCTCTTCCGTCATCCTACGGAAGGGCCATCCACGGCACTCACGCTTATCTTGAGGCTTTTAGTAGTATCCATCAACTTGTCTATGAACTGTAAGAGTAACCAAGTAGTTCGTACCGCGAACAACGGCTATTCGAATAGTTTGATAATCCTGCAGGGGTGTACCTCTTCACACACGCTTCCACCACTTATCGCCGTTTACTCGGCGTGTACTCGGCAACCTTCAAGCGGAAGCCCAGCGAGGGTGTCGGCCACGACCTGACTAACTACACAAGTCTCTCGTCCAGGTTTATCGCCTATTTGGGTTCCATCCGTGGGGAGATCCGGCCGGGGTGTCGCTCACGGCCCCAAACGATGTGTACAGGGTTCCCGAGTCACCAAACGGGCAACCGGTACACCGTGCCACGTACCTGTCGCATCACAACCCACCCCGAGGGTCAGCGTTGTGCACGACCTCCAGTAAGCTATAAACACCAGAAACTAGTTGCAACTCCTGGACAGAGATCAAGGGTAATTAATAAGCCGAGAGGGTCAATTAAGGATCCCAATGCGTGGTAGTAGCTGTAACTTGAACCACATATACAGATCTCGGTCCTATGGACGATTTCAATGAAACAACCCACCACGTACTCCTACATGGCCTTTCATCGATACCTTTACCAAGCGTATTCCACACTTCCTTCTCTTTATCGGTAAGATCATTTCACCCTGATCCATCACCCAGATGAATCAGACCAGACACAACTCTAAGCATAGCAGGCAACATAAACAAATAGCATGGTGGATCACACATCACATGGCTCAATCAACTCCTACACATGCTAGTGGGTTTCAACTATTTACTGTGGCAATGACAGGTCATGCAAGGGAATAGGGTTCAACTACCGCAGCAAGTAGCAGTTCACGCGCTGTTGCCTTAATGCAGTAAAAGAGAGCAGGAGCGAGAAGATTGGGTTTGTATCGGAATGATCAATGAATGCTTGCCTGACAAGGTAGTTGTCGGGTACTGCTCTTCAACTGGATACGCAGCAGTATCCTCGGGAGCAGGACCTAACACAGGAAATACCGACGATACAATCATTAACAAACAAATGCAACAATATGATGCATGTTTATGACATGGCAAGATGCATGTGTGTTGGCTAATGCAACTAAAACCAGAAGGGTTTGAACCTATTTGAATCAAGGATTCAAATTGAAGTTCAAACTATTATTTAAATAAGTGCATTATCATGTTTTTGATATAAACAGCAAGTTAACTTGTTCAAACATGCATGAAACCAGTGCCATTAGAAAGATTGGATTTTTCTGATCATTTTTCATATATAAATCTTTTCCATCTGAGCTATGGTTGATTTTATATGATTTTTAGAAGTTTTGGGTATTTTCTGGAATTTCCTGAATTATTTTAAATCTAAAAATCCCAGAAAACCCTTTACTGCGTCAGCATGACATCATGCTGATGTCAGCAAGTCAACAGGGCCAGTCCAGGTCAAACCTGACCAGTGGGTCCCTCATGTCAGTGTCACAGCTAATTAACTGAGTTAATTAGAGTTAAACTAAAACTAATTAACTGTCAGTGGGACCAGGGCCCACATGTCAGTGACTAAACTAATTAACTAATTAATATTAAATTAACACCTAAACTAAGTTTGACTTGCGGGCAGGGCCCACATGTCATTGACCCAGGGACTCGGTGCACAGGCCACGTGGACACCCTTTTGCCCCGGTTCTGGATTGAACCGGGACTAAAGGGTCAGAGCATTAGTACCGACCCTCTTGTCCCGGTTACAAAACCGGGGCTAAAAGGCCCAAATGAACCGGGGCTAAATACCCTTTATCTACTAGTGATTACACTCAGAATGACAATCATGCTCTCAGTAGTTGGTGCTTTTAAAAAAAGGCGAAGACTCAACATAAAAGTAAAAGAATGGTTATGTGCTAGAGCTTTTTATTTTGAAAACATAGAAGCAATTTTGTCAACGGTAGTAGTACTTCATATGTGTCATGCATAAGACATCCTATAAGTTGCAAGCCTCATGCATCGAATACCAATAGTGCTCGCACCTTGTCCTAATTAGCTCGGATTTCCATGGGTTATCATTGCATTACATATGTTTCAACCAAGTGTCACAAAGGGGTACCTCTATGCCACCTGTACAAAGGTCCAAGGAGATAAATCGCATTTGATTTCTCGTTTTTGATAGATCTCAACTTGAGGACATCCATACCGGGACAACATAGAAAATAGATGATGGACTCCTCTTTAATGCATAAGCATATTCTCATAAGAGATTGAGGATTACTGTCCAAGCTAAAACTTCCACCATGATACATGGCTTTGGTTGGCGGCCCAATGTTCTTCTCTAACAATATGCATACTCATTCAACCCATGGCAAATCACCCTTACTTCAGACAAGACGAACATGCATAGCAACTCACATGATATTCAACAATAGTGTGACAGTTGATGGCGTCCCCAGAAACATGGTTACCGCTCAGCAAGCAACTTATAAGAAATAAGATACATAGGCAACATATTCTTTACCACAATAGTTTTTAAGCTACTTTCCCATGAGCTATGTATTGCAAAGTTAGTCTGCTTAGTACAGGTGGAGGTTAGCAAAAGACTGGGAGCGACCAACTAAGAGAGCAATGACGGTCATAATCATGTAGATCGACAAAGCAATATTGAATCAGGCATGGAAGTTATATCGCTACTCAGAAATAAAAGATCATCAAGGCTTGACAGACTTTCTTTACAGTCTTAAATATGCGTGAGCATATGCCAAGTCATTCAAAATAAATTCTCGAAGGAAGATATTACTAAACCATACCACATCATCGGCAAACAAATCAAGTTGGTACTCCAATAACACATTGGAAATCCCCTAGCTATTTGAGACTAACCATAAAAAAACCTGAACTACTAAGCGCCATTATGCACGTAGCATCTTTATCATAGACATATCAACCAATGCAACGGAAGCAAACTCTCTTAATAAGATAAGCATGATAATTAAAGAGAGTTCAAGCAACCAACTAAACAAAAGTTCTTTGAAAAGATAAGCATGAATACTAAGAGCAGAGCATGATAGTAGCTATTTAAAAGACAAAGAACACACACAGCAAAGATAGACATGAAAATTCTATGTTATGTTCTAGGTAGAAGTGGAGCGTGTTTCTCTCCCACATAAAGAACGCTGAGTTCCGACTCGTTATGAAAAACTAAAAAGAAAACTAAAAGCAAGACGCTCCAAGCATAACACATAACACATGAAGTGATAAAAATATAGCGGAACGAAAGACGAACTGATAATGTTGATGGAGAAGGGGATGCACGGGGGCATCCCCAAGCTTAGACGCTTTAGTCTCCTTGAATATTTCTTGGGGGTGCACGGGGGCATCCCCAAGCTTGAGCGCTTGACACTCCTGGATCTTTTTATCATCTTCCCTCGCACACTTGAAAACTCCCTGTTGGAGCGCGTTCGGTGTGTGATGGGCCTCTAACCCCTCGTTGGTTACCCCAAGTGGAAGGTGTAAGATAAAGTGTTGTGGAAGTTTTTCCCTTAGCAAAGATGCCAAGGATCAAATCCCAGAGACTCCTAGGTTCAACAAGTAGGTGTCAACTGCTAACGGCGCGGATTAGCAATCAACGTGGACCTGCACACAGATACAAATAACTTTGCTCCCAACGAGTACAGAGAGGTTGTCAATCCCTCCGGCCTTGTAGTTCACAAAGGATTAAACGCAAATGATAGTAGTGATAGATAATGTTTGCAATAGTAAATAAAAGCGAAAAGTAAATAGTGGATGTGATCAATGATGGTAATATGGACCGGAGTCTCATGATGTTCACTAGTGATGTCTCTCTTCCAAAAGACGATAAAACAGCTATGAGAGGTAAACAAATTACAGCTGGGCAATTGACAGGACCACGAACGCAAACCAATGCTGACTACATTGCAAGAAAGGTTGAGGTTCAAAGCATGGGCGATACGCCAAAGTAAGTAGACCGAAATCCATCAATATCTACTACTAATCATCCACCTTGAGATATCTATCCAGAACATCTCGCTGGTATTAAGTTGCGAGTCCCACCCATAGTGTAAACTCAATGCAACAGACAACTGCATTAAAAGAACTTTGCGTAAAGTAAACAATCCTTGCACCCGCGGGCACAAGCACCATTGTTTTCCCCCTTGTGGCAACAGTACATCCCCTAGACTCATGTTTCTGTCACTCAAGCTAGTCATCGAGGGGCATGAACCCACAATCGAGCATAACGTTCCCTCTTGGAGTCACTACGTATTACTTGGCCAAAGCAATAAATAACAACGGAGAACATGCAAGAATTACTTATGAACATAAATATAAAAGAGGTAGATCAAATATATTACTCAAGAACAATCTGAACATAATCTCATAATCCATCGGATCCCAGCAAACTCATCATAGCAACAGCATAAGGATTACATATGTGCCTCGATCATGTAGGGCAGCTCACGAGGACTAATTAGTGAAGCACAAGAACGGGAGGAGAACATCACATAGCTACTGGTCATGGACTCATGGTCCAAGGGAGACTACTCACAACTCATCCGGGAGGCGTCCATGGTGGTGGAGAGGCTCCCGATGGTGATCCTCCCCTCCGGCAGGGTGCCGGGAAGAGTTCTCCTGGTGCTCCCGATCTTGGAAGCGGCGGCGGCGGCAGAACAGAGATGAGATCGCGAAAAAGAGTTCCCGTCCCGAGGGTTTCGAAGGACGCTCTAAATATATGCCGAAGGGGGGCACCAGACGGGGCTCGGGGGGGCCAGGCGCCCCCCCGGCGCGGCCCCGGGGGGGCGCCGCCAGGGCGCCTGGAGCCCTGGTGGTTCCCCCACCCGGCTGTCCTTCGGGCGCAAGGTAGGTTCTGGAACGCTGATTTTTTATATGATTTTTCTGGATTTTTCCTGGCAGTTCTCGTAACGTGAAAACGTGAAATACAAAAACAGCCGAAAACTGAAACTGGCACCGGGGTGCACTGGATTAGTAGGTTAGTCCAAATATAATCAAAAGTATATGGAAGTTTATGAATATCATAGCAATATCACCCAAAAGTGGCATGGAGCAAGCAAAAATTATAGATACGTTTTGGACGTATCAACATCCCCAAGCTTAATTCCTGCTCGTCCTCGAGTAGGTAAATGATAACAAGAATAATTTTTGTGGTGACATGCTATTAACCATATAGGACTTTTTCATAGTCATATGACAAAAGCTTATTGAGACAATGATTCTATAGTAATTGAGTTGCCTCATGAGAAAATCACAAATGACTGAAAGTTTTACAACATGACATTGAAGCATCAAAAAGATTTGCAATGAACATGATGTGCAAATATGATAAAGTGATATCTAGCTTGCCCCCTTTAGTGAAGCAAAACATAAATGCAGGGGCACCTTCAAGGTTTAAGTGATGACTAGATACAATGATTTCAGAAATAACGATATCACAATCATGCAAAAGACAATGCTACTTTGGGACAATGCACGTTACACTCAGAATGACAATCATGCTCTCAGTAGTTGGTGCTTTTTAAAGAAGGTGGAGACTCAACATAAAAGTAAAAGAATGGTTATGTGCTAGATCTTTTTATTTTGAAAACATAGAAGCAATTTTGTCAACGGTAGTAGTACTTCATATGTGTCATGCATAAGACATTCTATAAGTTGCAAGCCTCATGCATCGAATACCAATAGTGCTCGCACCTTGTCCTAATTAGCTCGGATTTCCATGGGTTATCATTGCATTACATATGTTTCAACCAAGTGTCACAAAGGGGTACCTCTATGCCACCTGTACAAAGGTCCAAGGAGATAAATCGCATTTGATTTCTCGTTTTTGATAGATCTCAACTTGAGGACATCCATACCGGGACAACATAGAAAATAGATGATGGACTCCTCTTTAATGCATAAGCATATTCTCATAAGAGATTGAGGATTACTGTCCAAGCTAAAACTTCCACCATGATACATGGCTTTGGTTGGCGGCCCAATGTTCTTCTCTAACAATATGCATACTCATTCAACCCATGGCAAATCACCCTTACTTCAGACAAGACGAACATGCATAGCAACTCACATGATATTCAACAATAGTGTGACAGTTGATGGCGTCCCCAGAAACATGGTTACCGCTCAGCAAGCAACTTATAAGAAATAAGATACATAGGCAACATATTCTTTACCACAATAGTTTTTAAGCTACTTTCCCATGAGCTATGTATTGCAAAGTTAGTCTGCTTAGTACAGGTTGAGGTTAGCAAAAGACTGGGAGCGACCAACTAAGAGAGCAATGACGGTCATAATCATGCAGATCGACAAAGCAATATTGAATCAGGCATGGAAGTTATATCGCTACTCAGAAATAAAAGATCATCAAGGCTTGACAGACTTTCTTTACAGTCTTAAATATGCGTGAGCATACGCCAAGTTAATCAAAATAAATTCTCGAAGGAAGATATTACTAAACCATACCACATCATCGGCAAACAAATCAAGTTGGTACTCCAATAACACATTGGAAATCCCCTAGCTATTTGAGACTAACCATAAAAAAACCTGAACTACTAAGCGCCATTATGCACGTAGCATCTTTATCATAGACATATTAACCAATGCAACGGAAGCAAACTCTCTTAATAAGATAAGCATGATAATTAAAGAGAGTTCAAGCAACCAACTAAACAAAAGTTCTTTGAAAAGATAAGCATGAATACTAAGAGCAGATGATGATAGTAGCTATTTAAAAGACAAAGAACACACACAACAAAGATAGACATGAAAATTCTATGTTATGTTCTAGGTAGAAGTGGAGCGTGTTTCTCTCCCACATAAAGAACGCTGAGTTCCGACTCGTTATGAAAAACTAAAAAGAAAACTAAAAGCAAGACGCTCCAAGCATAACACATAACACATGAAGTGATAAAAATATAGCGGAACGAAAGACGAACTGATAATGTTGATGGAGAAGGGGATGCACGGGGGCATCCCCAAGCTTAGACGCTTTAGTCTCCTTGAATATTTCTTGGGGGTGCACGGGGGCATCCCCAAGCTTGAGCGCTTGACATTCCTGAATCTTTTTATCATCTTCCCTCGCACATTTGAAAACTCCCTTCATACATAACTCATCATAATATGATTAGCGAGGTTAGTACCCTTAATAAAATAATTATAACTTGCTGGAAATAAAGATATTCTTGAAGGTCTACTGTTTCTCAAGATTGCCGAAAGGTTTTTGCAAAGAAAAAGCAAGCTCTTGGTTTGCAAAATGAAGGAAAGGCAAAACAGGACAGAATCTGTGAAAAACAGAACATCAGGTAGTAATTGACTTGTTCGGGGCACTTCTGCAACTCAAATCAAAAAACTCAGAACAGACGCACGAAAGACAATTATATAGAGAACGCTGTCGAAACAATTCAGACCAAAAAGATGATCTGGTGATTTTATATGAATTTTTCTTTCCAAGGACAGAATCTGTTTCCTGGACAGCACCTCACAACTTTTGAACTTTCTAGCAATCAGAGGCTATACTTGGCACAAATATGAAAAGCAAAGATACAATGATGATGCTACAGCAGTAAACAACATCAAGACACAACAAAAGCAAAATAAATTTATTCATTGGGCTGCCTCCCAAAAGCGCTTTCTTTTATGCCTTTAAGCTAGGCATAATGCATAGAGATCAAGTTTTATCAAGAGTAAAAGAATAGCTAGCCCGTACAACGGACTCAAAAGGTAACTTGATCTTCTTTCGAGGGAAGTGTTCCATCCCTTTCTTGAGAGGAAACTGAAATTTTATATTACCCTCTTTCATGTCAATGATAGCACCAACGGTGCGTAAAAAGGGACGTCCCAAAATAATTGGACATGAAGGATCATCTTCAATATCCATAATAGTAAAATCAACGGGAACATAATTATCATTAACAACGATAAGAACATCGTCGATCCTCCCCAAAGGTTTCTTTATGGAAGAATCAACGAGACGAACACCAAAAGAACAAGAATCATAAGGTTTCAATTTAAGCATATCATATATTCTTTTGGGCATAACAGAGGTACTAGCTCCAACATCACATAATGCATAGCAAGAGAAGTCATTCAATTTAATTTTTATCATAGGATCCCAACCATCTTCTAGCTTTCTTTGTATGGAGGCTTCTACTCTAAGTTTCTCCTCCCTAGCTTTGATGAGAGCATTAGTGATATGCTCCGTGAACGCAAGGTTAAGCATGCTAGTCCGGGGGTCTCTAGACATCTTGTGAAGGAAATCAATAACTTCGGTAAGAGTGCAATTATCAAAATCAAGGTCATTATCATTAAGTAAAGTGGTAGTGGTGTCCTTTAGGTTCATTTGTTTGGTAATTTCTATAGTCATAGCATCACCATTAATAGGTCCATTGGGACTAGGAGTACATTGGGTGCTAAGGGTTTGGACATCTTTAACAACTTGGATAGTAGCAACAGTGTGGTGGGTAGGAAGGCTCTTAATTCTATCCTCTTCCTCCCTTTCTCTAGCCCATCTCTCTTTAAGTTTAGCCATCATCCTAATGTTTTCATTAATTTGCACTTGAATAGCATTTATAGGAGTGACTTCCCTCTCCTCAAGAGGAGAAGTTTTAATATTTAGCAATTTTACCTCATTGGCTAAATGGTCTACCTTAAAAGAAAGATCATCTAGTTTATGTAGTTTTTCTTCTACACTCTTAGTAAAGGCTTTTTGGGTAGTGATGAAATCTTTAAGCATAATCTCTAGTTCAGTAGTGGAGTTCTTGGTACTAGGATAAGCATTGTTGTTCCCATAAGAATTAGAGGGGAACGGTCTAGGATTGTTACCAAAGTTACTCATATAAGCATTGTTGTTAAAATTGTTTCTAGAGATAAAGTTCACATCTACTTGTTGTTGAGCAATCAAAGAATTTAAAGGAACATCACGAGGATCAGCAGTAGATTGCTTCGAAAGTAGAGACATGATTAAGTCAACTTTTTCATTTAAGGAGGAAATCTCCTCGACAGACTTTACCTTCCTACCTATTGGAGCGCGTTCGGTGTGCCATTGGGAATAGTTGGTCATCATCTCATCGAGAAGCTTCGTGGCAGCAGCAAGTGTAGTTGACATAAAAGTTCCTCCCGCGGCCGAATCTAACAAGTTCCGCGAGGTAAAGTTCAAGCCTGCATAAAAAGTTTGGATAACCATCCAAGTAGTCAAACCGTGAGTAGGGCAGTTCTTGATAAGAGATTTCATATGTTCCCAAGCTTGGGCAATGTGTTCATTATCCAATTGTTTAAAATTCATTATGTTACTTCTAAGTTGGATAATTTTAGCAGGTGGATAGTATTTTCCGATAAAAGCATCTTTGCACTTGTCCCATGAATCTATGCTGTTTCTAGGCAAAGACTGAAACCAAATTTTAGCTCCTCCTCTCAAGGAGAAAGGAAAAAGCTTAAGCTTAACAATATTACCATCTATAACTTGGTACTTTTGCATATCACAAAGTTCAACAAAGTTGTTTAAGTGTAAAGCAGCATCATCTCCAGCACCGGAGAATTGATCTTTCATGACTAAGTTCAGTAAAGCAGGTTTAGTTTCATATGAAGGTGCTGAAGTGGCAGGTGTAGTGATAGGTGTGCTGATAAAGTCATCGTTGTTGTGACTAGTGAAGTCACACAACTTGGTGTTCTCGGTGGAACCCATAGTAGCAAGCAAGCAAGATAACTATTTTTGTGATTTTGAATAAAAGGATACTAAAGCAAAAACTGAAAGGTAAACTAACAAGACTAAAAGCAAAGGTAAAAGATAGTGTGCAACTCCCCTATCCTGAAGAGTGGAGTCCCCGGCAACGGCGCCAGAAAAACTCCTTGATGGGCCTCTAACCCCTCGTTGGTTACCCCAAGTGGAAGGTGTAAGATGCAGTGTTGTGGAAGTTTTTCCCTTAGCAAAGATGCCAAGGATCGAATCCCCAGAGACTCCTAGGTTCAACAAGTAGGTGTCAACTGCTAACGGCACGGATTAGCAATCAACGTGGACCTGCACACAGATACAAATAACTTTGCTCCCAACGAGTACAGAGAGGTTGTCAATCCCTCCGGCCTTGTAGTTCACAAAGGATTAAACGCAAATGATAGTAGTGATAGATAATGTTTGCAATAGTAAATAAAAGTGAACAGTAAATAGCGGATGTGATCAATGATGGTAATATGGACCGGAGTCTCATGATGTTCACTAGTGATGTCTCTCTCCTCAAGAGACGATAAAATAGCTATGTGAGGTAAACGAATTACAGCTGGGCAATTGACATGACCACAAACGCAAACCAATGCTGACTACATTGCAAGAAAGGTTGAGGTTCAAAGCATGGGCGGTACGCCAAAGTAAGTAGACCGAAATCCATCAATATCTACTACTAATCATCCACCTTGAGATATCTATCCAGAACATCTCGCTAGTATTAAGTTGCGAGTCCCACCCATAGTGTAAACTCAATGCAACAGACAACTGCATTAAAAGAACTTTGCGTAAAGTAATCAATCCTAGCACCCGCGGGCACAAGCACCGTTGTTTTCCCCCTTGTGGCAACAGCACATCCCCTAGACTCATGTTTCTGTCACTCAAGCTAGTCATCGAGGGGCATGAACCCACAATCGAGCATAACGTTCCCTCTTGGAGTCACTACGTATTACTTGGCCAAAGCAATAAATAACAACGGAGAACATGCAAGAATTACTTATGAACATAAATATAAAAGAGGTAGATCAAATATATTACTCAAGAAAAATCTGAACATAATCTCATAATCCATCGGATCCCAGCAAACTCATCATAGCAACAGCATAAGGATTACATATGTGCCTCGATCATGTAGGGCAGCTCACGAGGACTAATTAGTGAAGCACAAGAACGGGAGGAGAACATCACATAGCTACTGGTCATGGACTCATGGTCCAAGGGAGACTACTCACAACTCATCCGGGAGGCGTCCATGGTGGTGGAGAGGCTCCCGATGGTGATCCTCCCCTCCGGCAGGGTGCCGGGAAGAGTTCTCCTGGTGCTCCCGATTTTGGAAGCGGCGGCGGCGGCGGAACAGAGATGAGATCGCGAAAAAGAGTTCCCGTCCCGAGGGTTTCGAAGGACGCTCTAAATATATGCCGAAGGGGGGCACCAGACGGGGCTCGGGGGGCCCAGGCCCCCCCCCCCGGCGTGGCCCG
>LR738712.1:867259506-867270621 GCA_902687465.1 Secale cereale
CCCCCCCCGACTGTCCTTCGGGCGCAAGGTAGGTTCTGGAACGCTGATTTTTTATATGATTTTTCTGGATTTTTTCTGGCAGTTCTCGTAACGCGAGAACCTGAAATACAAAAACAGCCGAAAAGAGAAACTGGCACCGGGGTGCACTTGATTAGTAGGTTAGTCCAAATATGATCAAAAGTGTATGGAAGTGTATGAATATCATAGCAATATCACCCAAAAGTGGCATGGAGCAAGCAGAAATTATAGATACGTTTTGGACGTATCAGTGTGCCATTGGGAATAGTTGGTCATCATCTCATCGAGAAGCTTCGTGGCAGCACCAAGTGTAGTTGACAAAAAAGTTCCTCCCGCGGCCGAATCTAACAAGTTCCGCGAGGTAAAGTTCAAGCCTGCATAAAAAGTTTGGATAACCATCCAAGTAGTCAAACCATGAGTAGGGCAGTACTTGATAAGAGACTTCATATGTTCCCAAGCTTGGGCAACATGTTCATTATCCAATTGTTTAAAATTCATTATGTTACTTCTAAGTTGGATAATTTTAGCAGGTGGATAGTATTTTCCGATAAAAGCATCTTTGCACTTGTCCCATGAATCTATGCTATTTCTAGGCAAAGACTGAAACCATATTTTAGCTCCTCCTCTCAAGGAGAAAGGAAAAAGCTTAAGCTTAACAATATTACCATCTATTTCTTGGTACTTTTGCATATCACAAAGTTCAACAAAGTTGTTTAAGTGTAAAGCAGCATCATCTCCAGCACCGGAGAATTGATCTTTCATGACTAAGTTCAGTAAAGCAGGTTTAATTTCATATGAAGGTGCTGAAGTGGCAGGTGTAGTGATAGGTGTGCTGATAAAGTCATCGTTGTTGTGACTAGTGAAGTCACACAACTTGGTGTTCTCGGTGGAACCCATAGTAGCAAGCAAGCAAGATAACTATTTTTGTGATTTTGAATAAAAGGATACTAAAGCAAAAACTGAAAGGTAAACTAACAAGACTAAAAGCAAAGGTAAAAGATAGTGTGCAACTCCCCTATCCTGAAGAGTGGAGTCCCCGGCAACGGCGCCAGAAAAACTCCTTGATGGGCCTCTAACCCCTCGTTGGTTACCCCAAGTGGAAGGTGTAAGATGCAGTGTTGTGGAAGTTTTTCCCTTAGCAAAGATGCCAAGGATTGAATCCCTAGAGACTCCTAGGTTCAACAAGTAGGTGTCAACTGCTAACGGCGCGGATTAGCAATCAACGTGGACATGCACACAGATACAAATAACTTTGCTCCCAACGAGTACAGAGAGGTTGTCAATCCCTCCGGCCTTGTAGTTCACAAAGGATTAAACGCAAATGATAGTAGTGATAGATAATGTTTGCAATAGTAAATAAAAGCGAAAAGTAAATAGCGGATGTGATCAATGATGGTAATATGGACCGGAGTCTCATGATGTTCACTAGTGATGTCTCTCTGTTGGAAATATGCCCTAGAGGCAATAATAAATTGGTTATTATTATATTTCCTTGTTCACGATAATCGCTTATTATCCATGCTAGAATTGTATTGATAGGAAACTCAGATACATGTGTGGATACATAGACAAACACCATGTCCCTAGTAAGCCTCTAGATGACTAGCTCGTTGATCAATAGATGGTTACGGTTTCCTGACCATGGACATTGGATGTCGTTGATAACGGGATCACATCATTAGGAGAATGATGTGATGGACAAGACCCAATCCTAAGCCTAGCACAGATCGTGTAGTTCGTATGCTAAAGCTTTTCCATATGTCAAGTATCTTTTCCTTAGACCATGAGATTGTGCAACTCCCGGATACCGTAGGAATACTTTGGGTGTGCCAAACGTCACAACGTAACTGGGTGGCTATAAAGGTGCACTACAGGTATCTCCGAAAGTGTCTGTTGGGTTGGCACGAATCGAGACTGGGATTTGTCACTCCGTATGACGGAGAGGTATCTCTGGGCCCACTCGGTAGGACATCATCATAATGTGCACAATATGTGATCAAGGAGTTGATCACGGGATGATGTGTTACGGAACGAGTAAAGAGACTTGCCGGTAACGAGATTGAGCAAGGTATCGGTATACCGACGATCGAATCTCGGGCAAGTGCTATACCGATAGACGAAGGGAATCGTATACGGGATTGATTGAATCCTTGACATCGTGGTTCATCCGATGAGATCATCGTGGAACATGTGGGAGCCAACATGGGTATCCAGATCCCGCTGTTGGTTATTGGCCGGAGAGTTGTCTCGGTCATGTCTACATGGTTCCCGAGCCCGTAGGGTCTACACACTTAAGGTTCGATGACGCTAGGGTTATAGGGAAAGTATGTACGCGGTTACCGAATGTTGTTCGGAGTCCCGGATGAGATCCCGGACATCACGAGGAGTTCCGGAATGGTCCGGAGGTAAAGATTCATATATGGGAAGTCCCGTTTTGGTCACCGGAAAAGTTTTGGGCGATATCGGTAATGTACCGGGACCACCGGGAGGGTCCCGGGGGTCCACCAGGTGGGGCCACCAGCCCCAGAAGGCTGCGTGGGCTAAGTGTGGGAGGGGACCAGCCCCAAGGGGGCTGGTGCGCCCCCCCACCAAGTCCCTAGGCGCATGGAGAGTGGAGGGGGGCAAACCCTAGGTCCAGATGGGCCTTAAGGCCCACCCTAGGGCGCCCCCTCTCTCTCCCTCCCCTTGGCCGCACCCTAGATGGGTTTTCTTGGGCTGGCCGCACCCCTAGGGGTGGGAAACCCTAAAGGGGGCGCAGCCCTCCCTTCCCCCTATATATATGTGAGGTTTTGGGGCTACTAGACACACGAGAACGTCTCCCTCTTGGCGCAGCCCTACCTCTCTCCCTCCTCGTCTCTCGCAGCGCTTGGCGAAGCCCTGCTGGAGTCCCGCGCTCCTCCACCACCACCACGCTGTCGTGCTGCTATTGGATGGAGTCTTCCCCAACCTCTCCCTCTCTCCTTGCTGGATCAAGGCGTGGGAGACGTCACCGGGCTGCACGTGTGAAGAACGCGGAGGCACCGTCCGTTCGGTGCTAGGATCTTCGGCGATCTGAATCGCGGCGAGTACGACTCCATCAACCGCGTTCTTGAACGCTTCCGCTTAGCGATCTACAAGGGTATGTGGATCCAACTCTCCTCTCGTAGATGCATCTCCTAGATTGATCTTGGTGAACGTAGGAAATTTTTTGTTTCCCATGCAACGTTCCCCAACAGTGGCATCATGAGCTAGGTTCTTGCGTAGATGTTTTCATGAGTAGAATACAAAGGGGTTTGTGGGCGTTGATGTTTAGATTGCTTCCCTCCTTGGTCTTTCTTGATTCAGCGGTATTATGGGATGAAGCGGCCCGGACCAACTTTACATGTCCACGTACATGAGACCGGTTCCATCGACAGACATGCGACTTTTGTTGCATAAGATGGCTGGCGGGTGTCTGTCTCTCCTATCTTAGTTGAATCGGAATAGACAAAGGCGGTCCTTGTAGAAGGTTAAATAGCAACTTAAATATCACCGTTGTGGCTTTCCGTAGGTAAGAAGCGTTCTTGCTAGATACCCATAGCAGCCACGTAAAACATGCAACAACAAATTAGAGGACGTCTAACTTGTTTTTGCAGGGTATGTATGTGATATGATATGGCCAAAGACATGATGAGATATATTTGATGTATGAGATGATCATGTTGTAATAGTTAATATCGACTTGCATGTCGATGTATACGGCAACCGGCAGGAGCCATAGGGTTGTCTTTAATTTTTGTATGACCTGCGTGTCAATCATTAAGCGCTATGTAATGCTTTACTTTATCGCTAAACGGTAGCAATAGTGGTAAGAGCATGGTGGGCGCGCGACAACCCCGATGGCGACACGATGATGGAGATCATGATGATGGGGATCATGGTGTTACGCCGGTGACGATGGAGATCATGCCGGTGCTTTGGAGATGGAGATCAAAAGCACGAGTTGATGGCCATATCATGTCACTTATGATTTGCATGTGATGTTAATCCTTTTATGCATCTTATTTTGCTTAGGACGACGGTAGCATTATAAGATGATCCCTCACTAAAATTTCAAGATGAAATTGTGTTCCCCCCGAGTGTGCGTTGTTGCGAAGGTTCGTCGTTTCGAAGCACCATGTGATGATCGGGTGTGATAGACTCTACGTTCGCATACAACGGGTGCAAGCCAGTTTTGCACATGCAGAACACTCGGGTTAGACTTGACGAGCCTAGCATGTACAGACATGGCCTCGGAACACGGAAGACCGAAAGGTCGAGCATGAGTCATATAGTAGATATGATCAACATGAAGATGTTCACCATTGACACCACCTCATCTCACGTGATGATCGGACTTGGGTTGGTGGATTTGGATCATGTCACGCTCGGATGACCAGAGGGATGTCAATTTGAGTGGGAGTTATAAGTAATTTGATTAGTTAAACTCACTTATCATGAACAATAGTCTAAGTTGCCTTTGCAAATTATGTTGTAGATCAATAGCTTGCGTTGTAGCTCCCTGTTTAATACGATCCTAGAGAAAGACTAAGTTGAAAGATATTGTAAGCAAGGATGCGGACTGGGTCCGTAGTCCGAGGAGTGTCCTCACTGCTGCACAGAAAGCTTACGTCTTTGATGCACCGCTCGATGTGCAAACCCCTACAACGTTGTCTGTGGATGTTGTGAACACCTGACAGAGATGTCCTGATGACTACTTGATAGTTTAGTGCACCATACTTTACGGCTTAGAATCGGGATTCCAATGACGTTTTGAACGCCATAGAACATATGAGATGTTCTAAGAGCTGAAATTGGGATTTCAGGCTCATGCCCGTGTTGAGAGGTATGAGACCTCTGACAAGTTCTTTTGCCAAAAAGATGGAGGAGAATGGCTCAACTAATGAGCATGTGCTCAGAATGTCTGGGTGCTGAAATCACTTGAACCAAGTGGGAGTTAATCTTCCAGGTGAGATAGTGGTTGACGGAATTCTCTAGACACTATCACCAAGCTACTAGAACTTCGTGATGAACTATGACATGCAAAGGATGGAGATGATCCCGGTGCTGTTAGCGGTTTTTAGTACCGTAAAAGTAGAAATCAAGAAGGAGCATCAAGTGTTGATGGTTTATCAAGACCACTGGTTTCAAAAAGGGGGTAAGGGCTAGAAGGGAAACTTCATGAATGGCAAACCAGTTGTCGCTCTAATGAGGGAACCCAAGGTTGCACCCAAACCTCGAGACTAAGTGCTTCGATTGTAAGGGTAACGGTCACATGGTAGCGGAATTACCCCAAATACATGGTAGATAAGAAAAGCTGGCAACTTCAACAAAGTATATTTGATATACGTGTTATTGATGTGTACCTTACTAGTACTCCTTGTAGCACATGGGTATTGGATACCGGTTCAGTTGCTATTATTAGTGACTTGAAGCAAAAGCTACGGACTGAACGGAGACTAGCTGAGGGCGAGGTGACGATGTGTGTTGGAAGTGTTTCCAAGGTTGATAAGATCACCATCGCACACTCCCTCTATTTTCGAGATTAGTGTTGAACCTAGATAAATGTTATCGGGTGTCTACGTTGAGCATGAATATGATTAGATCATGTTCATTGCAATACGGTTGTTCATTTAAGTCAGAGAATAATGGTTATTCTGTTTACATGAATAATACCTTTATGGTCATGCACCCAATGGTTTGTTGAATCTCGATCATGGTAATACACATGATGATAATATTAATGCCAAAAGATGTAGAGTTAATAATGATAGTACCACTTTCTTGTGGCACTGCCGCTTAGGTCATTTTGGCATAAAATGCATGAAGAAACTCCATGCTGATGGATGGTTGGAGTCACTTGATTTTGAATCACTTGACACATGCGAGCCATGCCTCATGGGCAGGATGACTGAGATCCCTTTTTCAGGTACAATGAAACGGGCAAGTGACTTGTTGGAAATCATACATGCTGATGTATGTGATCCAATGAGAATTAAGGCGTGTGGTGGATATCGTTACTTTCTCATCTTCACTGACGATTTGAGTAGATATGGTATATTTACTTAATGAAGCAAAAGTCTGAAACGTTTGAAAGGTTCAAAAATTTCAGAGTGAAGATTAAGAATCATCATAACAAGAAGATCATGTTCCTACGATCTGATCAAGGGGATATTATCTGAATTATGAGTTTGGCAATCACTTAAGACATTGTGGAATTGTTTCGCAGTTGAAGTCCCCTGGAACACCACAGCGTAATGGTGTGTCCGGACATCGTAATCGAACCTTATGAGATATGGTGCGATCTATGATGTATCTTACCGATCTACCGCTGTTATTTTAAGGTTATGCATTAGAGACAGCTGCATTCACTTTAGATAGGGCACCATCTAAGTCCGTTGAGACGACGTCGTATGGTTTGGCAAGAAACCAAAGTTGTCGTTTTCTTAATGTTTGGGGCTGCGACGCTTATGGCTTCAGCCGGGAAAAGCTCGAACCCAAAGCGGACAAATACATCTTCATAGGATACCCAAAGGTAACAGTTGGGTATACCTCCTATCTCAGATCCAAGGGCAAAAATGTTTGTCCCTAAGAATGGGTCCTTTCTCGAGAAGGAGTTTCTCTCGAAAGAATTGAGTGGGAGGAAGAATAGAACTTGATGAGGTTGTCGAACCCTCACTTCAACCGGATAGTAGTGCAACACAGAAAGATGTTTCTGTGGAACCTACGACAGTTGAAGAGGAAACTAATGATAGTGATCATGAAGCTCCAGATCAAGTTGCTATCGATCCTCGTAGGTCGACAAGGATATGTACTACTCCTGAGTGGTACGGTGATCCTGTCTTAGAGGTCATGTTGTTGGACAACGATGAGCCTACGAACTATGGAGAAGCGATGGTGGGCCCATATTCCGACAAATGGTTAGAAGCCGAGAAATCTGAGATAGGATCCATGTATCAAAACAAAGTATGGACTTTGGTGGACTTGCCTGATAATTGACAAGCCATTGAGATAAATGGATCTTTAAGAAGAAGACGGACGTGGACGGTAATGTCACCATCTATGAAGCTCGACTTGTGGCAAAGAGTTTTTTCACAAGTTCAAGGAGTTGACTACGATGAGATTTTCTCACCCGTAGCGATGCTTAAGTCCGTCGGAATCATGTTAGCATTGGCTGCATTTATGAAATCTGGCAGATGGATGACAAAACAAGTTTCCTTACCAGTTTTCGTAAGGAAAGGTTGTATGTGATACAATCAGAAAGGTTTTGTCGATCCAAAGATGCTAAAAGATATGCTAGCTCCAGCGATCCTTCCATGGACTAGAGCAAGCATCTCGGAGTCGGAATATACACTTTGATGGAGTGATCAAAGTTTTTGGGTATACAAAGTTTGGTGGAAACTTGTATTTGCAATAAAGTGAGTGGGAGCACTACAACATTTCTGATAAGTATATGTGAATGACATATTGTTGATCCGAAATGATGTAGAATTTCTAGAAAGCATAAAGGGTTGTTTGAAATGAGTTTTTCAAAGGAAGACCTGGATAAAGCTGCTTACATATTGGGCATCAAGATCTATACAGATAGATCAAGACGCCTGATGATACTTTCAAAAGAACACACACCTTTGACATGATTTTGAAGGAGTTCAAAATAGATCAGTCAAAGAAGGAGTTCTTACCTGAGTTGTAAGGTGTGAAGTTGAGTAAGACTCAAAACTTGACCACGGCAGAAGGAAGAGGAAGGACGAAGGTCGTCCCCTATGCTTTTGTCATAGGCTCTGTACGGTATGCCATGCTAAGTACCGCACCTGATGTGTGCCTTGCCACATGTCTGGCAAGAGGGTACAAAGGTGATCCAGGAATGGATTTCTAGATAGTGGTCAAAATTATCCTTAGAGAAGTAAGGAAATGTTTCTCGGTTATGGAGGTGATAAAGAGTTCGGCGTAAAGAGTTACGTCGATGCAAGCTTAACACCTATCCGGATAACTCTAAGTGGAGATACCGGATACGTATAATGGAGCAACAGTTTGGAATAGCTCCAAGTGGAACGTGGTAGCAGCATCTACGATATGACATAAAGTTTTGCGAAGTACATAGGGATCTGAATGTTGCAGACCCGTTGACTACAACCTCTCTCACAAGCATAACATGATCAAACCCAGAACTCATTGAGTGTTAATCACATATTGATGTGAACTAGATTACTGACTCTAGTAAACTCTTTGGATGTTGGTCACATGGCGATGTGACTTGTGAGTGTTAATCACATGGCGATGTGAACTAGATTATTGACTCTAGTGCAAGTGGGAGACTGTTGGAAATATGCCCTAGAGGCAATAATAAATTGGTTATTATTATATTTCCTTGTTCACGATAATCGCTTATTATCCATGCTAGAATTGTATTGATAGGAAACTCAGATACATGTGTGGATACATAGACAAACACCATGTCCCTAGTAAGCCTCTAGATGACTAGCTCGTTGATCAATAGATGGTTACGGTTTCCTGACCATGGACATTGGATGTCGTTGATAACGGGATCACATCATTAGGAGAATGATGTGATGGACAAGACCCAATCCTAAGCCTAGCACAGATCGTGTAGTTCGTATGCTAAAGCTTTTCCATATGTCAAGTATCTTTTCCTTAGACCATGAGATTGTGCAACTCCCGGATACCGTAGGAATACTTTGGGTGTGCCAAACGTCACAACGTAACTGGGTGGCTATAAAGGTGCACTACAGGTATCTCCGAAAGTGTCTGTTGGGTTGGCACGAATCGAGACTGGGATTTGTCACTCCGTATGACGGAGAGGTATCTCTGGGCCCACTCGGTAGGACATCATCATAATGTGCACAATATGTGATCAAGGAGTTGATCACGGGATGATGTGTTACGGAACGAGTAAAGAGACTTGCCGGTAACGAGATTGAGCAAGGTATCGGTATACCGACGATCGAATCTCGGGCAAGTGCTATACCGATAGACGAAGGGAATCGTATACGGGATTGATTGAATCCTTGACATCGTGGTTCATCCGATGAGATCATCGTGGAACATGTGGGAGCCAACATGGGTATCCAGATCCCGCTGTTGGTTATTGGCCGGACAGTTGTCTCGGTCATGTCTACATGGTTCCCGAGCCCGTAGGGTCTACACACTTAAGGTTCGATGACGCTAGGGTTATAGGGAAAGTATGTACGCGGTTACCGAATGTTGTTCGGAGTCCCGGATGAGATCCCGGACATCACGAGGAGTTCCGGAATGGTCCGGAGGTAAAGATTCATATATGGGAAGTCCCGTTTTGGTCACCGGAAAAGTTTCGGGCGATATCGGTAATGTACCGGGACCACCGGGAGGGTCCCGGGGGTCCACCAGGTGGGGCCACCAGCCCCAGAAGGCTGCGTGGGCTAAGTGTGGGAGGGGACCAGCCCCAAGGGGGCTGGTGCGCCCCCCCACCAAGTCCCTAGGCGCATGGAGAGTGGAGGGGGGCAAACCCTAGGTCCAGATGGGCCTTAAGGCCCACCCTAGGGCGCCCCCTCTCTCTCCCTCCCCTTGGCCGCACCCTAGATGGGTTTTCTAGGGCTGGCCGCACCCCTAGGGGTGGGAAACCCTAAAGGGGGCGCAGCCCTCCCTTCCCCCTATATATATGTGAGGTTTTGGGGCTGCTAGACACACGAGAACGTCTCCCTCTTGGCGCAGCCCTACCTCTCTCCCTCCTCGTCTCTCGCAGCGCTTGGCGAAGCCCTGCTGGAGTCCCGCGCTCCTCCACCACCACCATGCTGTCGTGCTGCTATTGGATGGAGTCTTCCCCAACCTCTCCCTCTCTCCTTGCTGGATCAAGGCGTGGGAGACGTCACCGGGCTGCACGTGTGAAGAACGCGGAGGCACCGTCCGTTCGGTGCTAGGATCTTCGGCGATCTGAATCGCGGCGAGTACGACTCCATCAACCGCGTTCTTGAACGCTTCCGCTTAGCGATCTACAAGGGTATGTGGATCCAACTCTCCTCTCGTAGATGCATCTCCTAGATTGATCTTGGTGAACGTAGGAAATTTTTTGTTTCCCATGCAACGTTCCCCAACACTCTCTCCTCAAGAGACGATAAAACAGCTATGTGAGGTAAACGAATTACAACTGGGCAATTGACATGACCACAAACGCAAACCAATGCTGACTACATTGCAAGAAAGGTTGAGGTTCAAAGCATGGGCGGTACGCCAAAGTAAGTAGACCGAAATCCATCAATATCTACTACTAATCATCCACCTTGAGATATCTATCCAGAACATCTCGCTGGTATTAAGTTGCGAGTCCCACCCATAGTGTAAACTCAATGCAACAGACAACTGCATTGAAAGAACTTTGCGTAAAGTAAACAATCCTTGCACCCGCGGGCACAAGCACCGTTGTTTTCCCCCTTGTGGCAACAGCACATCCCCTAGACTCATGTTTCTGTCACTCAAGCTAGTCATCGAGGGGCATGAACCCACAATCGAGCATAACGCTCCCTCTTGGAGTCACTACGTATTACTTGGCCAAAGCAATAAATAACAACGGAGAACATGCAAGAATTACTTATGAACATAAATATAAAAGAGGTAGATCAAATATATTACTCAAGAACAATCTGAACATAATCTCATAATCCATCGGATCCCAGCAAACTCATCATAGCAACAGCATAAGGATTACATATGTGCCTCGATCATGTAGGGCAGCTCACGAGGACTAATTAGTGAAGCACAAGAACGGGAGGAGAACATCACATAGCTACTGGTCATGGACTCATGGTCCAAGGGAGACTACTCACAACTCATCCGGGAGGCGTCCATGGTAGTGGAGAGGCTCCCGATGGTGATCCTTCCCTCCGGCAGGGTGCCGGGAAGAGTTCTCCTGGTGCTCCCGATCTTGGAAGCGGCGGCGGCGGCGGAACAGAGATGAGATCGCGAAAAAGAGTTCTCGTCCTGAGGGTTTCGAAGGACGCTCTAAATATATGCCGAAGGGGGGCACCAGACGGGGCTCGGGGGGCCCAGGCGCCCCCCCGGCGCGGCCCAGGGGGGGCGCGCCGCCAGGGCCCCTGGAGCCCTGGTCCC
>LR738712.1:867280248-867295683 GCA_902687465.1 Secale cereale
CCACATTATAAATACTCCCTCCGTCCGAAATTACTTATCACAGAAATGGATATATTTAGATATATTTTACTTCTAAAATAAATTTATTTCTATGCATTTCTCCGACAAATAATTCGGGACGAAGAGAGTAGAAAAAGACGTACTTAGGCATGTAGGGCTTGAGTACGTTGTGCTTATCCTTATGTGCAATCAATGATTTGAGGAGGTATTTTTCCATAAGAAAATTTCTTATTGTTAGCCAAACCTAGGTTTGTTCTCTAGCTACTCCCTCCTTCCCAAAATATAAGAATTCGGTTGATTTTTCTATTCTTCGTTGCACAACTTTACCTATATTTTTCACGTGTTATATGTCTATAAAATTAGTATACACATATATGAAATAAAATTGTTTTGCAAGACGAATACGATGATATCATTTATACATGTTCAATACATGTACTTTGATACTCCCTCCGTCCCATAGTGTAATACTTTTTTGAAACTGTATAGTTTCATAAAACGTCTTACATTAGAACGGAGGAGTATACATTAGTGGTCAAAGTCTTGCATCAAAAATCATGCAAATCCAATCACATCTTATATTATCGGAATGAGGGGTACTGGTCGGCAGTGGGTGCAACCACCCCGTCCGACCAACAGCTCAGTTCTTGTTATTGCACAAATATACGTATTAAATACTCTAACTACAATCATCTTGTACCATTGGCAAAATGATTAAAAAACAAAAGACTATTGATTAGAGGCCGTTTCTCTGGCTATACTATTAGTCTGGTCTGAGGTCTCAAGTCTGAACTGAACAACTCCTTCCCATGGCCCGTGACAAGTCCGGCGGGTGCAAGGCGGCCAGCCTCATTCTCCGCATCGCCACGGTGGCGCTGTCAGTGGCGTCCACGGTCATGATGGCCTCGGCCACCCAGCCCGCCGACGCCGGGAGCACGGTTCCCGTGAGCAAGGTCTCCTACAGCGACTACAACTCCTTCAGGTATTCCTTGGCCGCCAACGTGATATCCGCAGCTCTGCAGGCGGTGGCGGTGTACCTGACGACGGTGCACGGCGGCAGGAAGCAGGAGGCCAAGGCAGCCCAGTCGCTGGCCGAGCTCGTGGACACGGCCGCGCAGGTGCTCCTCTACTCGTCGTCAGCGCTGTCGTTCGCGGTGGGCGACTTCGGCTCCTGCGGCGGCAGCAGAGTTTTGGATTTCGTTTTGCAAAATATACCGCCCACGAACGAAATTGGCGAAATTCGTTTTTTCGGAATTTTTTCGGAAAATTCCGGACGAAAAGTACCATCCAAAATTTGAATTCTTGAACGAAAAGTGAGCGAATTTTGAACGAAAAAGGACCGAAATTGTCCCAAGAATTGGAAATCCTGCAGCAACAAGTATAAAGCAGAACAAGGTTGAACAACAAATGATCCATTGATTGATAATACACACGTGGATCAGAAATTGTTCAAAAGGAATCAGAGTCTCGCGCTGCAGAGGCACGCGCTCCCGCTGCATCATCCGATTCAGTTCCGGCCGCCTGGACGAGCGCGCTCATGCCCCAGCCACCAGCGCGCCGCGCCATGGAAGAGAGTGAGCGCACCAGGTGCGAGGACGAGGCTGCGGAGCGAGCAGATCGAGCGAGGACAAGGCGGCGGAGCGAGCAGATCGAGCGCTAGGACAGCGCCGCCGCATACAGAGCAACGAGACGAGGAATTCTTTGCGTTTTTCTAGGTTAGGAGGCTCAGTTCCGGCCTTTTATATCCCCAACAGAGCAACGCTAGTCGGGCCAGAGGCTGTGTTGGGCCAAAAATTCAAATAGGGCCGAAATGTTTGGGCCGGCAAACAAATCTACCGGGCCTGAACGAGATGGGCGGGTTTCGTCCGGATTTCGTTTTTTTCGAACGAAATCCAAATCTCTGGGCGGCAGGTGCCCCGCCGTCTGCGAGACGGCCGGAGCATTCTGCTGGCGGGTCCGCGCGTCCGGAGCTATCTCGATTGCGGCAGCCGTCGCCTTGTCGGTGTCGCTGTACATCAAGGATGTGCCCATTTCGGTTTCTTTGGACGGAGATGAACACAAGTCCGGACCGGGTTGCGGGCGTGGCTGCCATTGCCACCATTAGCTCATCATCCCTGTAGAGCATCCAACTTGGCAGAAACTTGTTAGATTGGAAAGTTGAAGTGATGAACTGAGCAAAAGTACTACACTAGTTTCTTGTCAAGAACATTTATTATTTGTACATCTTTCCAATATAGATTGCGAACACGGAAACTGATGTGTGCAAGTTTTATTAATTACTACGATTTGCGTGGGAACAAACCTTTGAATGTCCATGATAATTCCCTCGCAAAAAAATATGTCCATGATAATTGAAATTATCGGCAAACAATATTTATTTATTTATTTTGAAAACCCAGCCATATATTAATTAACTTTAAATGTTCATACAATTATTCATTACAAAATTTGCCACACAGGACGAAACATAATTAAAACGAATTCCATGAGACCTATTATGAAAACTAAAATTTGCAATCTCATGAGCCATCATATCAGCCCTCTTATTGATCTTGGAAATATGTAACTTCACCAGTAGCTTCTATACGTTGACCGCCTTCTTCTTTAGATCAACAAGGATTTCTGAAATGCCACAAAAGAATAACCATTTTCCAAAATGATGGGCATGTCCAGAGTAATACCGATATACAAAGCCAGATAGGGCCGGCCTAAGCTCCAATATAAACTCAAGAGGAGATAATAACTTGACCATAGTGATTTCTGACAACAACCCCACGCTCGCAGTTTTAATGGCCTCCACAAAACTTATATTGACATTAATCTTGAAGCACTCAGAGGTGGAAACTTATAAAATTCCACTCCATATTTGTGGTTGGTTGAAATTTCACCACCACTTGCTAACCATTATTGCACATCTCCACCTTCCTGTTAGCATGACAAGACGAGAAAGATGCCCAATAATTTTCTGCAAAGCTCACACAGGCCGATACGAATTCCTTTCGCCCACCAAAAATCACATCATTCCTCAAGTGGAAGCTCTCCATAACATGAATAAAATCTTCTCATGCACCGGCGGATTTAATTGATCCAATAAAATAAGAACGCAGTCCGGCCTAGAATATTTGAAGGTCTCTTCGGCTGTTAAGTTTCACACTTCCTTCAAGGCCACACGAAACGTATGAGCCTTGGGACAATTCACAAACGCATGAAAAATACATTTATCTTCAATACTACAGATCGAACACGTACCTAGAATAGCTTGATGGTGTTTTACCCTGTTAACTTGAGCGGCCAAATTATTAGAGGCAGCCCTCCAAGAAAAGATTCTAATTTTCTGGGGGACATTAGCTTTCCAAATCATATTCCAGAGCCTCCTTTCCCCATTCATGGCATCACAAGAGTTACCTGGATCGACCTTGGATTCCTTTTGATTCAGTGGCAGTCTATATGCACTGTTCACCGAGAACAAACCACTTTTCCATGGTGCCAAGCAATAATATCACCCTCAGCCAAACTCAGAATACGCACATTTAGAACTTCTTCTGCATCGTGAATATAAAAAAGATGCCTGATCAGGTTCTCATCCCATCTCCTAGACCCACTCATGAATAACTTACACACCCTATTCTTCTTTGCAGATATTTATATTCCAGAATTCCCAGGGGTCCAATTATCCCTCCAAATATTTATACTAGTACCATCGACCACTCTCCGTATGATGCCTTTTTCAACAGATCGTGGCCATGTATAATTCCTTGCCAAATAAGAGATGTTGCATGAGGAAATATAGTACCAATAAGATGCCCATAAGGATAATATTTAGCTTTCATCACCTTTACACACATAGAGTATGGAAAAAACCAATAAAAGATCACGAAAACCCATACCTCCTTCACTTTTTGGTCTCGTCATCTTATCCCAAGATAGCCAATGAGTTCTCTTTCTATTCTCCTCATTGCCCCACCAAAAATTCATGATAATCTGAGATAACTCATCACACTGTGAAGCCAAAAATTTGAAAATACCCATTGCATAAATTGGAATAGCCTGGATAATAGACTTAATCTGGATTTCCTTCACCCCGCTAGACGCATATTTTTCAATCCAATACGAAACCCACTTAAGCGCTTTATCTTCAGTGGATTGAAACTTACCCACCTTCATACGACCTTCTGGCACTGGCAGTCCCAGATATTTATCCTCAAATCCATCGATCGTGATTTTAAGAATAACCAAAATGGACACCTGGTCTTCCAAAGAGCATTTTTTGCCGAATAAGATGGAACATTTATCCGGGCTTAATAGCTGACCCGTTCCCTCCTCCTAAGACATCAAAATACCATTAATGTTGATAACTTGCTCCAAGTTGGCCTTGAAAAATAGGAGGCTATCATTAGCAAAAAGTAGATGTGATATATCTGGGGCATGTCTGTTCAACCGAAAATCTTGGATGACCCTTCTTGATGAATCATCATTAAGTAACAACGACAAAGCTTCGGCCACAAAGAGGAATAAGTACGGTGACAATGGATCACCTTGCCTAAGGCCACGTGACGGATGAAAGACTCTAGCAGCTGGTCATTCAAGCGCACAAAAAAATTCACTATGGTAACACAACTCATAATCCACTTTATCCAAATTAGGGCAAAACCATATGCTTCAAGCATTCTTTCTAGGAATTTCCAATCCGCGCGGTCATATACTTTAGCGACGACCAACTTATAAGCACAATATTCACCACGTCTATCTTTCAATATGTTTGAAGAATAAATACATTCAGCAATGAGAGCATTATCAGAAATTAATCTTCCAGGAATAAAGTACTTTGGGTTGGAAGAATCATACCATCCAGCTGAGGTCTCAGTCTGTTGACAACTCACTTGAAGATAATTTTATGAAATAATATTACTTAGACTAATTGGTCGGAAGTCCTTTATCGACTCAGGATTCTTCACCTTGGGAATAAGAACAATAGTGGTATCATTTATCCGCTGAGGCATAACTCCAGAGATAAAAAATCAGCAAACAATAACATTTATGGATTGTATGCACATATATACTTTAGAATGTTTTGAGCCCAATATTTAAGAAGAACAGCCTGAAAACTTAAAGTCCAATATTTAAGAACATGCTGAAAACTTAAATATTGTTTGCTTTTCGGGCTTTTCTTCTTAAATATTGGACTCAAAACATTCTAAAGCATATATGTGCATACAATAGATTATAGGATTCCACCACAAAAAATAAAATCAATTACAGGATTGTTGAAAAATGATTCTGGATCGAAACCTCGCAATGTGGGGACAAAAGACAAGAGACAGTTAACGTACAAAACTATGATGCTATTACATTTCAGCTTGATTTACATGGAGATGGAATTCCGTTGCCTGATGAACTAAACTCATCAAATTATCAAACATCTTGTGGAACTAGAAAATCTTAGTGCGATCGGAATTTTTGTATTTCCCTGATCTAATACTCAACTAATTTGTGATTTGCAGCAAATTTTCAGCCACATTCAAGTAGTAATATTCCGGAGATTTTTCAACAAGTATGAACCACACTCAGAGACGTCAAAGGAAAAGCATGGTGTGGGCATGGTTGCAGCTACCAGTATTGACTTAGATTTGGCACAATAGTTGATTCGATGGCATTTTATATACTGTACCGCTTTCGCTTAACATGACACTGTCTCATATCCACTGTACCTAATTCTGCGGAAACATGGTCGTGACTGGCTTTATACATAAAGCACATACCAATGGCTCATGCCACACTTTATATATACTAATATAAAGGAAAAAGTCCAAAACAAACCTTGAAATTGTAGGCGATAGTTAAATCAAATCCTGAACTTTGAATCCCGGAAATTGGCACTCTGAACTTGTAATCCCGGAAATTGGGTCTATTTTGGACCCTACCTGTTTGGCACACTGAGAATAAGAAAATCCTGGGGGATAACCTGCCACTCAGGATTTAGGCCAGCCCACTATAACACAACAAGAAATTTTGAACTTTAAAATATATTCGTGCATTCTAAATTATTTAGAAGCTAAAAATATTCCTGTTTTCTATTTTTCGCACAAATTCAATCCCTTTTGTGTTCATAAATTTTCTGGAATTTTCAAAGTACATACGCATTTTTAAAAACTGTTTTTGATTTTAAAAATAACTCTAAGAAAATGTTCCAAATTTCAACAGTTTTTCACCTGCTATGAAAATGTTTTGGATTTTCAAAAATTGTGTCACATTTTATAAATAATGTTTTCAGAATTTTGTAAATAATGTTGATAGAAAATATTTTGGAACGTTGGCTAAGGACTAGTCTGGGCCGGCCGACCAGACATGAAGCACCTATTATTTTCTGAAAGCTGAACAAATATTTTAAGTGCGAACACTTTTTGAAACATAATCATTTTTCTGAAACCTGAAAATAATTTCAAAATGTGAATGCTTTTGAAAATTTCAAAAATAGGAAAAAAAGGAAATCTGATCAAATAGTAAGAAAATAATTTGTGACATGTAAAAAATATCGCAAGTTTAAAAAATGTATGGACCAATTCAAACAAACGCTTGTACAATGTATAATAATATTTGTGGGATTGAAAAAAATGGTTCGTACATTCTAAAAAAATGTAGCATTTCAATAATGTTTACGAGTTTCAAAAAATGTGTTTGTGACATTTTCAAACGAAAATGTGTGTACAATGTAAAAAAAAAGTTTGTGTGTTGTAAAAAATTGTATCTTACACTTAATAGAATATACTTGGCATGTGTTTGAAAAAAAAGTCTACAAATTTAAAAATGTTGGACCACGCAAAAGAGTGTTTTTTTAGTTTTATAAAATGTTTATTATCATTAAGAAAATGTAAACATGTATTTGAAAAAATATAACCATGTATTCAAAAAATAAAATAAAATTTAATAATGTACATAATGTATTTGAAAATATCAAAAGTTTATAAAAATATATTTTATGTGTGCGTTAAAAATGTGTATTGGGTACGAAGAAAAAATAGACATTTGTAAATAAGAAGAAAAAAAGGAAAAAACGAAGAAAACCTAGAGCAATGGGCACGCACGAGTGACGGCGCTAATGAGCCGGACCAATTCATCAAATACCATCTAAATTCTCTCAATGTTTAAAATAGTTTGGTGTGCTGATTTCAGGGATTGAGTGTTTATGGTTTGATTTTGCTTTCGCCGACAAATTCAAGGTTTGTTTGGACTTTTCCTAATATAAAGTAGTATGCCTTTAGAAGCCAGACACGATTGCTGCCACGTGTCAACATGGCTACTTGGAGGGCCACCTGCCTGTTGGTCGTGCATCTGGAAAGAGCGGAACGAGCGGATCTTCCACGCAAGAGCCAGCACCGCGTCCCAAGTGCACTCAATCATAGACGAGGCTAGAGTCTCGGTACAAGCGGAAGCGGGTATTGCCCCTATGGCCAGTTTTTTTGAACCACCTTGAGAGGTGTGATCTTTGCTAGTGTCTATAGGCGAGGCTGATGGTGCCTTGCATGGATTCTTTCTTCTTTTCCTTCCGGTTCTCTGTAACTGTTTTCTTATATCACTTCATCAATGAAAATCAGCAGTCTGTTGCTATTTGGTCAAAAATAAAGCAATATACAGTCAAGCGATACAAGATAGAGAAATAGACCTCTTACAAAGCAGATCCTGGGATAACCATGCAGAATGCATGCAACTATGCTGGCGACGAAGGAAACGGGAAAGACAAAGTGCAACGCTACGCTACATCCTAGCACTACTAAGCTGCACAACAACGCCCTTGGAGGGAGAACGGCGTGAATTATTGCCATTGTCGAGTCAAAAAAGTCATGGGTTTTCTCCCGAAGCCCTAACATGGAGAGGAGAACAACAACAACATCTTCAAGAAGAGAGCGGCGCCGCCCTTGTCGCCAAAGTGTGAAGCTTTTGCTACACAGCTCACCCGTGCCGCCACGAGGCCTCCAGGGCAACCTCGACTAGCTCAGACTCCCAAATTCGGATCTGGGCCTCACCACAGCCAATGATAGAGCATGAGCCCGAGCCACCTGGCGCTACCCCCTCGGCGCTCACACGAGCAAGACGGAAAGCCACCATCGTCGCCAAAGCACTTGCCAACGAGCCAAATATGTGGAACACCATCCGGGGTCGCCGCCCTTGCATCCTAGCCTCGTGATACCGCCAACTGTTTACTTCACAACATTCCAAACCCCAGCGGGAGGAGGAGAAGGCACTCCTTCTGCGCCTAGCTTGTTATCAGCAAAGGGATCTAGGTCGACAACCCATGGTATGAGGAGTCAACGCATGTGCCATGACTAATCATAGTGGACCGATGGGGAAACAAGCCCAAGACTGCCCATAGCCACCGTCGAGTAGATCCTGGACACAACACTAGGGGAACCTGCACAATGCCACTTTCTCCCAGACACGAGCGCCATGACATGAACCAAACTGACTCCAAAAGCCGTCGTGAAGCCACCATGGGCCGCCTCACCGCAGGTCGGCCAATGCAGAATGCACCACGCGAGATGTCCAAACCACGTCGCAGACCACCCACCAACAGGAGTTCTCTCGCCCGCAGTGCCCCGCACCGAAACGCCCCAGATCACTAGTAGAAAACAGGGCATTGGTCCAGCCCATTAGCCCCGGTTCAATCTAGAACCGGGTCCAATGGGGGTACTGGACCCGGTTCGTGAGCCCAGGGGGCCGGCCGGGCCACGTGGGCCATTGGTCCCGGTTCGTCTGGACCTATTGGTCCCGGATGGAGCTAAAAACCGGGACCAATGGCTCTTGCTCCTGGCCCACCACTATTTGTCCCGGTTGGTGTTATGAACCGGGACCAAAGGCACCCCTTTAGTCCCGGTTTGTAGCACCAACCGGGACCAGTGAGTTGCCTATATAAACCCCCTCACTCAAGAGCAGAGCTCACTGCTCTGTTTTTTTTTTCTGGCCGAGGGGGAGAGGGGTTAGTGGTGCTCTAGCTCACCTCCTATGCACACAACGTGTTCGGTGGAATGCCCGAGCCACACTAGTTAAGCTTTTCTCCTCTCGAAGCTCTATTTTCTCCGAGATTTGTCTAGGTTTAGCGGTCCGTCACGTCCCGTCCCCGTCTTCGCCGTCGTCGATCGCCCCCTCCGATCTCGTCACCGGCACCACCGTGGTGAGCCTCTTGTTATGTCCATGCTTTTCTTACTTTTATTATTGCTTTAGATAGATATTTGTCTAATTTTCTTACGTTTATTATTGCTTGTTATTATATAGTGCGATGGTTTTGATATCCGCCCACGTGGGCCCTCGTCCGGTCTACGATTCGGATGTGGTATATTATCTTTAATTTATAACTATTTGTTTTAGTGCTTATGATAGTTATGCCGACCAACCTGACATGCATAGATGTTTTATTATGTCTAGGAGGTAGTTGAACCGGAAATTCCAACCGACCCTCTTGTGGAGAGGTTAAATTTAGTTGAAGAGGAAAACATTTCGTTAAAGAAAAAAATGGAAAAAATGGAGGAGGAGAAGATGGAATTGGAGTTGCATGTTGCGGAAGTTATCGATGATCACAAGATCAAGATGGACCCTATTGTCGAGAGGTTAAATTTAGTTGAAGAAGAAAACAAATTCTTGAAGGAAAAAATATAAAAAATTGTGGACGAGAAGATGATATTGGAGTTGCATGTTGCGGATGTCGTCGATGATCACAAGATCAAGATGGATGCAATGCGGTTGAAGATTAAAAAGATTAGAAAATATGCCATTCATACCGAGGCTTGGTATCATTATGCCGTTGGATCAATTGTTACCTTGGTTGCGATTATGATAGCATTTGTTTTCGCGTTGAAATGTTTTACATAGTTTCGATGTGTATGGAGAGCTATATGTTGTTAGATGAGAACTATATATGTATGTACTTTGGTTTTAATGTGATGATGAACTTTTATCCATTTGGTCACTTAATTATCTATTTATGATGTTCTGTAATGGTTTTTGACACACTTAATTATATATAAATGCACGCAGATGAACCGACAATGGATGTACGGTGACAGACACACCTCCGAGTACATTAAGGGCGTGCATGAGTTTCTAAATGCGGCTGAGGCAAACAAGCAGAATGGTTTTATGTGTTGTCCATGCACTAAATGTGTGAATACGATGTCTTACTCTAACCGGAAAATCCTTCACTCCCACCTGCTTTACAAGGGTTTCATGCCACACTATAATGTTTGGACGAGGCAGGGAGAAATAGGGGTTATGATGGAAGACGGCAAAGAAGAAGAGTACGATGACAACTATGTGCCCCCTGAATACGGTGATGCTGCAATGGGGGGAGCTGGTGAAGATCAAGAGGAACCAGACGATGTGCCCAATGATGCTGCAACGGGTGAAGCTGCTGAAGATCAAGAGGAACCAAATGATGATCTTCGCCGGGTCATTGTCGATGCAAGGACACAATGCGAAAGTCAAAAGGAGAAGCTGAAGTTCGATCGCATGTTAGAGGATCACAAAAAAGGGTTGTACCCCAATTGCGAAGATGGCAACACAAAGCTCGGTACCGTACTAGAATTGCTGCAGTGGAAGGCAGAGAATGCTGTGGCTGACAAAGGATTTGAGAAGCTACTGAAAATATTGAAGAAGAAGCTTCCGAAGGATAACGAATTGCCCGACAGTACATACGCAGCAAAGAAGGTCGTATGCCCTCTAGAATTGGAGGTGCAGAAGATACATGCATGCCCTAATGACTGCATCCTCTACCGCGGTGCATACAACGATCTGAACGCATGCCCGGTATGCGGTGCATTGCGGTATAAGATCAGACGAGATGACCCTGGTGATGTTGATGGCGAGCCCGCCAGGAAGAGGGTTCCTGCGAAGGTGATGTGGTATGCTCCTATAATACCACGGTTGAAACGTTTGTTTAGAAACAGAGAGCATGCCAAGTTGATGCGATGGCACAGTGAGGACCGTAAGAAAGACGGGAAGTTGAGAGCACCCGCTGACGGGTCGCAATGGAGAAAAATCGAGAGAAAGTACTGGGAGGAGTTTGCAAAGGACGCAAGGAACGTATGGTTTGCTTTAAGCGCGGATGGCAATAATCCTTTCGGGGAGCAGAGCAGCAATCACAGCACCTGGCCCGTGACTCTATGTATGTATAACCTTCCTCCTTGGATGTGCATGAAGCGGAAGTTCATTATGATGCCAGTTCTCATCCAAGGCCCTAAGCAACCCGGCAACGACATTGATGTGTACCTAAGGCCATTAGTTGAAGAACTTTTACAGCTGTGGAATGGAAACGGTGTACGTGCGTGGGATGAGCACAAACAGGAGGAATTTGACCTAAAAGCGTTGCTGTTCGTGACCATCAACGATTGGCCCGCTCTCAGTAACCTTTCAGGACAGACAAACAAAGGATACCACGCATGCACGCACTGTTTAGATGACACTGAAAGTATATACCTGGACAAGTGCAGGAAGAATGTGTACCTGGGCCATCGTCGATTTCTTCCGACCAACCATCAATGTCGAAAGAAAGGCAAGCATTTCAAAGGTGAGGCAGATCACCGGAAGAAGCCCGCCATGCGTACCGGTGATCACGTACTTGCTATGGTCAATGATTTACACGTAATCTTTGGAAAGGGCCCCGGCGCACTAGCTGTTCCGAATGACGATGAGGGACACGCACCCATGTGGAAGAAGAAATCTATATTTTGGGACCTACCCTACTGGAAAGACCTAGAGGTCCACTCTTCAATCGACGTGATGCACGTGACGAAGAACCTTTGCGTGAACCTGCTAGGCTTCTTGGGCGTGTATGGAAAGACAAAAGATACAGCTGAGGCACGGGAGGACCTGCAATGTTTGCACGAAAAAGACGGCATCCCTCCGAAGCAGTATGAAGGTCCTGCCAGCTATGCTCTTACGAAAGAAGAGAAAGAAATCTTCTTTGAATGCCTGCTCAGTATGAAGGTCCCGACTGGCTTCTCGTCGAATATAAAGGGAATAATAAATATGGCAGAGAAAAAGTTCCAGAACCTAAAGTCTCATGACTGCCATGTGATTATGACGCAACTGCTTCCGGTTGCATTGAGGGGGCTTCTACCGGAAAACGTTCGATTAGCCATTGTGAAGCTATGTGCATTCCTCAATGCAATCTCTCAGAAGGTGATCGATCCAGAAATCGTACCAAGGCTAAGGAGTGATGTGGCGCAATGTCTTGTCAGTTTCAAGCTTGTGTTCCCACCATCCTTCTTCAATATCATGACACACGTCCTAGTTCATCTAGTCGACGAGATTGTCATTCTGGGGCCCGTATTTCTACACAATATGTTCCCCTTTGAGAGGTTCATGGGAGTCCTAAAGAAATATGTCCGTAACCGCGCAAGGCCAGAAGGAAGCATCTCCATGGGCCATCAAACAGAGGATGTCATCGGGTTTTGTGTTGACTTCATTCCTGGCCTTAATAAGATAGGTCTCCCTAAATCGCGGTACGAGGGGAGAATGACTGGAAAAGGCACGCTTGGAAGGGACTCAATAATATGCAGGGACGGATATTCTTGGTCTCAAGCACACTACACAGTTCTATAGAACTCTACATTGGTGACCCCGTATGTCGATGAACACAAGAACAGTCTGCGCTCCAAACACCCGGAGCAGTGCAACGACTGGATTAGACGTGAACACATCAAGACTTTCAGCAGTTGGTTGGAAACACGTCTCAGAGGTGACAACACTGTTTGTGATGAGTTGTACTTGTTGTCCAGGGGACCATCTTCGACTGTATTGATTTACAAAGGATACGAGATAAATGGGAATACATTTTACACGATTGTCCAAGATCAAAAGAGCACCAACCAAAACAGCGGTGTCCGCTTTGATGCAACAACCGAGAGGGGAAAGGACACATATTATGGTTACATAGTGGACATATGGGAACTTGACTACGGACATGATTTTAAGGTCCCTTTGTTTAAGTGCAAATGGTTCAATCTGTCAGGAGGCGGGGTACAGGTAGACCCACAGTACGGAATGACAACAGTGGATCTGAAAAATCTTGGATACACTGACGAACCGTTCGTCCTAGCCAATGATGTGGCACAGGTTATCTATGTGAAGGACATGTCTACCAGACCGAGAAAAAGAAAAGATAAGGAAGCGAATACATCATACGATGAGCCAAAGCGCCACATAGTTCTTTCAGGAAAAAGGGACATCCTGGGAGTGGAGGGCAAGACAGACATGTCTGAAGATTATGAAAAGTTTCATGAAATTCCTCCCTTCAAAGTCAAGGCTGACCCAAGCATCCTGATAAACGATGAAGATTATCCATGGTTACGGCGCAATAAGCAAATGACACAAGCGAAGAAAAAATGAAGACTTTTTTCCGCAACTATTATGATGATACCATGCCAACTTTGTAACAAACGACTATGATACCATTGTCCGTTTGTACTATTCAAATTTGCACTAACAGAAAGTTTGTAATTGGTTTTACCAGAAAGAATTAAAAAATAAAACAAAAAATAAAAGAAAATAAATAATGCAAAAAACAAAAAAAAACTTGCAAAAAAATTAAAAAAATAGCAACAACAAGTATTTCATTGTAAGTAGAAACAAAATAAAATAAATAAAGCAACAAAGAAAACAAATAATTTCAAATTTGAATACTACTTGCATTAACAGAAAGTTTGTAATTGGTTTTACCAAAAAGAATTAAAAAATAAAGCAAATAACAAAAGAAAATAAATAATGCAGAAAACAAAACAAAAAACTTGAAAAAAAATAGCAACAATAAGTATTTTTTTGTAAGTAGAAACAAAATAAAATAAATAAAGCAACAAAGAAAACAAATAAATAAAAATAGCAACAGTAAGTATTTTGTTGAAAGTAGAAACAAAACTAAAAAATAAAGCAACAAAGAAAAAAAAAATGCCACCTACTGGGCCCACACGGCCTGAATACGACTAGAAACCCGACCATGGGCCAGGATTCAGGCCCGTAGAAAGCCCAGCAAGCCCACAGGCAAGGCAGTGTCAGTTTAGGCCCTTAGACCTGCAGTTTAGAGGAGTTCGAGAGGAGAGAGGCAGCGGGGCTTATAAACTGGTGCTGGCCTCTCTCAACTAGCGAGGTGGGACTAAACTTCCCACCGCACCGCAGCAAGGCCTTTCGTCCCGGTTGGTGGCACCAACCGGGACTAAAGGGTGGCATTAGTCCCGGTTGGTGGCTGAAACCGGGACTAATACAGCTCCTATATAACGAACACTTGCGAAATTTTGGGCAGTTTCCTTCTTCCGCCCAGCCCCGCCGCGCGATGTGAGGGCTCCCTTTTTTTATGTTTATATAAAATTGCTGTATATATATATATATAGTTGCTGCGTATATATGTATATATGTGTATATATTTTTTATATGTTTATATAAATTGCTGTATATATAGTTGCTGTATATATATGTATGTGTATATATATTTTTTTTCTTATGAATTTGCTAAATATATATGTTAAATATATATATATGTATGTGTATATAAATATTTTTTTTCTTAGGAAGTTGCTGTATGTGATGTGTGTATGTGATGTATATATATGTGTATGTGGCTATATAGTTTTTTGTTTATATATGCTAAATATATATAGAAAGTTTTATATATGCAAAAGTTACAAATTTAGAAAAAGAAGGATAGGAAAGAAGAAAATAAGAAAGAGGAAAGAAAGAAGAAGAGGAGAGGAAGAAGAGGAGAAATAAATAAGAAGAAGGAAAAAAAGAAAAAAAGAGGAGAAGAAGAAAGGAATAGAGGAGAAGAAGAGAAATTTTCTCTTCTTCTCCTCTATTCCTTTCTTCTTCTCCTTTTTTTTCTTTTTTTTCTTCGATCTTCTCCTCTAGCGGTTCCTTTTTTCTTCTTCTTCCTCTTTTTTTTATCGGATATGTCTATGTCGATATACACCCTCCCCGATAACTTCGACATTAGGGGGGGCCGGGGTCGAGGGTCGTCGAGGGACCGAGGGACCGGTCGAGAGATCGCCGAGGGGCCGAGGATCGTCGAGGGGTCGAGAGGCCGAAGGTCGAGGGGTCGAGAGGTTGCCTAGCAGTCGGGGGTCTAGGGTTGTGGATCGCCGAGCAGTCGGGGGACAAAGTATTGAAGAATTCCATGACTTCATCATTTGCCAGAAGTAACCGGGGCATTTTGGTACAAAGTTATGCAAAGTTATTCTGGAACGGAGTTCCTGATAGAATAATCCGTCTTTTGTTACGAATTATCCTATCTGGGACTCCGTTCCAAAATAACTTTGGAGAGCTTCGTACCATCATGCTATTGTTACTTTCGCCTAATGATGAAGTATTGGTTTTGTTGAATCCTTTGACACTCGACAAAATGTGACATGAGGGGGTCTAGGGTTGTGGATCGCCGAGCAGTCGGGGGTCGAGGGGTCG
>LR738712.1:867296885-867319931 GCA_902687465.1 Secale cereale
CCAGAAGTAACCGGGGCATGTTGGTACGAAGTTATGCAAAGATATTTTGGAACGGAGTTCCTGATAGGATAATCCGTCTTTTGTTACGGATTATCTTATCTGGGACTCCGTTCCAAAACAACTTTGGAGAGCTTCGTACCATCATGCTACTGTTACTTTCGCCTAATGATGAAGTATTGGTTTGTTGAATCATTTGACACTAGACAAAAGGTGACATGAGGGGGTCTAGGGTTGTGGATCGCCGAGAAGTCGGGGGTCGAGGCCGGGGTCGAGAGAGGTTGTCTAGCTAGTGTCAAAGTATTGAAGAATTCCATGACTTCATCATTTGCCAGAAGTAACCGGGGCATTTTGGTACGAAGTTATGCAAAGTTTTTCTGGAACGAAGTCCCTGATAGGATAATCCGTCTTTTGTTACGAATTATCTTATCCGGGGACTCTGTTCCAAAACAACTTTGGAGAGCTTCGTACCATCATGCTACTGTTACTTTCGCCTAATGATGAAGTATTGGTTTTGTTGAATCCTTTGACACTAGACATAATGTGACATGAGGGGGTCTAGGGTTTGTGGATCGCCGAGCAGTCGAGGGTTGAAGCAAGTTCTACATTTGCCATTAATATATCCATCTGTCATGTTTGAATAATAATTGGCATGTTGTAAATATTTGTAGAAACAATGGACGACAACACCCGAGACCTAGCACAAGAAGCGATGTTGATGGACATAATCGCACATGGACAAAATGCCGTCTTGTCGTTTCTCAACGACACCGATGAGCAGGTCGAAAAAGAGCTGCAGTTGGAAGATCTAGGCTATGATATTGATGGATCCGGTGACCCAATGCACATGGAAGAAGTAGACCGTGAGGACGGCTCCGGTGACCCAATGCCAGTGCAAGAAGGAGACCGTGATGCTGGCTCCGATGACCGAACCGAGTCCGGCCAGGAGGTATATATGTTAGTTAAGCATGTGCTGACTAGTTAATTGATTCATTCATTAACTCTCGTCTTTGTTCCTTTTTCTAGCCCTCCGGATCGAGCAAATCTTCGGTAAAGAGACGAGGAGCGAAGAAAAAGTTGAGGCCGGATGAAAAGTTTGAGATCTCAGAAATCTCGCGCTCCGGCGAGCCGATTGCACCCATCCGGACAAAGAACGCATTTGTTAATCAGTGCGGGGTTCTGGTTAGGGACAAGATCCCGATCAGCATCCATCAATGGTTAAAGCCGGCTGCAAACGACGCTCAGGTGACTTATGTCACTGATATGCAGAAAGAAGATCTTTGGACTGAGCTGAAGTCAAACTTCGTCCTACCGCGAGAGGTTGATCCGGCGAAGCCAGTTAAAGAGGACTTAATCAAGTCTTATGCACTTTCGAAGATGGCAGACCAATTCAGGGCATGGAAGAAAAAACTGAATAAGTTTGTCAAAGATGAAACGACTCCAGAATTCGTGGGCATATATGAGAAGATCAAAGATGACTGGCCCGCATTTGTGGCCCATAAGAAGTCGGAAAAGAGTCAGAAGATGTCGGAGACAAACCGGATAAATGCTGCAAAGAAGATGCATCACCATCGCTGAAGACGGAGAATACTATGTGGACCCTGCATCCATGTGTTAGGAGATTATTTTTGTAAGAGATAATTATTGTATATATGTGCCCGGTAGTGTCGGATCGATAGATATACGAGAACTTGTTGTTCGACCAATCTCTCGGAGAAGGAGAGGTGGTCGATATTATTACTTCTCTCTGTATGCATATATATATATGTTGATTATATATACGAGATCTTCTGTTCCTTCGTTTGCTTAGTATAGCTAGCAGCTAGCTAGCTAGCTAGCGTGACTCTAGTCCATATATATACGTATGTGTAGTATGTAGCGTCGACCAAAAGCACGGACATAAGAGAGAACACTTCTCTCTATTAATTAGCTAGCTAACACAATATATCAAACACCTAAATTAACCCCCAAAACCTAAAACCCCCCCTCCCCTTTCAAAAAAAAAAAAACAAAAACCACAGCTACAGAAATGCTGACACGTGCATGCCTTTTGGTCCCGGTTGGTACCACCAACCGGGACTAAAGCCCCTCCTGCCTGGACTCGGTGCACAGGCCACGTGGACACCCTTTTGCCCCGGTTCTGGATTGAACCGGGACTAAAGGGTCAGAGCATTAGTACCGACCCTGTTGCCCCGGTTCCAGAACCGGGGCTAAAAGGCCAAATGAACCGGGGCTAAATCCCCTTTATCTACTAGTGAGACAAAATGTGACATGAGGGGGTCTAGGGTTGTGGATCGCCGAGAAGTCGGGGGGGTCGAGAGGTTGCCTAGCTAGTGTCAATGTATTGAAGAATTCCATGACTTCATCATTTGCCAGAAGTAACCGGGGCATGTTGGTACGAAGTTATGCAAAGATGTTCTGGAACGGAGTTCCTGATAGGATAATCCGTCTTTTGTTACGGATTATCTTATCAGGGACTTCGTTCCAAAACAACTTTGGAGAGCTTCGTACCATCATGCTACTGTTACTTTCGCCTAATGATGAAGTATTGGTTTTGTTGAATCATTTGACACTAGACAAAAGGTGACATGAGGGGGACTAGGGTTGTGGATCGCCGAGAAGTCGGGGGTCGAGGGGTCGAGAGAGGTTGCCTAGCTAGTGTCAAAGTATTGAAGAATTCCATGACTTCATCATTTGCCAGAAGTAACCGGGGCATTTTGGTACAAAGTTATGCAAAGTTGTTCTGGAACGAAGTCCCTGATAGGATAATCCGTCTTTTGTTACGAATTATCTTATCCGGGGACTCCGTTCCAAAACAACTTTGGAGAGCTTCGTACCATCATGCTACTGTTACTTTCGCCTAATGATGAAGTATTGGTTTTCTTGAATCCTTTGACACTAGACAAAATGTGACATGAGGGGGTCTAGGGTTTGTGGATCGCCGAGCAGTCGAGGGTTGAAGCTAGTTCTACGTTTGCCATTAATATATCCATCTGTCATGTTTGAATAATAATTGGCATGTTGTAAATATTTGTAGAAACAATGGACGACAACACCCGAGACCTAGCACAAGAAGCGATGTTGATGGACATAATCGCACACGGACAAAATGCCGTCTTGTCGTTTCTCAACGACACCGATGAGCAGGTCGAACAAGAGCTGCAGCTGGAAGATCTAGGCTATGATATTGATGAATCCGGTGACCCAGTGCACATGGAAGAAGTAGACCGTGAGGACGGCTCCGGTGACCCAATGCCGGTGCAAGAAGGAGACCGTGATGCTGGCTCCGGTGACCGAACCGAGTCCGGCCAGGAGGTATATATGTTAGTTAAGCATGTGCTGACTAGTTAATTGATTCATTCATTAACTCTCGTCTTTGTTCCTTTTTCTAGCCCTCCGGATCGAGCAAATCTTCGGTAAAGAGACGAGGAGCGAAGAAAAAGTTGAGGCCGGATGAAAAGTTTGAGATCTCAGAAATCTCGCGCTCCGGCGAGCCGATTGCACCCATCCGGACAAAGAACGCATTTGTTAATCAGTGCGAGGTTCTGGTTAGGGACAAGATCCCGATCAGCATCCATCAATGGTTAAAGCCGGCTGCAAACGACGCTCAGGTGACTTATGTCACTGATATGCAGAAAGAAGATCTTTGGACTGAGCTGAAGTCAAATTTCGTCCTACCGCGAGAGGTTGATCCGGCGAACCCAGTTAAAGAGGAGTTAATCAAGTCTGCTGCACTTTCGAAGATGGCAGACCAATTCAGGGCATGGAAGAAAAAACTGAATACGTTTGTCAAAGATAAAAAGACTCCAGAATTCGTGGGCATATATGAGAAGATCAAAGATGACTGGCCCGCATTTGTGGCCCATAAGAAGTCGGAAAAGAGTCAGAAGATGTCGGAGACAAACCGGATAAATGCTGCGAAGAAGAAGCATCACCATCGCACGGGGTCGGGCGGCTACCTCGTAGCCCGGCCTAAGTGGGCCAAGGCTGAGAATGATCTGCTTCAGAAAGGGATCGAACCAGAGACAATGCACTGGCCAGAACATTGCCGGACTTGGTTCTTCGAGGCTGGCGGAACCTTGGACCCTGTAACAGGGTGGTGCATTTGGACGGACAAGCAATTGGAAACACCACTCATGAAGATGCGGCAGTATATCAAAGCAGCGCATGAAGGGACGTTCTTCCCCGACAGAGAGAACGACGAGCTGACAATGGCCCTCGGGAATCCTGAGCACCCTGGACGGACACGAGGCACGCCAGGCTCCCTTTCGTGGCGTGATGGGTTTCCGGACGCAGGAGGCTACAAATGCCACGACAGGAGGAAGAAAATGGAGCAGATCGAAATCCAGGCGCTGCGGGCCAGAATACAAGCGATAGAGGAACGGGAAGCAAATCGGGAGAAAAGAATTGCCGAAGCTTCCCCCGAAGCTACCCCGCCATCTCAGCGGAGAAGCAGCGTGGCTTCCACCGAGCTGCTTCAGCCAGAGCCTGCCTTGATGGCTACTGCCAGGAATCATGTGGATGCTATCACGCAGGCACAAAATTGCCACCTTATGGCGTAGTGGATGAATCTGAAGGTCAAGGCGGCTGCTGGCTCTGTTTATCCTTCTGGACCCGACGACACTTTTCACTGCCGGCCGATTCTAGAAGGATATGCTAGGGTGATGGTCGACGAAATAACGGAGGGATTTGAGGAGCTCCAGCTTGACCATCCTACCGGTGAAGGGGAGACTCGGCTGGGTTCTTCACTGAAGACTCCATGCCTATGGCGGAAGGACCTAATCAACATTCTCAACTGGACGCCTCCGCCTCCTCCTCCTCCTCCGGCGAGTCAGGGCACTCCGCCTCCTCCACCGCCTCCTCCTCCGGCGAGTGACCATCAGGGTACTCCGGCTCCTTCTCCGGCGCGTGGCGGCACTTCGCCTCCTTCGCCGCCGGCGCGTGGCGGCACTCCGCCTCCTTCGCCGCCGGCGCGCCCGAGCAGCCAGCCTGCTCCTCCTTCTCCGCCTAATCAGCAAGGGCGGAAGAGACCTGCCGCCGCTCCGGCTGCTCCTGCTCCGGCGCGTAAGCAAGTGAAAAAGACAGCCGCTTCGTCTGATCCGGCGACGTCTACCAGTACAGCCAGAGGCGGGAGGCGATGCAGATTCGGTACTTCTCTCACGCCTCTAGAGAAGTTACCGTACGAGAGGTCCGACGAGGAAAACACGAAGATCGCTCAAGGCGAAGTGAAGGACTTTTTTGAAGGGTTGAAAGCACAGAGACATCCACCTCCGGAGGAGAAGATAGATGCGGTGAAAGCAAAGCGCACTCTTGCTGCCCTGAAGCAACCAGCGCAAAGTAAGCCGCAGGACAACTATGACCGCATGATCCAAAAGTCATATCAAGCAGCGAAGCAGTCGGGAAGTACTAAAAGTGATCAGAGGTTAGCAGAAGGGCGAGCTGGGAAACAAATTGCCCAGCTCGGCGATCAAGCGGACCAATCGTGCCCCCGCTCAAGGTGTCTAGCGACATGGTCGCTAATGATCCGACGATGGTGCCCGGTTATACCAATCTTGCAGATTACGCGTCCGACGATGTACACTATGATTTCCTGGAAGTGCAGATAGAAAGATACGAGTACAAAAAGCCTCTCGTCGAAAATGAAAGATCTCTATCAACGAATATGCGAAGATTGCATGATTGGTACTTGAAAATCTGCAGAGAGTCTGGGGGGAGGGATAACTTGTATTTGAGAGTTAAACCGGAGCATGACCTCGTTGGAATTGACCTGTTGCCTGTTCCATTTGAGGAGTTCTATCAGTTTTTCAATCAATTGGCCCTCGATAAAACAACGGTCACCTGCTACTGTCTGTAAGTAGTACTACTTCTGTCATTAAGTCTCTCTATATAGCTGATCTTCATTGCATGTATTTATAATTATCCTCACTATATATTATGCAGATTGAAGATCGTCGAATTGAAGAAAAGACAAGTAGGTGATATTGGGTTTATTAACACATACCTCATAGATGCAACCGAGGTTAAATTGCGTCCCGACGATACCGAGACCAACTTGCTACGATCGTTGGTGGTAAATGAAAACAAAGATATAATACTCTTTCCTTACAACTTCAAGTGAGTGTTACTGTCTTGTGCATATTTGGTTTCCCTTATATATCAGTCAAGGTTATAGTGATGTAATTGATGATCTCATGCATTCGTGCGCAGCTTCCACTATATTCTCTTAGAGATTAAGCTTGAGAAGGGATTAGTAACTTTCTTGGACTCTAAACGTAAAGATCCCGAGGAGTATGCGGACATGACTCAAATGCTAGCCAGGTAAGTTAAATTGATCAATATTATCCACCATGCATATATATCAGCAACTTCATTTCTGATATCAACTAATTATTTTTTTTGTCTGGCAGGGTTTGGAGAAAATTCACCAAAAAAGCTCCGGGACTGCCGAAGAAGCTAGAATTTAGATACCCTAAAGTAAGTACTATATAGTAGCATGTTCCGCGCGCGCATCTCCTATATCTTGATTCAAGCGCTAGTTTCATCAATACCAATTTGGCATTCTTGCTTATCAGTTTGATTGACCTCTATTTCTTGTAAAGTGGTTGTGGTAGGAACCCGGGAATGATTATTGTGGATACTACATTTGCGAGTCCATCCGCCACACGACCTGTGAGCGGGGCTACACTGAAGAACAATTTGAAGTGCGTAAGCAATCAATAATATTCACAAATTTATAGCATCATTTCATGTATTGACCCCCTACTTCAAATTAGATGTTTCGGATGCGGGATGAACTCCTAACACCAGATCGGCTGCGAGCAATTCAAGAGGAATTGGCGGCATTCTTCCTTGAACACGTGATCGCTGAAGACGGAGAATACTATGTGGACCATGCATCCATATGATAGGAGATTATTTTTGTAAGAGATAATTATTGTATATATGTGCCCGGTAGTGTCGGATAGATATACGAGAACTTGTTGTTCGACCAATCTCTCGGAGAAGGAGAGGTGGTCGATATTACTTCTCTCTGTATGCATATATATATATATATATATATATATATATATATATATATATATATATATATATATATATATATATATATATATATATATGTTGATTATACGATCTTCTGTTTCCTTCGTTTGCTTTACTAGCTAGCTAGCTAGCTACCGTGTCTAGTCATCTCTATACGTATGTGTAGTACGTAGCAAGCACGGACATAAGAGAGGACACTTCTCTCTATTAATTAGCTAGCTAACACAATATGAAACATCTAAATTAACCCCCCAAAACCTCCAACCCCCCCTCCCCTTTCAAAAAAAAACAAAAACCACAGCCACAGAAATGCTGACGCGTGGATGCCTTTTGGTCCCGGTTGGTACCACCAACCGGGACTAAAGCCCCTCCTGCCTGGGCTCGGTGCACAGGCCACGTGGACACCCTTCTGCCCCGGTTCTGGATTGAACCGGGACTAAAGGGTCAGAGCATTAGTACCGACCATGTTGTCCCGGTTCTGGAACCGGGGCTAAAAGGCCCAAATGAACCGGGTCTGATGACCCTTTATCTACTAGTGGATCTAGAAGGGAGCCCACCACTTTCATGGGCGTGCCCAACCATCGCGAGGTCTTCCGCGCCATCACCACGAGCCAGCAACCCCGCTGCCAATCCGCCTAGCCACGTCGCCACGCCCCTCGTCAGCGCTGCGCTGCTAGTTGAGCATGGTGACCGGTGCAGCCTTCGCCCAAGAAGACGACAAAGGGAGCCTCAACGCCGCCAACACCAACCGAGCTCCGCCCGACGGACGGCGTGAATCGGTGGTAGCGAGGAGGGATAAGGAGGGTGGGGATCTGGCCGGTGGTACACTAGGGTTTCCCCCAGTCGCCTGTGGGGAGGATGCACTAGGGTTTCCTCTAGTCGCCGGATCTCAGTGAACACTAAATTAAAAAAATTATGTATTTTTGTCACCCAAGGTAAACAAATGCGTGATGTTCGTGCCAAATTTCATGGTGTTCGGACATCTCAGTTACTCATGGCAAAAAAGAAAAAACGGTCCTGAACAGTGCAGTTTCAAACTTTCTCATATGTCCGAATTTTGTTTCTTTTGTTGAGGGCTACTCAGATGTCCAAACACCACCAAATTTGATAACAACATCCCGCAATTGTGTGTATTGGTTGACATAAAACATTTTTTCAATATTTTAAAATCTCTTTTGATTTTACTATTCACATGGGGAGGAGCTGAGCTCGGAAGCCGAATCGCTGCTCCCCAGAAAATACATACATCTTTTGAACCACTTTGGCGCCGAGGTTAGGAGCAGGGCCGGCCCTGGGGCATGGGCGACGGCCCAGGGCCCAGGCGAGGAGGGGGCACATGATGGAGTATATTACATATACTATAGCCCAGCAAAAAGCAAGTAAAAAATTACAAAAAAATTAAAGAAAAGAAATATGATGGGCTAGGCGGCCCAGATATAGCTAGCTAGCGATCGATGATGGATACGCGTAGGCGAAGCGGTGCCGTGACTCACGCTTGTTTCGACGTTTCCTTCGTAGGTTCGTCGCCCTCGCCCGCCCGTCGGCCTTCTCGCTCGCTCGGCGCCTTGCCCCTTGGCCCTTGCCGCATCGCCCTCGCCTTGCCGGCTCACCGTCGCCGCCACACAGCAGTCCGGCAGGTAGGCGGCAGCCCAGCCAATCGGCCATCCAGCATCCGGCACCCGCACCGCGGCAATACGGCAATACCTATACAAGTACGCATCCGACCGACTGGAAGTCAAGAAGTACGCATCCATGTTCCTGTCCATCCCCAAACCTCAATTCGACAATCTCAGTAGTTTATTTATTCTTTATTTAGTATGTACGTATTGTAATTGTTGAAAATATTAGCAATTCATCATATGGTTTAATCCGAAATATCATAAAATTAATCATGACAGAAGCAACTAAAGCGAGCATGCAAATATCTAGTACAATGGGGAAACAGATCCAATCTACGGCAAGTACTAGACATAGAAATTGTAGCGAGATCTGATACAGATGAGAGAGAGATGCATACCTTGCAGCAGCTGTAGTAGTGGCTGTGTTGTCCCCGGTCTAGGCCATGTCGTCGTCGAGGAAGAGGTTGCCAATGTCGGGGAAGAAGTCGTCGTTGGGGAAGTGATCGCTGTCAGCAGTCGAGCGAGAGCTCTCCCCAAAAACCTGATCGCCCTTCTCCCGTACAGGATCGCAAGAGGCGGGGTTCCGGAGGCCTGCTGTCCCTTCTTCTGGTGCACGCCGGAAGGAGGGATGGAGAAGGCTTGAGTGGCGGCGCAATATTTTGGAACGGTGAGAAACCATACGAAAACAACCTACACCCAAGGCTGGCTTGGTACGGGTTTATATAGTGTATGTTGGGAGTCAAAGCAGCCGCCATAAACGCGTCCGTTTATGATTTAGAAACTGCCGTACTTAACACGTCCGTTTATGAAATAGAAACAGTAACAATAAACGCGTTTGTTAATGAGTCAGAAACGGTCGTAATAACTGCGTCTGTTAATGAAATAGAAACAGCCCCAATAACGCGACCGTTACTAATTAATCAATGACTCATTAATTTTCCCAATTAACAAAATAATAATGTGTCAATGAGAATTTCTGAATTTATTTGGACTAGTAAATACTAGTAAATTCCAACAATCCCCCACAAAATCTCATAGACACATCTCCTCATTTTTAAGTTCCAAAGCATTGTTTATATACCGGTACTTAGTGGAGACTGTTAAGTTGAATTTCCACCTAGAATGTTATGTTACACTAATTCACAACTTGGATAGTGGACTATGCCTTGAACTACAAGTTTGCTGTGATACCAGTTTCACACAACGCCTAGACCGATACTAGGCTGCCGCAAGGCTTCCCCGCGGTTGGAGCTTATGCGTCATACTCCGAAGGCCTTTCATGAGTTTATTAGAGAACACCCAATTCTCACAGATTGCGACGTTCAACAATCAAGCTCATATAGGTGAGTTCCTCAAGAGATGTTCTGTAGGACACATCTCCGCTTATATAAGTAAACCACTTGGAACACATTAAGACAAATGTCAACCTACCATACATATTAGGAGAATATTGCATCTTCACGGAGTGGGATAAAATATAAGAATACTCTCCTCTCAGCTGACCAACAGCTTGTCTCTTACTTCTAATTCACGGGATCTCCGATCACATAGAGTAGGTCACCACTGTGGACAACTCATACCGTGGGTCTCAAATCCATCTCCCTCGATGCATTATCTATCACATTACGTGATAAACCCTTTGTGAAGGGATCTGCCAAGTTCATAGTCGTTTGGATATAATCCACTGTAATAACTCCGGAGTTTTTCAGTTTCCTGACAGATTTCAATCTCCTCTTCACATGCCTTGATGACTTCATATTATCCTTAGAACTGTTCACTTTGATGATCACGGTTTGATTATCACAGTTCATTAGGATCGCGGGTATTGGTTTTCAACCACAGGCAAGTCCATCAAAAGCTCACGAAGCCACTCTGCTTCAACAGTGGCTGTATCTAATGCTGCGAGTTCTGCTTCCATAGTTGACCTCGTTAAGATGGTCTGCTTGCAAGACTTCCAAGAAACAGTGCCACCACCAAGTGTAAATAAATAACCACTAGTGGCCTTAATTTCACCAGCATCAGATATCCAATTAGAATCACTATAGCCTTCCAGAACCCTCGGGTTTCCGGTATAGTGAATTCCATAGCTCGCTGTGCCTTTTAAATAGCGCATAACTCTCTCAAGCGCACGCCAATGATCATCTCCCGGATTGGAAACAAACCGGCTCAATTTGCTCATAGCAAAAGAGATGTCATGCCTCGTGGCACTTGCCAAATACATAAGCGAGCCTATAATCTGAGAATATCTCAGTTGATCTCTAGCAATCCGTCGATTCTTTCGAAGCAACACACTAGGATCATATGGAGTTGGAGAAGGCTTACAGTCGCTATACCCGAAGCGACTCAAGACCTTTTCCACATAGTGAGATTGAAGCAGTGTAATCCCGCCATTATCATCTCTCAGCAGCTTGATGTCCAAGATAACTTCAGCCACTCCTAGATCCTTCATCTCAAAACAACGAGATTAGAAATCCTTAACTTTCTTAATTAAATCAAGATTGGTTTCAAATATCAGTATGTCGTCGACATATAGACAAAGAATAACTCCCTCGCCCCCACCATGGCGATAGTACACACATTTGTCAGCTTCGTTTACAAGAAAGCCTTCAGAAGTCAAAGTCCTTTCAAACTTCTCGTGCCATTGCTTAGGAGCTTGCTTGAGGCCATATAATGACTTCAATAACTTATACACTTTTCCTTCCTGACCGGGCACTACGAAACCGTCTGGCTGCTCCATATAAATTTCCTCATCCAACTCTCCATTAAGGAAAGCTGTCTTAACGTCCATTTGATGAACGAGAAGACCATGCGAGGCAGCCAAAGACAGTAGCACTCGGATAGTGGTCAATCTAGCCACATGTGAGTAAGTATCAAAGAAGTCTTCACCTTCTTTCCGAGTATAACCCTTGGCCACAAGCCTTGCCTTGTACTTTTCAATTGTACCATCAGGCCTAAGCTTTTTCTTGAACACCCACTTACACCCTACAGGTTTACACCCATAGGGACGATCGGTGATCTCCCAGGTTCCGTTAGCCAGGATGGAATCCATCTCGCAACGGACAGCCTCTTTCCAGTAGTCAGCATCAAGAGATGCATAGGCTTCTGAAATAGTCCTAGGTGTGTCATCCACGAGGTACACAATGAAATCATTACCAAAGGACTTTGCAATCCTCTGTCTCTTGCTCCTAACAGGAACTTTATTGTCATCCTCCAAGGGATTCTCAACGTGTTCTATTGGAATGGTGGGTTCAGGAATCTCAGTTATTTCCTGACTCTATAAAATAGGTATTTCCTGATTTGATGAGCTAGCCATATCCTTCATAGAAAATATGTTCTCAAAGAAAGTCGCATCATTCGACTCCATAATCGTACCGACATGCATGTCGGATACCTCAGATTTTACTACCAAAAATCTATAACCGATGCTATTAAAAGCATAGCCCAGAAGAACACAATCTACGGTTTTAGGTCCAAGCTTGCGCTTCTTGGGAATTGGTATATTGACTTTCGCCAAACAACCCCAAGTACGTAAGTAAGAGAGTTTCAATCTTTTCCTTTCCCATTCCTCAAATGGAGTAATGGTTTTATTCTTTGTGGGAACTCAGTTTAGGACATGACATGCAGTCATTAGCGCCTCCCCCCACCATGCCTTGGAGAGACCCGAAGTGTCTAACATGGCGTTAACCAAATCAGACAGAGTTCGGTTCTTTCTTTCAGCCACCCCATTTGACTGAGGTGAATAGGAAGGCGTCCTCTCATGGATAATACCATGTTCCGCACAAAACGAATTGAATTCATTTGAAAAATACTCTCCACCACGATCAGACCTAAGCCGTTTAATTTTACGATCAAGTTGGTTCTCTGCTTCGGCCTTATAGTTTTTGAAGTAAGTTAAAGCCTCACCTTTTGTTTTCAGAAGATACACATAACAATATCTAGTGGAGTCATCAATGAGTTTCATAAAGTATTTCTTTCCACACTTTGTCAACACGCCATTCATCTCACAAAGATCAGAATGTATAAGCTCCAGTGGTGCTAAATTTCTTACCTCCGCAGTCTTATGGGACTTGCGAGGTTGCTTAGCTTGAACACACACTTGACATTTGGAACCTTTCACAGTAGTAAATTTCGGAATTAAACTCATATTTGCTAACCGCGTCATGCAACCAAAGTTAATATGACAAAGTCATGAATGCCAAATATCAGATTCATTATCGTGGCAAACATGATTAATAACTTTAGTGCATAAGTCTGACAAAGATAGGCGGAACAAGCCTCCGCACTCATAGCCTTTATCAACAAATTGTCCATACTTGGAAATTACAACTTTATTGGACTCGAAAACCAACTTATAACCATCTCGACATAAACGCGAACCGCTGACGAGATTCTTATTGATGGAGGGCACATGATGCACGTTCTTCAGTCGCACGATCTTCTCCGAAGTAAACTTCAAATCGACCGTACCAACACCACGAACAGTGGCATGTGACCCGTTCCCCATCAGCAGGGGGGAAGTCCCTGTGACCTGGTAAGAAGAGAACATGGAGGCATCAGCACAAACATGTACATTGGCACCTGTGTCAATCAACCAATCAGGAGAATGACAAATTGAAAGAATGGTAGGAATTATACCGTACCCAATATCCTTCATCTCGGTGTCAGCCATGACAACATTGGCGGTCTTGCCGCTATTCTCCAGCTGCTGCAGCTCATGCCGTTTGGGGCATCTCGGAGCCCAATGGCTCAGGTCGCCACAAACGTGGCATGATCCCTTCTTCTTCTTAAAGTTGGTAGAGGACGATGGCTTAAACTTGTTGTCAGGCTTGCCTTTACCCTCGTATTTCTTCTTGTTATATTTAGGCTTGTTGGGCTGTTAGTTTTTCTTCTGCACCATGTGCGCAGCAGAACCTACCTCAGCAACCCGAGCACGTGTATCCTTTGCTCTCGCCTTCTCTTCCACATCAAGAGATCCGATGAGGTCCAAAACGGAAAACTCCTGTCTCTTGTGTTTCAGAGAAGTAGCAAAGGTGCCCCACGAAGGTGGAAGCTTGGCAATGATGCCACCGGCCACAAATTTGTCCGGTAAATTACACTTAAAGTGCTCAAGTTCCTAAGCGAGTGACTGCATCTCATGAGCCTGTTGAACAACAGAACGCTCATCAGTCATCTTGTAGTCATAGAATTGCTCCATGACGTACAACTCGCTACCAGCGTCCGAGACCCCAAACTTGGCCTCGAGCGCGGCCCACATGTCCTTGCCATTATCAAACGACATATAAGGATCCACAATGGAATCATCAATAATACCGAGGAGGGCTGTCTTAAACATAATATCAACCCTTTCAAAGGCTTCCCGCTGTGCAGGTTCAAGATCGCCCTCAGGCATGCCCTTGGTGGCCGCATAGCAGTTCATGGATTGAAACCACAACACTGCTCTCGTGCGCCACCTCTTATAGTTCACACCCTTGAACCGATCGGGCTTTGTCGACGTAAGAAAAGGAGGTGTAGCAAATTGCCTATAATCAGGTTTTTGGATTGTTGAAAATATTAGCAATTCATCATATGGTTTAATCCAAAATATCATAAAATTAATCATGACAGAAGCAACTAAAGCGAGCATGCAAATATCTAGTACAATGGGGAAACAGATCCAATCTACGGCAAGTACTAGACATAGAAATTGTAGCGAGATCTGATACAGATGAGAGAGAGATGCATACGTTGCAGCAGCTGTAGTAGCGGCTGTGTTGTCCCCGGTCTGGGCCATGTCGTCGTCGAGGAAGAGGTTGCCGATGTCGGGGAAGAAGTCGTCGTTGGGGAAGTGATCGCTGTCAGCAGTCGAGTGAGAGCTCTCCCCAAAAACCTGATCGCCCCTCTCCCGTACAGGATCGCAAGAGGTGGGGTTCCGGAGGCCTGCTGTCCCTTCTTCTGGTGCACGCCGGAAGGAGGGATGGAGAAGGCTTGAGTGGCGGCGCAATATTTTGGAACGGTGAGAAACCATACGAAAACAACCTACACCCAAGGCTGGCTTGGTACGGGTTTATATAGTGTATGTTGGGAGTCAAAGCAGCCGCCATAAACGCGTCCGTTTATGATTTAGAAACTGCCGTACTTAACACGTCCGTTTATGAAATAGAAACAGTAACAATAAACGCGTTTGTTAATGAGTCAGAAACGGTCGTAATAACCGTGTCTGTTAATGAAATAGAAACAACCCCAATAAACGCGACCGTTACTAATTAATCAATGACTCATTAATTTTCCCAATTAACAAAATAATAATGTGTCAATGAGAATTTCTGAATTTATTTGGACTAGTAAATACTAGTAAATTCCAACAGTAATCCAATCTATCAATTTTTTGTCATTCTATGTAACATGTCTAGGGTTCCAATCATCCTATCTATAAATTTCTAATTTTTTGTATGCTCTTTTGATCTTTTCTTCATGATTTTAGGATATTAGCCTTCCATGTTACCTAAGAAGAAGCAATTGTCAGGTGCTGAAAAAAGGAGGAAAAGGAAAGAAAGTTATCTAAAAATTTCGTTCTTATTTGAGGTAATCATGTCATGTTAGTTCCATTTTGCGATCTTTTTAGTACCATTGTTTTTTATGGAGTCGGTTCGAATTTGGTTATTATTGTTCTCGATGGAGTCATTTGAATTACTATACTCATATTTTAAACTAAAGATGTGTGATTGAAAGTTACTTTTAATAAGTTATATATATAATGCACGCATACATATATATTGTCTTAGGACTTAGGACATAGGGGCCCATGTTGTCGAGTTCGCCTAGGGCCTCCTGAAACACAGGGTCGGCCCTGGTTAGGAGTCTACCATCTCCACTGGCGTGGTGGGCTTAGGCACCTTGTGCCATCGAACGGGAGCAGCAGAGAAGCGACGGAAGCCAAGTATTACGATAGCCGTGAACCAACATATGGTTGGATGGTTAGGAGGACAGTGGTTTCCCTAACACACCATGATTCAAGTCCTGGTGCTCGCATTTTTCCGAATTTATTTCAGAATTTTCAGCGATGAACATTCAATGGCAGGAGGTGTTCTCGTCGACTACGAGGCGCCTATGGTGAGTTCGTAAAATCTCAAGATAATATGCCAGTTCAGTTTCTCAGAGATGTTCATAAGGGTAAGATACACATGTGCATTCATAAGAGTGAGTGTATGCGTGTATATATAAGCGCTTTGTGTTTGTACTATGTTAAAAAAAAGTGTCACCATGGTTTGTGGGAGAAGAAAAGCAGCGTGGATTTTTTTTTTTAAGGAAAAGCAGCGTGGAAATTTATTTAATTCATGGGCAAACAAAAGCACTGACGCCCAAAGCCTGGACATTTCCTAATTAGCGCAGTGCAAACCGGCGCACACCCTTCCATGCGCTGGGCTGGCCCAATTTCACTTTTTCTGCTTTAGTACGCCAAAAATACGCCCAACGCTTTGCTGGCCCAATTCTACTTATTTATCTAATTTAGCGCAACAATTTATGACTCGTACTAACCAACCAGACACACCAAACGTTGTGATAATGTATTTTGTTTTCTCCTTTATACATTCTGTAGTCCACTTTTTTCCGTTGTGGAAGTTTTCTAGACCGATTTTTTGTTTTTTGTTTTATTCTATCTATCTTTTCATTTTCTTTTCTTTTATTTTTTCTTTTAATTTTTAATTTGCCTATTTATTACTTGCTTCATTTTGGGTTTTTCTGCACCAGTTGTTTTTCATCTTTCTTTTTCAATTTTTTTCTTTCCAGTTTTCCATTTATTTGGATTTTCTTCATTTTTTGTATGTTCAAAATGCCTGAAATTATTCCAATAACGATAACCCTTTTCCCGAAATAGATAAAATTTCAAATTCGATTAACATTTTCCCAAGTTTTTATTTTTCAAATTAGTTAAATTTTTTATTCAAAGTAGATTACCTTTTTTTAAAATCAATGAACAAATTTTTGTTTGTTAACTTTTAAAATAAAGATGATTTTTTTTTCAGATGCAACAAACTTTTCTCATAATCGATGAACGATTCCTCAGATTTATGAACTTTTCGCAAATCCATGAACATTTTTAAATTCTTGATTTTGTTTGGGCTTTTTCAAAAGTCCATGTTCAACTGGTCAACCGTTGACCAAGCGAACAGATTCTTTTTTGGGGGTGATGAGCGAGTAATTGCGGGCCGGCCCACGGGAGCGGCTGCGTGAGCGCTAGCTTCCCGAGCTAGGGCGATAAGCTCCAATTAGGAGCACCCCAAAGCCTAGTAGGATGCCAATTCAGAAACATGTGTGTTTGGTTGCGTTCTCATCTTAACATAGTCGTTCCCTCTTCGTGCATGCTCATCTCAGCACCCCTCTTCATGCATGCTCTCTTCATGCATGCTCCTAATGTATTTGTGTTGAACTAGTGTGGACACATGCACCCTTCATACACTATACCAAACACTCAAAAGTGGGTCGAGAAGGGAACTATTGCCCTCATGCACCCTTCATACACCCTACCAAACACACCGTACGCTCGGAGATATGCTGTTCAGAGTCAAGTTACCCCAGTTTTTGTCGTATATGATAAGAGGAATGTTTTCCTATACAACAGGCGGGGCTAAGTGATCTGTCAAAGCTGTGGGATATCAAAACGTATCGGTACGGTAGGGAGCATTCCGCTTTAGAGAGAAGCAATGGGCATACTGACAAATTGATGAGCTATTGGCCCGGTGCCGCCCTTTGTTTGTCTCGCCGGCAATGGCTTTGTCATGGCGAGACAGAAGCTCGCCTCGCTTTTGCATTGCTACTAATGATAGCTTTCTGGAGCATAGTTTATTTTCCTACTCTGTTTTTCATTTCTTCGTTTTTGTTTTTTCTCTTTTGTTCATATTTTAAAAAATATTATAAATACTTATATCCGAAAACTTAAATTTACTTAAAATGTTCGAAACCACGAGTTTGAAAAACCGTTATTATTTTGATAGAGTAATTTTTCTAAATGATAAAATTTAAAAATAATATTTGTAAAATTTATTAAAAATACACGCGTTTCAAAGAATTGTTCACGAATGTCAACAACCTGTTCATGATTTTGGTTACATGTTTATGCAATATACAACAATTGTCACATAGGTGGAACATGTTTCATATCATTAAAATATTTCACGTGTATTTTGAAAAATATTTAACATGTATTTGAAAATGTATATTTAGAAACATGTATTTCAAAAATAAATTATTAATATATTTAAAAATATTAAACTTGTACTCCCTCCTTACCAAAATACCTCTCGTGGTTTGAGTTAAAATTTGAATTACGAGTATTTTAAATGCAGACAAAAAATGTACAATATGTATTAAAAATGTATACTTCAATATATATATATATATATATATATATATATATATATATATATTTCAAAATTGTGAAACGATATGAAAATGTTCTTTATGTATGAGAAAATTATATAATGTGAATAAGAAAATGTAGGTAGGTGTTAAAAAAATAAAGGTAAAAATAAAAATAATAGAACAAAGAAACCGAAGAAAACATGTAAACATAGAAAATAAAAAACTAAAACCATTGAAAACTCACGTGAAAAAAAAGGAAGTCAATGAAACCGATAAAGAAGCAAATAATAATAATAATTAAAAATTAAAACCAATCCAGAAAAGTTATAGAAAAAACACAAGTAAAACCCGCTCCCGCAGGACCCGAATTGGGCTGGCCCCTAGCGTGCTCACCTAATAGGAGACAGAGTAACGTCTTGCATTAAGTGAGGAATAGCGGGGGCGGCTGTGTCTTTCCCATACTGAGATGCAAGCACGCCTTGCGTCAAGGACGGCCTAAATGGGCCGCCTCAATGATGTAGGGGAGTGTTGTTCTTCAGTGGTGTTTTCTTTTTTCTTTTTTGGTTTTATTACTTATAGCTATATTTCTGTGTGTTAATGTGTCTCTCAAATAACATAGATATCATATCGTGTTTGTTCCGTTGGAAGCTGTAGACATGTTTAAGCAGGGTTCCTTCAATATTTGAGATCACGGTATCAGCATATGCTTGTGGAACTAGTTTTACAAATCTTGTGCGTGCTAATTTGCGTGCTCTTATGATAATCGTGGTAGCAGTATCTACTTTCCTTTTAATGATGGTAATTCTCCTCTGAAGCAATGTCTGGGTGCGCTCTTAGGCAGCAGCTTTTGCGCGGATTGCGACCGATCCTCCCCTCCGGAGTCATCTCAATTCGGTGGCAGCAGTATTCATACCGGAAGTCATCTCAATTTCGTTCGTCTATACGTCCTGCCGCTCTTGCATCTTCATAGGTACGGTGTGACATGGATTGTGGCTCTGCTTCCATCTGGTCTAACCATGAGAATCAAATCATCAGTGCAGGTTTCTTGCTCGGATAAAAGCACTTTAGAGGACTACTTATGGGAAGCTTCCTCCAAGCCAACCAGCAAAAATAAAGAATGAAACCACCCATTTTTTGTTAGACTATATATGTTTGGTGATGTTGTGTTGCAACTGGGCGATTAACAACCAAGTTGTTCCTTAGAGGGTGCTGCTGGCTGTGCGGTTGTAATATGGTCATCTAGAATGAATGAAACTGGAGTTTAACTAATTATGTGCCTTGAACCTACAATGATTGGTGTGTCTGTTTGCTTGCTTGCTTGTGTTAAGGCATCAGCTCAACCACATTGCCTGCTTGCTTGTGTTAAGCAAAACAATTCAAACACAACAATCATCTTTTGTTAGTTCATAATAGACAAGTTGCACTCAGTCACAATTACTAGCAGGCATTCCGATAAGAGAATTGTTACTTGACGAGCACATGATAACTCCAGGTTTGCTTGCCCATGCATGTTTAAACTAGAGGGTTTTGCTCCTGATCCAGTCCATGTTCAAGCCAAACAGTTTGCCCATTCAGCTTGTTCCTCCTCTCGGCGCGCTCTTATCCTGTATGGTCTTCATCAGCTACTTCCACTCACCAGCAACTGAGCCTTCTCTGTAGGTTGAGTTGAGATTTCCATCTCCTTCGCACGAGTAACAAGTGAAGGTGGCCTTGGGCGCCATTGGAACTGCAACACTCATTATTCATTCGGTCAACCAATTGATAAACGGCAGAGCAACAATAACCAATCATCGATGGAGGCCCTTCTAGTTCTACCTACCTGGGAAAACTGTTCCTTCGCCGCCTTGTAAATCTGCTTGCCAGTAAAAGACCAAATTCGAATATCGCTTTCCATCTCATGGCCGACCGATGCAGTGGCAACGAACCTGAAAAGAAGCAAAACAAGTCATGTATAGTTCCACACCAAACGTGATCACGTGATTAGCTCACTCACCTTCCAGTGGGATCCCACATGACATCAGTCGCCATAGGATGCTCTGTTGTGGCCATGGTCTCAAGAACATCCACATTGTAGAACTCCAGCTGGCCATTGAAACCCTTCAGCCCAGCAAGAAGGATAAACTTCCCCGCGGGGGACCAGAACAGTGCATCAGCTTGCATGTCCTTGAGTGTTGTGAGCTTCGACACATGGCTAACATCGTCGGCTGAGTGCATCGAGTAGAAGCTTATGTCATGCTTAAACCCATCGCTGTGGATAACAGCAAACCGGCTGCCTCTTGGCTCCCACGCAAAGGCGACTATGTTGTCATTCTTGTTGTCCAATTCAAAGATCTCGATCGGGATGCCAATCTCCTTGATCCTGAACAGCTCGAAACTAGTGCAACAACTTGTCCTCTCCGCTTCCGCATGCCGATCTACCTGGATGGCAAGATACTCTCCGTTGTTTTGCCAATACATTTTGCAACCACTAACGTTGATAGTAAGGCACTTCCGCCGCAACTCCTCGTTGCTGGGAATTCGCACCAGACTCACCTTTCAACAGATAGATAGCACATATTTAGCTTACACTTGACCATCTATCTACCGAATGAAAATCTTAAATAAAGTGAACCACATAGATTTCTTTCTACTTACCCTAGCAAGCTGGTTTCTGGTACCCGGATCTTGAGCAATAATGCATAAGATGGAACCAGTCGGCGACCAACTGAAGTCTACCACATTTTCTACCTCCAAGGACGTGTTGCCAACAAGGGAGAATGTTTCTGTTTCATAGAGAGATATGGTACCCTTTCCAAGCATGGCAAAATATTCATCATCTCCTCCTCCACTCCACCTTCAAACACATAAAACGTTATACATTAAGCATCTTACTATATTTGGCAAGATAATGAGAAGTTGTGCGCTCGTTAAAGAGTGTGTTATCGGTGTGTGTTCCACCTCAAGATTGGCCATGAAAGACCAGTCCTTCCATCGGTGGTGAAGTCGATGAAACACCTATGAGAACATCTTTCACTGAAGTTCCGCATCACTTTCCCAGTCCTCACATCAAAGAAATTTAGGACAACCCACCTCTATACATATGAGAATGAATGCTGGTCAGATGGGAAAACTAATTACGAACAGTGGGAATAATACACCCAAGACAGCCTTAATTATTTACATGTGCGTCTCTAAGGTTGCTGAGCTCATGGTTGCTGTATGTGACCAAATATCTCTCACCTGGGGAGAAATCGATTAGTTGAACCTGTAGAAATTAAGCCACTGTCAGATGGAACACAACACTGAATTTTTGCATAGAACAATTACAGTAGTGTGGCACAACTTAGTTAACCGGCCAGTACCTGTGGATGAGGAAAGCGCATTAGGCGCTTGAACTCGCCATCGCCGCCCCACACCTGTGCACCCTGCCCATGCACCGTCGCCAAGTATGTACCAAGAGGAGACCACTGAACAAAACTATCGGTCCAGCGCTGGCAAGCAAAATAATGGGTAAGGTAAATATGTGCATAACACTAGTGGAAGTGTGGCATGCCACGGGCTTAACTCTTCATCAATCAAACTGTATGCAATAATACAAGAAGTCTGAAAAAAATGAAGTACCTGCTTTTGGTAGGCAAGTTCAGGCACAAGATCATTCCAGTACACCTCGGTAGACGTACCGACACGGATGACAAACTGGTCTCTGGCCTTCTCATCCATTAGCCACCTTTGCAAGTTAGGCTGCAATACACACATTAAACGCCAAGACATTAATTTCTAGACAATGCATCAGAAACATATCTGATCTGGCTAGCCATATATGTCAAAAAAAGTTACCGCACCGCAGGTGTGTATTGCTTGATTTCATCAGGAAGCGTCCATTGGTCAGGGAGTTTCATGTACTTGTCAAAGTCATCGAACATGTTAACCTGGAACTTGTGAAACCTGTCCAGCGCATACAGGTTGGTTTTTCGCCTCGCAAGCTCCGCTTCCTGGCACATTCACCGTAGGTCAAATAACATTATATATCTTTCAATCGTCCAACAAGTTTATGGCTAATTTGTCGTATAACTCAACGCAATGAAAGTTGAAAAAGTTTGGTCAGTAATGTTGGGTGAATATATAAAGCATGCAATGCAAGTATCATTATTCCCACAGGAAAGATAAACGGTAAAGATAAATGAGGAACTAAAATACGCCCCACCTGAGGAGTAGCGTACTCGATGAAGCAGTAGCCATAGGTGGTGTAGAGTATGGGCATCCAGAGACCGCCTTCCTTGATGACACCAATTTTGCCATAGATTGCGCGGATGACACTCTGCAGCCTCTCGAATTTCTCCACGGGGACGATTGGCAGATTGTCGACGATGATCACGTTTGTGAAACCCGTCTCGAGCTCCGGAGGAGGGCCAGCCTGATCGCTCTTGAGTAGCAGTACCTCATCATCATCATCATCATCATCATCATCATCATCATCATCATAGCAGGGGCAGGGGAAGTCGGCGGGGAGAGTGATGGAGTCGAGGTCGACGGCGGTGAGGTCGACCCCGAGCTCCCGCGCCCGCGCTTCCAGCTGCGGCCTCGTTACTACTGCGGCCATGGATCGCTATCTAGCTATCGATCGATCGATCGAGCTTGGACGAGAGAGGCAGCGTTGTCGGTCTAGCTAGCTAGGGTTTTACTAACTCGCAGGGAGGTGTACGTGGCCGTTTTAGGAGTAGTACTATAATACTAGATCAATATGCGATTAATTAATGGAGGGGGTTAACGGAGGAGCCAGCTGTTTTCTCCACACGAGGGAACCTTCCAAGGTAACGGTAACGAACGAGACAATATAAGACACCTTGTAAAAACAGATTACAACTCGTAAAAAAAAGGATTCCATCATACAAAAAACAGTTCGCATTTTTTCATAAATATATGGTGGATTTTGTTTTACGGAAAAGGATCAGATACATTATAAAGATTCATCAAAAGTACAAAGCACCCCAAACATAATGAAAATTATCAAGGTGGTACAAACATAATGAGCAAACTACTGACGAAGCTATGCGTAGGTGGAGGTGGGGGG
>LR738712.1:867320039-867411227 GCA_902687465.1 Secale cereale
CACACACACACACACACACACACACACAATATTTTTATATATGCCGGCATAAAGCAAAATCATACAAGACCAAAACTACACGTAGGCGGTGAAAAAAAAAGGAAACTCTGAATCGATCAAAATAGCAATCGACAAACTACGAGAACTACCGTTCGCACCAACCATCTCTTAACATCACAAGGACAACAAGAAAGATTCTCCAAAAGGAATGCCCCTAGAAAAGGAATAATGCTCAAGCGCCAACACCACCAGATCCAACTGTTACCCTCAATATTAAGCCCGAGCAAATTCAAGAAGTGCCTTCACTAAAGTAATGGCACAAAACACCACGCGATTGATAGGTATAACTAACTAGGGTCAGATATAGGAGTTTCACCACGGAGCTTGAGACTGGGTACTCGAGCAACATCACCAAATCAAAGTCAGCATGTGTTGTCCCCACTACTTTCCATGATCCCAACAATTACATGCATAGCATGAACTTGAAGTGAGATGCTAGCCACACAAGTGAAGATCATACATGCACAAGCAGACAAGTAAGCCACATCAATTATCGGTCACCACCAAAGGCTCGAAGACGAAGGTCATTGCTGCACATGTGACAAAGATTGACGAGGAAGAGGGGTCACTGGCACCTAAAAAATCCCACTTCGAGACACTCTAGGAGTTCCAAGGCGTACACATATACGCCGCCCTCGCTGGCGGCTGCAGAATTGGTTGGCAAAACTGTTGGAAATATGCCCTAGAGGCAATAATAAAATGGTTATTATTATATTTCCTTGTTCATGATAATTGTCTGTTATTCATGCTTGAATTGTATTGTACGGAAACAGCGATACATGTGTGAATACATAGACCACAACGTGTCCCTGGTAAGCCTCTAGTTACTAGCTCGTTGATCAACAGATGGTCACGGTTTCCTGGCCATGGACATTGGATGTCATTGATAACGAGATCACATCATTAGGAGAATGATGTGATGGACAAGACCCAATCCTAAACCTAGCACAAGATCGTGTAGTTCGTAATGCTAAAGCTTTTCCAATGTTAAGTATCTGTTCCTTAGACCATGAGGTTGTGCAACTCCCGGATACCGTAGGAATGCTTTGGGTGTGCCAAACGTCACAACGTAACTGGGTGGCTATAAAGGTACGCAACGGGTATCTCCGAAAGTGTCTGTTGAGTTGGCACGAACCGAGACTGGGATTTGTCACTCCGTATGACGGAGAGGTATCTCTGGGCCCACTCGGTAAGACATCATCATAATGAGCTCAATGTGACTAAGGAGTTAGTCACGGGATGATGTATTACAGAACGAGTAAAGAGACTTGCCATGACGAGATTGAACTAGGTATCGGTATACCAACGATCGAATCTCGGGCAAGTAATATACCGATAGACAAAGGGAATTGCATACAGGATTAAGTGAATCCTTGACATCGTGGTTCATCCGATGAGATCATCGAGGAGCATGTAGGAACCAACATGGGTATCCAGATCCCACTGTTGGTTATTGACCGGAGAGTCGTCTCGGTCTACGTGTCTCCCAAACCCGTAGGTGATGGCTTCTCGCCCCTCGTTGGTTACCCCAAGTGGAAGGTTGAGATGTAGCGTAGCGGCAAATTTCCCTTGGCAAAGATACCAAGGATCGAATCCCGTGAGACTCCGAGGGTCGACAAGTAGGTGTCAACGGCGCCAGAAACTTAGCGGTTGACGGGGCCTGCACACAGATACAGATAACTTTGCTCCCAACGAGTACAGAGAGGTTGTCAATCCCTCCGGCCTTGTTGTTTACAAAGGATCAAACACAAGAGATAATAATGATAGCTATGACTGCAACTAGGAAATAAAAACAGGAAGTAAATAGAAGGTGTGATCAGCGGTGGTAATATGGACCGGGGTCCCATGATGTTCACTAGTGATGTCTCTCTCCCAAAAGACGATAAAACAGCAAAGCGAGGTAAACAAATTACAGCTGGGCAATTGACAGGATTATGTGCGCAAACCAATGCTAACTATGCTGCAAAGAAAGGTAGAGGCTCAAAAGCATGGGCGGTACACCAAGGCAACTAGACTGAAATCCATCTGCATCTACTACTAATCATCCACCTTGAGATATCTATCCAGAACATCTCACTGGTATTAAGTTGCGAATCCCACCCAAAGTGTAAACTCAAAGCAACAGACAACTGCATTAAAAGATTTCTAGAAGCAAAATTCAAGCTAGCATAAAAGTTCTGAATAATCATCCATAGATTCAAACCATGTGTTGGGCAATTACGTATCATTAATTTCATTCTCTCCCAAGCTTGTGCAACATGCTCATGATCTAGTTGCTTAAAATTCATAATATCGTTTCTAAGAGAGATGATCTTAGCAGGAGGGAAATACTTAGAGATAAAAGCATCTTTGCACTTATTCCACGAATCAATACTATTTCTAGGCAAAAAGGAAAACCAAGTTTTAGCACGATCTCTAAGTGAAAACAGAAACAACTTCAATTTAACAATATCGTTATCCGTATCCCTTTTCTTTTGCATATCACACAAATCAACAAAGTTGTTTAGATGGGTAGCGGCATCTTCACTAGGAAGGCCGGGGAATTGATCTTTCATGACAAAATTCAACAAAGCAGCATTGATATCACAAGATTCAGCATCGGTAATAGGAGCAATCGGAGTGCTAATAAAGTCATTGTTGTTGGTATTGGAGAAGTCACACAATTTGGTATTGTTCTGAGCCATAGTGACAAGCAAGCAATCCAACACACACAAGCGAACAAGAAGAAAGCGAACGAGAAACACATGGCAGAAGAAGGGCGAATAAAACGGCAAATGTGAAGTGGGGGAGAGGAAAATGAGAGGCAAATAAATGTAATGCGAAGGATAAGGGTTTGTGATAGGTACTTGGTATATGACTTTTGCGTAAGCCTCCCCGGCAACGGCGCCAGAAATTCTTCTTGCTACCTCTTGAGCTTGCATTGTATTCCCTCGAAGAGGAAAGGGAGATGCAGCACAGTAGCGTAAGTATTTCCCTCAGTTTTTTAGAACCAATGTATCACTCCAGTAGGAGACCACGCGCCAGTCCCTCGCACCTGCACAAACAAATAAGAACTTCGCTGCCAACATGATAAGGGGTTGTCAATCCCTTTACGGTCACTTACGAAAGTGAGATCTGATAGTGGTGATAAGATTTTTTTTTATATATTTTTGGTTTAATAAAACAATAGATAAAAGCGGTGATAGAAATTGGCTAGTTGACAGGAAAGTAATATGACAGAGATAGACCCGGGGGGCATAGTTTTCTCTAGTGGCTTCTCTCATGATAGCGATATTCTACGGCGGGTAAACAAATTACTGTCGAGCAATTGATAGAAAAGTGAATAATTATGAGACTATCTAGGCATGATCATTGTACATAGGCATCACGTCCGAGACAAGTAGACCGACTCCTGCCTGCATCTACTACTATTACTCCACACATCGACTGCTATCCAGCATGCATCTAGTGTATTAAGTTCATACGAACAGAGTAACGCCTTAAGAAAGATGACATGATATAGAGGGATAAACTCAAGCAATATGATGAAAACCCCATCTTTTTATCCTCGATGGCAACAATACAATACGTGCCTTGCTGCCCCTACTATCACTGGGAAAGGACACCGCAAGATTGAACCCAAAGCCAAGCACTTCTCCCATTGCAAGAACTATAGATCTAGTAGGCCAAACCAAACCAATAATTCGAAGACACTTGCAAGGATATTATGAGCACACATAAAAAGTTTAGAGAAGAACCAAATATCTTTCATAGATAACCTTGATCATAAACTCACAATTCATCGGATCTCGACAAACACACCGCAAAAAGAGATTACATCGAATAGATCTCCTCGAAGACCGAGGAGAACTTTGTATTGAGATCCGGAGAGAGAGAAGAAGCCATCTAGATACTAGCTATGGACCCGAAGGTCTGTGGTAAACTACTCACAACTCATGGTGAGGGCGATGATGATGATGATGAAGGCCTCCGTGATGGATCCCCCTCCCGGAACAGGCTCCAAGATGGGATCTCCACGGGAACGGCGGTGGAATTAGGGTTTTCTCCCTGTTCACGGAGTTTCTGGGGTACGTATGTATATATAGGAAGAAGAGGGGCACCAGGGGCCACCGGGGCTGCCCTCGAGGCAGGGGGGCGCGCCATGCGAAGGGGGGCGCGCCCCCCACCCTCGAGGGTGGCCCTTCTGTCTCCTGGCTTGGCCCCAAAGTCTATCCTGCGTGATTTTCTCCAAAAATATCTCTCGCGAAGGTTTCATTCTGTTTGGACTCCGTTTGATATTCCTTTTCTACAAAACCTTGAAATAGGCAAAAAAAAACAACAATCTGGACTGGGCCTTTGGGTTAGTAGGTTAGTCCCAAAAATGATATAAAAGTGAATGATAAAGCCCATTAATCATCCAAGACTTCATAAATAATACCATGGAACAGTAAAAAAATATAGATACCTTGGAGACGTATCAAGGTTTCATTCCGTTTGAACTCCGTTTGATATTCTATTTCTGTAAAACCCTGAAATAAGCAAAAAAAACAGCAATCTAGACTGGGCCTTTGGGGTTAATAGGTTAGTCCCAAAAATAATATAAAAGTGTATAACAAAGCCCATTAAACATTCAAAACATCATAAATAATAGCATGGAACAATCAAAAATTATAGATACGTTGGAGACGTATCACTTTACCCAAAACAAGAAGTTCCAATGAAAGCCCACATGAAAGGCTTGAGTACGGTTATAACCCTAATTATCCAACTGCCGATCGTTGACTTGCAAATTTAGTAATGGGTGTGCAGGGTACTTAGCAACCCACATTGGGAAAAAGTCCTATCTAAAAATAAGGTATGGAGTTTTACAATTTCTAGTGGATGCACAACTTAACATTAAATCTCCATTTTATTTGCAAAACGATAAACTTAACATTTGGAATAAAACAATAGATATTTACTAACCAAAGGGTTTGTGTAAACATCTATTGTTTAGCATGTACTATTGAAACGATTGATACTTCACATGAATTATATTCGATAAAAAAAATACTTGAAATGAATTGTTGTTTCTAACATTTATATTGATCAATGAAAGATAACACTACATCTGAAGATCATGGAATGTAGAGCAGGGGTTACTAAATTATAGCAAGTATACCTCCTCCATAGTTTTTTTGTTCCAACTTACCTAACTACCTAATCAATGCACAAACATACAACATAAAAGTTTAAATCCCTGTAGTGATGGGCGCTAAAACCCTCCACTATCAAGTTTAAGAAACCACTAACCTTTGTACCCTGCACTTATAGGAGCTCACCTATCAGTGGAAAGTGAGCACCACTAACGAGCCAAAGACGCCCGTTAGTGGTCTCCCATGTCGGGCAACCTTCTCCACCGCATGGAGACACTGCCACTGATGGGCTTAGGGCAGCCGCCCGTCAGTGAACGTCCATTCCACTGAAGGACATCATGGCTAGGCCGTCAGTGTATCACATCAATGTTGTTTCATACATTCCAACATTTCATATATTTCGGCACTTATATATTTTGATAGATGATGCATATGGTCAATTACACATCACATAACACATTCATATATGCAACATCAATTTACAAACACAATATATGTGTTGACATAACAAGTTTCAACATAAAATCACAAGTGTAGAATTTATGAAACACAAATGCACAAATTTCAACACAAAAATATAGGTGTCAAACCAGTTCTAGGTCGTAAATCATGAAGTTGTGTGAGCATATTTTGGGTGAGAATCTTCTAGGCTCTTGAACATGTGAGAGTGTGGAGATTTGCTGATATTAGGTACTGCAAGAGAGTCCGCTGCATTCGGTAGTTGGATGCTGGCATAGAAATCACCGAATGCCATCGCAACTTCTTTGTTTATGATATGTGCGAAGGTATTTTGGGTACGGGCTAAGTTTTTCTTCCAGTCGTACTTTTCATTACCTAGTTCATAACCAAACTTTTGGTTTTCTTCCTCTTGGTAAAGTGTGTTCTGTGATCAGACAAGCTCGTCCATATAGGTGCAGATGTAGTGCCCACATGAGACACTGTCCTTCAGCTGTTGTCTGCAAGAGAACTCAAACTTGTGTACCAAATCTGCCCCTTTTTTGTTGGTAAACATGACCCCATGAATCTCAACTTGAAGAAAGTTTCATCTAAATCCTTTGCGACACCGTTGTAGTTCCATTCCATGTCTTGAACCAAGTTGGGATGATTATAACGAGGATCGAGTGGTCACTGCACAAATGTGAACAAAAGAAAGTAAACAGACAGAGCTAGGTGCATAAAAAAGGGGGGAAATGCCACATTATAAATAATCCCTCCGTCCGAAATTACTTATCACAGAAATGGATATATTTTACTTCTAAAATAAATTTATTTCTACGCATTTCTGCGACAAATAATTCGGGACGAAGAGAGTAGAAAAAGACGTACTTGGGCATGTAGGGCATGAGTACGTTGTGCTTATCCTTATGTGCAATCAATGATTTGAGGAGGTATCTTTCCATAAGAAAATTTCTTATTGTTAGCCAAACCTAGGTTTGTTCTCTAGCTACTCCCTCCTTCCCAATTGCACAACTTTGACTATATTTTTCATGTGTTATATGTCTATAAAATTAGTATACACACATATGAAATAAAATTGTTTTGCAAGACGAATACGTTGATATCATTTATACATGTTCAATACATGTACTTTGATACTCCCTCCGTCCCATAGTGTAATACTTTTTTGAAACTGTATAGTTTCATAAAACGTCTTACATTAGAACGGAGGAGTATATATTAGTGGTCAAAGTCTTGCATCAAAAATCATGCAAATCCAATCACATCTTATATTATCGGAATGAGGGGTACTGGTTGGCAGTGGGTGCAACCACCCCGTCCGACCAACAGCTCAGTTCTTGTCATTGCACAAATATACGTATTAAATACTCTAACTACAATCATCTTGTACCATTGGCAAAATGATTAAAAAACAAAAGACTATTGATTAGAGGCCGTTTCTCTGGCTATACTATTAGTCTGGTCTGAGGTCTCAAGTCTGAACTGAACAACTCCTTCCCATGGCCCGTGACAAGTCCGGCGGGTGCAAGGCGGCCAGCCTCATTCTCCGCATCGCCACGGTGGCGCTGTCAGTGGCGTCCACGGTCATGATGGCCTCGGCCACCCAGCCCGCCGACGCCGGGAGCACGGTTCCCGTGAGCAAGGTCTCCTACAGCGACTACAACTCCTTCAGGTATTCCTTGGCCGCCAACGTGATATCCGCAGCTCTGCAGGCGGTGGCGGTGTACCTGACGACGGTGCACGGCGGCAGGAAGCAGGAGGCCAAGGCAGCCCAGTCGCTGGCCGAGCTCGTGGACACGGCCGCGCAGGTGCTCCTCTACTCGTCGTCAGCGCTTGCGTTCGCGGTGGGCGACTTCGGCTCCTGCGGCGGTAGGTGCCCCGCCGTCTGCGAGACGGCCGGAGCATTCTGCTGGCGGGTCCGCGTGTCGGGAGCTATCTCGATTGCGGCAGCCGTCGCCTTGTCGGTGTCGCTGTACATCAAGGATGTGCCCATTTCGGTTTCTTTGGACGGAGATGAACATAAGTCTAGACCGGGTTGTGGGCGTGGCTGCCATTGCCACCATTAGCTCATCATCCCTGTAGAGCATCCAACTTGGCAGAAACTTGTTAGATTGGAAAGTTGAAGTGATGAACTGAGCAAAAGTAGTACACTAGTTTCTTGTCAAGAACATTTATTATTTGTACATCTTTCCAATATAGATTGCGAACACGGAAACTGATGCGTGCAAGTTTTATTACTACGATTTGTGTGGGAACAAACCTTTGAATGTCCATGATAATTCCCTCGCAAAAAAAATATGTCCATGATAATTGAAATTCTTGGCAAACAATATTTATTTATTTATTTTGAAAACCCAGCCATATATTAATTAACTTTAAATGTTCATACAATTATTCATTACAAAATTTGCCACACAGGACGAAACATAATTAAAACGAATTCCATGAGACCTGTTATGAAAACTAAATTTTGCAATCAAATGAGCCATCATATCAGCCCTCTTATTGATCTTGGAAATATGTAACTTCACCGGCCAGTAGCTTCTATACGTTGACCGCCTTCTTCTTTAGATCAACAAGGGGCGACCTGTCAAAATATTCTCTTCCAAAAACAAACGTCACAAAAGAACAACCAGTTTCCAAAATGATGGGCATGTCGAGAGTAATACCGATATACAAAGCCAGATAGAGCCGGTCTAAGCTCCAATATAAACCCAAGAGGAGATAATAACTTGACCATAGTGATTTCTGACAACCACCCCACGCTCACAGTTTTAATGGCCTCCACAAAACTTATATTGACATTAATCTTGAGGGTCCTCTTTTTATAGTTTTCAGGCATGTGTTACTCTGGTTGTTGATTAATGATAGTACATGCGGCGCTCGCCGTAATCTCCCCTCTCGTTAGGGTTTCCTCCTCTCGGCGCCCGCCGCCGTTGAGAAAAAAGCCGACGCTGATCTCCCTCTCGTTAGGGTTCTCTCCTCTCGGCGCCCGCCGCTGTTGAGAATAACGCCTACGCTGATCTCCCTCTCTCACCCCGTCGCTTAGGGTTTGGGAGGGTAACGTGCTCCAGCACCGCATCGGCCCTTGGGGGACCTAGGGCTCAGATGGCGGCGCCGTCGACTTCACGATCGCAGGAGGATAAAGAGCTGGAAGAGATGATGGCGGATCTGGGGATCGTGGAGGAGGGGTTTGATGATCTAGTCTTTGAAGATGAGGTGACAGACGCTGCTGCCATCCCCCGATGGCTTGCGATAGGCAGGGTTCACACATCTAAGGAGTATGGCGACTTCTGGTTTTACAAGAACATGAGGAGTGCTTGGGATCTAGCGAAACCAGTGAAGTTCAGATCGTTGGGTGACAATCTGTATACAATGCAATTCTCTTGTCTGGGAGATTGGATCAAAGTGATGGAAGGCGGACCATGGGCGTTTAGAGGACAGCCGGTCGTGCTTGCGGTCTACGATGGATTCACAAAACCATCTTCGATCGATCTGAACAGTTTCAAAATCTGGATCCAAATACATGATCTGCCCGATGGGTATGGCCCGTTGGTAAAATCCCTAGCTGCTAAGGTGGGAGTAGTGTGTGAGGATGATGATGATCCTGGAGACTTTGCTGGTAATTTCTACAGGGCTAGGGTTACCCTAGATGTGAGGAAACCTCTTAAGAACCATGTCTCCATTGTGAAAAAGCAGAAGAGGCAGATATTCAAGGTAAAATATGAGCGACTTCCGGACTGGTGTGCGGTTTGTGGGATGATTGGTCACTTATACATGGAGCATGGAGATGGTGTCCATGACAAAAAAGCTTTGATCTTCAAAGAGCTGAGAGCGGCTTGGAGCATGAGGGGGGGAAATAGAGGAGGTGGTAGATCACATGAGTCGGATGACACCCCCGCAAAATCAATGGTACAGTCTGCTGCCATGGACTTGGATAAAAGGACTGAGAATGAGGCTCCGGATGGAGATTTGAACAGGAAAAGGGGGGTGGATGCAGGTACTTCGGGGCAAGTGATTCCTAAGAATGCTTTGTCCCTGACTGGGCCGGGGTCTTTCCCAGCATGCCCGCCCCCGAAGATTGATTTGAAGAGACTGAAACCAGATAACTCAAGTAAGGCTGTGGCTACAACCAATGTGCAAAAGCAAAACCCTTCTTTGGCGGGCTCCCTGGAGGAGCGCCGCCGGATTTAATGGATCTAATGAGTTGGAACTGCCGGGGGGGAACCCCCGGACAGTTCGTGAGATAGCGACGCTAGTGCAGTCGCATTCCCCCAGGGTGGTGTTTTTATGTGAAACAAGACAGAAAGAGGAAAAAATGAAGAGGCTAAGAGGCAGGCTTGGTCTGAAAGGTTTTACTAGTGTGGATAGCAATGGCCTTAGCGGGGGCCTTGCTCTTTTTTGGCATGAAAATCTGCTAGTGGATATTCTGGACAAAGACGATCGATACATTGACATGGTGATCCGGCTACATGCTGATGCAGAACCATCAAGGATAACATTTGTATACGGGGAGCCGTGAGTTGAGAACCGCCATTTTATGTGGCAGAAACTCCAGGCACTATACACAGCATCAGATCTGCCTTGGTTAGTAATCGGGGATTTCAATGAGTGCCTATGGGATTTTGAGCATTTATCTGCTACATCAAGATCTGAAGGCCAAATGACAGCTTTCAGAGATGCGCTGGAGGTTTGCCAGCTGGTGGATTTAGACTTCTCAGGAGTGCCGTCCACATACGATAATAGGAGGAGTGGGACGACAAATCGTGCGTGTGCGTTTGGATCGTGCGGTGGCTTCTAGCGCCTGGAGAAATATGTTTGCTTTCTCTGTAGTGTCCCATGTGGTGTCACCCTGCTCGGATCATGTGGCTATCTTCCTAAAGGGCACTTCGGACTCTGGACCGAAAATAGGACGACGGCACCAATATGAGATCTTCTGGGAGAGAAGTGGTGAGCTACCTGAGCTAGTACAGCAAGCCTGGGAAGCGGCAGGCCCGATTGGGAATCTTGAGTAGTTACAGTCGACCCTGAAGAAAACTATGTCGACGCTGGGCATTTGGAGCAGGAAAAAGTTTGGTAACATTACACGAGAGCTTGCTAAATCCAGAACACAACTAGAGGAATTGATGCACATGAATGCTGATCGCCGGGACATACAGCGCATAACCGATAAAATGAACGAGTTACTGTACCAGGAAGAGATGTTATGGCTCCAACGGTCTAGAATTAGCTGGTTGAAGGAGGGTGACAGGAACACGAAGTATTTTCAGAGTAAGGCAGTTTGGAGAGCTCGTAAGAATAAAATCCGTGAACTAGTTGATGACAGTGGGGTTAAACATTCAGATGAGGTGACTATGGGAAATATGGTTAATGAGTACTTCCAAGGAATGTTTACATCTGATCCGAACCTCATACATACTTCGGTCTTGAACTTGTTCGAAGCAGTGGTATCGGATGAAGATAACGCTAAGCTGTGTGCTCCCTTTAGCAATGAGGAGATCGCGGACGCTCTCTTTCAAATAGGGCCGTTGAAGGCCCCGGGTCCGGATGGATTCCCTGCCCGCTTTTTTCAACAAAACTGGAGCACACTGCGGGACAGTGTAACCTCGTCGGTAAAGGAGTTTTTTGAATCAGGTGTGATGCCTGAAGGGGTTAATATGACTACCATTTCTCTAATCCCAAAAGTCCCTAATCCTTCAAAGTTAACTGAATTTAGACCTATTAGTTTATGTAATGTAATCTATAAGGTTATCTCAAAGTGCTTGGTTAACCGACTGCGGCCAATCCTGGATGATATTATATCGCCGGAACAAAGTGCTTTTATACCTGGAAGGATGATCACGGATAATGCACTCATCGCTTTCGAGTGCATCCATCATATAAAACAAGAAAAAGATCCCACCAGAAGCTTTTGTGCCTACAAGCTCGACTTATCAAAGGCGTATGATAGAGTTGATTGGGTTTTCTTGAAGCAAATGATGCAGAAATTGGGTTTCTCTCATCGATGGGTTGACTGGATCATGACATGTGTCACCTCGGTGAGGTATTCGGTAAAACTTAATGGAACCCTTCTAGATTCATTTGCACCGTCAAGAGGTCTACGGCAAGGTGACCCATTATCACCCTTCTTATTCCTTTTTGTTGCTGACGGGCTTTCGGCCATCCTGAAGCATGAAGTTGAGGTTGGAAATATTACTCCTGTTAAAATCAGTAGAAGGGCACCGGGAATATCACATCTATTATTCGCCGATGACTCTTTACTATTTTTTGAAGCAACACAGGAACAAGCTATAAAAGTCAAGGAGATACTGGACCTATATGCAAGTGCTACTGGACAAAGCATAAACCTGAATAAGTGCTCCATAATGTTCGGACAGGCATGTTTGGAAACTGCACAGGAGGCGGTGCGAGCTGTGCTTGAAGTTGATAAGATTGAATTTGAAGAAAAATATCTGGGCCTCCCTACACCTGAAGGCAGGATGTCTAAAGGTCGCTTCCAAAATCTGCAGGCCAGCCTCACAAAGAGACTTATACAGTGGGGAGATGGATGGTTGGCGCAGCCAGGCCGTGAAGTCTTAATCAAGTCAGTAGCGCAGGCTCTTCCAACATATATCATGGGTGTTTTTAAACTACCGTTCTCAGCTTGCGATGACTTAACAAGGATGGTGAGAAACTTCTACTGGGGCTCTAAAGATGGAAAGAGGAAAGTTCACTGGAAATCATGGGACTCTTTGATGCAGCCAAAATGTAAAGGAGGGCTTGGTTTTCGGGACTTTAGATTGTTCAACCAAGCACTCCTTGCTCGCCAGGCTTGGAGGTTGATTGATAGGCCAGACAGTCTGTGTGCCCGACTCCTAAAAGCTCGCTATTACCCGGAGGGTCAGCTGGAGGACACAGTTTTCGCTGGTAATGCTTCACCATCTTGGCAAGCTATAAGCTATGGATTGGAGCTCTTGAAAAAAGGTATAATCTGGAGAGTGGGCAATGGAGCAAGTATTCGTGTATGGAGAGACAACTGGATACCTAGGCCACATTCCTTCAAACCGATCTCTCCACGAGGTAATTGCCGTATCCGATTTGTATCAGAACTGCTTAATGATAATGGCTCGTGGAACTTAAACCTGCTGCAGAATCACTTTTGGCCCTGCGATGTGGACGAGATCACGAAAATTAGAGCCTCGCCAAGGCTGGAGACGGATACAATTTCTTGGGGTCCTGGGAGATTTGGTAAGTTTTCGGTAAAGTCAGCCTATGATTTTGCTTTTGATGAGGCCAGCAGGGAAAATCAGTCCGCCTCTAGCTCCAATCCGCAAGGTGACCGGGCTATCTGGAAGTTGTTATGGAAGACAAATATTCCTCCTACAGTTAAAAATTTTGCTTGGAGAGTGATCTCTGATTCCCTCCCTACCTGGGTAAATATGCATAAGAGGACTTTGGAGACCACGAACATCTGTCCGATTTGTGGTATGGAACCAGAAGACAACTTTCATCCGCTCTGTCGATGCCCGAGAGCACGGGAACTCTGGACATATATGTCCGAGGTGTGGGATCTTCCATCGGTGGATTCTGTATTGAATGTTGGGAAAGAATGGTTGTTTCAAGTCTTACAACCGCTACACGAAATACAGAGGTCTATGTTACTTATGACACTTTGGAGATGCTGGTTCATACGCAATGAAATAGTGCACAATAAGAGTCCCCCGCCTCTTGAAGCTTCAAGGAGATTCCTAGTCAGCTACCTGGAGTCTCTAATTGCCATCAAAACAAACCCACACATGGACCTAGCCAAAGGAAAATCAGTTGTATCCTATGATCGCTTGCTGATTAAGGAGAATATTGCGCCCCCGCCTCCTATACTGCCGTGGGCTGTACCACCGGAGGGATGGGTAAAGTTAAATACAGATGGATCTTATGATGCTGGCAGGGCAGGTGCAGGTATGGTTTTACGGGACCCTTTGGGTCGTGTAATTTTTTCTGCATGTAGAACACTTTACTCGTGTCGTGATGCTTTGGAGGCAGAGTTGTGTGCTTGCATGGAAGGGCTATCTCTGGCGATTCAGCGAAGCGAGCATCCAGTGGTCATCGAGATGGATTCACTTGTTGCCACAAAGTTAATCCAAGGGCAAGAGCAGGATAGGTCTATTTATGCTTCAATAGTCAAAGAGATTCGATATCTCTTATCTCTCCGTGAAAGTTGTATTACTCATGTAAATCGATATCAAAATCAGGTTAGTGATAGCCTAGCAAACTTTGCTCGTAATGAGGGAAGAACCATGACATGGATTGGCTCAGGACCCCCGAGAGCGCTGCAGCTAGTTGCCACTGATTGTAACTCTATGATGGTTTGAGTAATACAATATTTCCAACCGCAAAAAAAAGACATTAATCTTGAAGCACCCAGAGGTGGGAGGCTGCCAAGAGATAAAATTCCACTCCATATTTGTGGTTGGTTGAAATTTCACCACCACTTGCTAACCATTATTGCACATCTCCACCTTCCTGTTAGCATGACAAGACGAGAAGATGTCCAATAATTTTCTGCAAAGCTCACACAGGCCGATACGAATTCCTTTCGCTCACCAAAAATCAAATCATTCCTCAAGTGGAAGCTCTCCATAACATGAATAAAATCTTCTCATGCACCGGAGGATTTAATTGATCCAATAAAATAAGAACCCAGTCCGGCCTAGAATATTTGAAGGTCTCTTCGGCTGTTAAGTTTCACACTTCCTTCAAGGCCACACGAAGCGTATGAGCCTTGGGACAATTCACAAACGCATGAAAAAAACATTTATCTTCAATACTACAGATCGAACACGTACCTAGAATAGCTTGATGGTGTTTTACCCTGTTAACTTGAGCGGCCAAATTATTAGAGGCAGCCCTCCAAGAAAAGATTCTAATTTTCTGGGGGACATTAGCTTTCCAAATCATATTCCAGAGCCTCCTTTCCCATTCATGGCATCACTAGAGTTACCTGGATCGACCTTGGATTCCTTTAGATTCAGTGCCAGTCTATACGCACTGTTCACCGAGAACAAACCACTTTTCCCATGGTGCCAAGCAATAATATCACCCTCACCCAGACTCAGAATACGCACATTTAGAACTTCTTCTGCATCGTGAATATAAAAAAGATGCCTGATCAGGTTCTCATCCCATCTCCTAGACCCACTCATGAATAACTTACACACCCATTTGATCCTCGTTCTATTCTTCTTTGCAGATATTTATATTCCAGAATTCCCAGGGGTCCAATTATCCCTCCAATTATTTATACTAGTACCATCGACCACTCTCCGTATGATGCCTTTTTCAACAGATCGTGGCCATGTATAATTCCTTGCCAAATAAGAGATGTTGCATGAGGAAATATAGTACCAATAAGATGCCCATAAGGATAATATTTAGCTTTCATCACCTTTACACACAGAGAGTATGGAAAAACAAATAAAAGATCACGAAAACCCATACCCCCTTCACTTTTTGGTCTCGTCATCTTATCCCAAGATAGCCAATGAGTTCTCTTTCTATTCTCCTCATCGCCCCACCAAAAATTCATGATAATCTGAGATAACTCATCACACTGTGAAGCCAAAAATTTGAAAATACCCATTGCATAAATTGGAATAGCCTAGATAATAGACTTAATCTGGATTTCCTTCACCCCACTAGACGCATATTTTTCAATCCAATACGAAACCCACTTAAGCGCTTTATCTTCAGTGGATTGAAACTTACCCACCTTCATACGACCTTCTGGCACTGGCAGTCCCAGATATTTATCCTCAAATCCATCGATCGTGATTTTAAGAATAACCAAAATGGACACCTGGTCTTCCAAAGAGCATTTTTTGCCGAATAAGATGGAACATTTATCCGGGCTTAATAGCTGACCCGTTCCCTCCTCCTAAGACATCAAAATACCATTAATGTTGATAACTTGCTCCAAGTTAGCCTTGAAAAATAGGAGGCTATCATTAGCAAAAAGTAGATGCGATATATCTGGGGCATGTCTGTTCAGCCGAAAATCTTGGATGACCCTTCTTGCTGAATCATCATTAAGTAACAACGACAAAGCTTCGGCCACAAAGAGGAATAAGTACGGTGACAATGGATCACCTTGCCTAAGGCCACGTGACGGATGAAAAGACTCTAGCAGCTGGCCATTCAAGCGCACAAAAAAATTCACTATGGTAACACAACTCATAATCCACTTTATCCAAATTGGGGCAAAACCATATGCTTCAAGCATTCTTTCTAGGAATTTCCAATCCGCGCGGTCATATACTTTAGCGACGACCAACTTATAAGCACAATATTCACCACGTCTATCTTTCAATATGTTTGAAGAATAAATACATTCAGCAATGAGAACATTATCAGAAATTAATCTTCCAGGAATAAAGTACTTTGGGTTGGAAGAATCATACCATCCAGCTGAGGTCTCAGTCTGTTGACAAGTCACTTGTACAACCCCCCTTGCAATATGTACAAAGGGTAGTATGGACTTTTCACAATTTGTATCTACTTTTGTAGAAACGTATACGCAGGGCAGCTTACTTGGGCCGGCCCATTTGGGATGGCATGCGATCAAAAATAGCGAACAAGTATCGCACAAGCTGGGAATCGAACCCACGATCACTTAAAACATTATGTGCGCCCAGAACCACTGCGAGAGGATAGCTTTCGTGAGCGATATAAAGCTAGACACATTAAGTAATAGATGGGCAGGGAATTTGAAAACAAAATTAGAAAAACTTTGTGAACTGGTCTTTTTTCCATAATTTCTTTTTATTTATTTATTTATTTTCCTTTTCCTGTTATGTTTCTTCTTTCCTTTCCAAAAAATGCCCGCGCTTTCAAAATGTTGTTCAAAATTTGAAAAGGTTTGTTATTTCGAAATTTTGTTCATAAATTAAAAAATATTTTCATTTTCGAAAACTGTAAGGTAATTAAAAAAATGTGTCGTTACAAATTGTTCAGAATGTCAAAATGCGAACAATTTTTTGAAAAGCACAAACAAATTGTGAAAATAAACATATTCTGAGAGCATGGACAAAAAATTAAATTCCAAAACATTTTTCAGAAATGAGACTAAATAAGTGATATAAAAAAGTGTTCTAAATTTGCCCGAACATTTTTCCAATTTGTGAACAATTTTTTGAAAATGAGAACATTTTTTAAATTCCGAACAAATTCCAATAGTCGCCCAACAGGACCGATGCCGTCGCTTAGTTGGATAAGGCCTTAGATTTTCTTTTTTACAGTTCTATTTTTATCGTCTTTCTATCTTTTTTTTTATTTTGTCTTTATCCTTTTTAAGCTTTATTATTTTTTGAAACCTATTCAAATAATTGAAATACCAAAATAGCAGTTTTAAGTAACTATTTTAAATTATGATTTTAATTCTTTTTTGTTTAAGTAATTATTAAATGCTTTAATAAACATTTGTTGTTTTCAATTCTATCATTTTGTATTTGTTAGTTATGTTAGATACTTAAAATGACAGTTTTAAGTATCTACATAAATTATGATTTAAATACATTTTTCCTTCAAACATGACGTGGATGACTACTCGAACACGCTACGTTGAACATGGTGTTTTTTGGACATTCTTGAAATGACCCCAACATTTGCCAGCAGGTGGCATGCCCATTGTAGGCATCCATGCCCCCAATATTTTTTCAATGGACTTATATGACCAATTCAAGACACCAATCGAAGTTGCTTGGGTTTTTGACAAGTTTTGCATTTCTAAAGTTTACTCTGTCAAAAAGGTCGATAAATGGCTAGATGCGCCGCAACTTGCATATGGTGTCAGAAGTAGTTCAAACCTGCCATGGATGCCTACCATGGGCATGTCCACCTAGTGGCAAAAGTTATGGTAATTTCAAGGATGTCCATGAAAACACCATGTTCAACGGAGGGTGTTCAGGTTGGCCAGAAGGGTATGTCAGAGAGCACGTTATTTTTTGACATCCTTGAAATGGCCCTAATTTTTTTCATGGCCTCGTATGACAAATTCAAGGCACCATGACAAGTTGTTTTGGTTTCCGACAAGTTTTGTATTTTTTCTAGACTTTTCTCGGTAAGAAAATGCAGAAAAAAGGCTGGATGTGTCGCAACTTGCATACGGTGTTGGAAATTGTTCAAACCTGGCATGGATGCCTATGAGGGGCATGCCCACCTAGTAGAAAAAGTTGGGATCATTTCAAGGATGTACAAAAATAGACCATGTTGAACGAAGTGTGTTCTGGGGGCCAGAAGTCTCCGTCTGAGAGCATGTTGTTTTTTTGACATCCTTGAAATTAGTCCAAATTATTTGAAGGGCCTCGTATGACCAATTCTAGGCATCATGACAAGTTGTTTGGGTTTCGACAAGTTTTGCTTTTCCTGGAGTTTTCTCGGTGAAAAATTGACAATTAATGACAGTGCATGTCGCAACGTGCATACGGTGTCGGAAGTCATTCAGACCAGGCATGGATGCTTAACATGAGCATCCCACTTGCTTCCAAAAGTTGAGGACAAGTCTGATATTTCCAAAGACATACCATGTTCAATGGAGAGTGTTCGAATAGGCCAGAAGTATATGTTTGGGAGCACCTCATTTCTCGACATTCCTTAAATGACCCTATTTTTTTATGGTCTTGTATGACCAATTCAAGGCACCATGCCAAATTGTTTGACTTTTTGCCAAGTTTTGCATTTTTTGAGTTTTCTCAGTGTAAAAAGCCGATTAATGGCAAAATGTATCAAAACATGCATACGGTGCCGGAAGTCATTCAAACCAGGTGTGGATGCCTCATATGGCCATGACAGACTCTTACAAGAAGCTGGGATCATTTATTCATAGCCTAAAATATACCAGTTAGATGAGTGTATTTATAATTCCCGTCATTATCACTCAACATAAACATTTTATTTTTCCCTAACAATTTATTGAAATTTTTCAACAATTTTGAAATTTCAAAGTGTGTATGAAATTTTTACTAACTTGAACACTTTTTTCCAAAATTGTTAACAAACTACAAAAAAATTATGAAAATTTTGAACACATATTGCAAATCACGTACTTTTTAAAAAAATTATCAACTTTTTTGAAACTCATACATTTCTTAAATTTGAGAACAAAAAATTCGAAAATTAGAACATTTTATGAAATTCCAGAATATTTTTTACAATTTTAAACAATATTTGAAAATAAGAACATTTTATGTTATGCCAAACTATTTTTCAAATTTTTGAACAAGTTTCACAAAGAATAATAAAGTTCAAAAGTAGAAAAATGGATTAACAAAAAGAGAAGAAAACTAAAAAGTATGAAGGTTCCGTCTGAGAGCACGTTGTTTCTCGACATCTTTGAAATGGCCTCGATTTTTTTCATGACCTTGTATGACCAATTCAAGTCACCATGCCGCGTTGTTTTGGTTTTCGAGAAATTTTGCATTTTCTGGAGTTTTCTTGGTCAAAAAAGGCCGATAAATGGTTGGACATGTCGCAACTTGCATACAGTGTCGAAAATAATTCAAATCTAACATGGAATCCTACCATGGGCATGCCCATCTTCCCACAAAATTTGGGGTAATTTCTAGGATGTCTAAAACTAGACCATATTCAACGGAGGGTGTTCGGGTAGCCCAGAAGGCTCCGTTCGAGAGCACATTATTTCTTGACACCCTTGAAATGGCCCAATTTTTTGGATGGCCTTATATGACCAATTCAAGGCACCGTGTTAATTTTTTTCTACAATTTTTGCATTTTCTGAAGTTCTCTCGATAGAAAACGGTCAACAAATAACTGGGCGTGTCGTAACTTGCATACGGTGTCGAAAGTCATTCAAACCAGGCATGGATGCCTATCATGGGTATGTCCACCTGTTTGCAAAGTTGGGGTAATTTTAAGGATGCCCAAAAGTAGACCATGTGCAACGAAGGGTGTTCGGGTAGGGTGAGAAGGGTCCTTTTGAAAGCACGTTGTTTTTTGACAATCGTCGATTGGCTCCAAAAATTTTCTACCAGCTTCTATAATAAATTCAAGGCATCGTGCCAAATTGTTTGGATTTTTAACAAGTTTTGCATTTTCTACAGTTTTCACGGTGAAAAGGGTTGATAAACACATGCAAACGGCGTTGGAAGTTGTCCAAACCTCGCATGGATGTTTCATATATCCGTGTCAAACTGTTGCAAGAAGTTAGGGTCATTCATCCATAGAAAAAAAAACACCTATTGAGAGGAGTGAGCTAGCCTAGGCCAAACGGCTGCATCTGTGAGCATGTAGTTTCTAATTAAGAATGCCTCTGTTATTTCCTATTTTTGGCATTATCAATCAACATGAACATTCTCCTATATCCTAACAATCTATTGAAATTAGTGAACAATTATGGAATTTCAAATTGTGTATGAAAATTTAATAAACTTGAACACTTTTTTCTAAAATTGTGGACAAATTCCCAACAATTGATATTATCCACAAATTGCAAACATTTCTTATATTTGTGAAAAAAAAGGAAACGTGTACTTTTATTTTATTTTAGAATATTTCCAAAAATTGTGACAATTTTGAAAATATGAACATTTTGGAATTACATAAATATTTCAAAATTTTAGATAGGTTTCGAAAAGGAGAAAAAACAAATTAAGGAAAAAGAAAAACGAAAAATAGAAAATGAAAAAAAAAAACTTAGGCGTCAGCCCAACTAGGCGATGGCATCTCCTGCCCAAGCATTCATGGAGTTGAAAACAAATCATGAATTTTAGAAACAGATGTTCCGGAATTTGAAAACAAAAATCCCAGGCATTGGAAAAAGTTCATAAGCTGAAAATAGTTCTTGGATGTGTAAAAACGTTCACAGATTTGAAAATAAAGTTCACAATATTAAAATAATATTTCTGAATTTGAATAGTTTATGCATTTAACAAAAGGTTCACGATTTAAGAACAGTTCGTAATTTTTTTCAAGAGAATTAAGATCAAAATAAAAAGGAAAATGGGACAAACAAAACAGCCTAAAAAAGAAAATCACATTTTTTTAAAAAAATAATCAAGTTTCGAAAGATGTTCAGAAATTGTTTGTGTTTCGAAATTTTGTTCACTTTCAAAATAAAATTGCTCAAATTCGTTCACAAATTCCAAAAATATTCGGCATTTTAAAATTGTTCGCATTATTTTAATAAAAGTGTCAGATTTTTGCAGAAAATATTTTCATATATATGTACGCTACTGTCTTTTCTTATCCATTTCTCGCTAGAACATAACCCAAGCAGCGGTTTGTTTAAGTGTCTACCGGCATGTGCTTTCTATTGGGAGGTCTAGGGTTCAAATCCTCATAGCCCTTTTTCCCTATATTTTTAAGTTACACTTATATTGAACGTATTAGCTTAATGGGCCGGCCCAGCAATTTGTATACGGCGTCTGCGTCGCGTGAGACGTAGACGTACTTTAACAAAAGACCAACTGCTAAAAAACATTAATAATAGACCATCCTACCCTTTGTTATGAAGGGGTATGGGATAATATGATCCCTCGATGTGTTTAGGGGGGGTGTACCGAAGCGGAAGTGATATTACTTAGACTAATTGGTCGAAAGTCCTTTATCGACTCAGGAGGGATGGCAATGGGTACCCATTACCCGTGTACCCTGTGGGTAAAAACCCTATTAGGGTAAGGGTATGGGATAAAAACTTACCCATGGGTACTTAAATGGGATAATATCATGCCCATCGGGTAGAGAGGGTACGGGTATGGGATCGTATAACCCATGCCCGCGTACCCATGTACCCATCTAAAGTGTTGACAAGTGGGTTTCCGTTAATATCCCAATGTATTAATTTCCCCTCCTAATCGCTCTAGGTAAAAGCTCTAATGTGTAGTCAAATTATCCCTATAATTTATCATGATTTTGTGAACTTAAAGTGTATGCCTATGTGTTCTTATTTATGATTATGTGTTGTTGTTTAACATTTTTATGTGTCACTTTATAGGCAAGTATTTTTGTTTATCAGAACGTGTTGTAGTTACAATATGTTGTTGTACATTGTTGTTTAAAATGTGTTGCTATTATTAATTTATAATTATATGTTGCTTTTTACAACTATTTTATACTCAATTGATGTGTTGTAAACGCGGGTATTTTTACCCTTGGGTACCCATATACCCTGCCGGGTGACGGGTATGGGAAAAAATTGTACCCTTGACGGGTATGGGTATGGGTGATGGGTAAGTTCAGGGTGGACGGGTAAGGGTATGGGATAGCTCCACCCGTACCCATACCCTACGGGTGCCATCCCTAATTCTTCACCTTGGGAATAAGAACAATAGTTGTATCATTTATCCGCTGAGGCATAACTCCAGAGATAAAAAATCAGCAAACAATAACATTTATGGATTGTATGCACATATATACTTTAGAATGTTTTGAGCCCAATATTTAAGAAGAACAGCCTGAAAACTTAAAGTCCAATATTTAAGAACATGCTGAAAACTTAAATATTGTTTGCTTTTCGGGCTTTTCTTCTTAAATATTGGACTCAAAACATTCTAAAGCATATATGTGCATACAATAGATTATAGGATTCCACCACAAAAAATAAAATCAATTACAGGATTGTTGAAAAATGATTCTGGATCGAAACCTCGCAATGTGGGGACAAAAGACAAGAGACAGTTAACGTACAAAACTATGATGCTATTACATTTCAGCTTGATTTACATGGAGATGGAATTCCGTTGCCTGATGAACTAAACTCATCAAATTATCAAACATCTTGTGGAACTAGAAAATCTTAGTGCGATCGGAAATTTTGTATTTCCCTGATCTAATACTCAAGTAATTTGTGATTTGCAGCAAATTTTCAGCCACATTCAAGTAGTAATATTCCGGAGATTTTTCAACAAGTATGAACCACACTCAGAGACGTCAAAGGAAAAGCATGGTGTGGGCATGGTTGCAGTTACCAGTATTGACTTAGATTTGGCACAATAGTTGATTCGATGGCATTTTATATACTGTACCGCTTTCTCTTTACATGACACTGTCTCAAATCCACTATACCTAATTCTGCGGAAACATGGTCGTGACTGGCTTTATACATAAAGCACATACCAATGGCTCATGCCACACTTTATATATACTAATATAAAGGAAAAACTCCAAAACAAACCTTGAAATTGTAGGCGATAGTTAAATCAAATCCTGAACTTTGAATCCCAGAAATTGGCACTCTGAACTTGTAATCCCGAAAATCGGGTCTATTTTGGACCCTACCTGAGAATAAGAAAATCCTGGGGGATAACCTGCCACTCAGGATTTGGGCCAGCCCACTATAACACAACAAGAAATTTTGAACTTTAAAATATATTCGTGCATTTCTAAATTATTTAGAAGCTAAAAATATTCCTGTTTTCTATTTTTCGCACAAATTCAATCCCTTTTGTGTTCATAAATTTTTCTGGAATTTTCAAAGTACATACACATTTTTAAAAACTGTTTGTGATTTTAAAAATAACTCTAAGAAAATGTTCCAAATTTCAACAGTTTTTCACCTGCTATGAAAATGTTTTGGATTTTCAAAAATTGTGTCACATTTTATAAATAATGTTTTCAGAAGTTTGTAAATAATGTTTTGGAAAAAATTGTGTGTTGTAAAAAATTGTATCTTACACTTAATAGAATATACTTGGCATGTGTTTGAAAAAAAATTCTACAAATTAAAAAATGTTGAACCATGCAGAAGAGTGTTTTTTTAGTTTTATAAAATGTTTATTATCATTAAGAAAATGTAAACATGTATTTGAAAAATATAACCATGTATTAATAAATAAAAAATAAATTAATTTAATAATGTACATAATGTATTTGAAAATATCAAAAGTTTATAAAAATATATTTTATGTTTGCGTTAAAAATGTGTATTGGGTACGAAGAAAAAATAGACATTTGTAAATAAGAAGAAAAAAAGGAAAAAAAAGGAAAAAACGAAGAAAACCCAGAGCAGTGGGCACGCACGAGTGACGGCGCTAATGAGCCGGACCAATTCATCAAATACCATCTAAATTCTCTCAATGTTTAAAATAGACTAGGATAAGAGAGTTTGGTGTGTTGATTTCAGGGATTGAGTGTTTACGGTTTGATTTTGCTTTTGCCGACAAATTCAAGGTTTGTTTGGACTTTTCCTAATATAAAGTAGTATGCCTTTAGAAGCCAGACACAATTGCTGCCACGTGTCAACATGGCTACTTGGAGGGCCACCTGCCTGTTGGTCGTGCATCTGGAAAGAGCGGAACGAGCGGATCTTCCACGCAAGAGCCAGTATGGCGTCCCAAGTGCACTCTGCCGCGGTGTTCATGGCCCCTATAAAAAAAGACATTGACAACTTCTCGGCAATTTTACGTGGTTTTGGGGAGGTCATCGGGCTATGCACCAACTTTCACAAGAGCTCCGTTGTGCCTATCCGGTGCAATAACCTTAACTTGGGACACATTCTACAAAGCATGCCGGCCACTGTGGCTTCCTTCGCTCTACAGTACTTAGGCCTCCCGCTATCCGTCTGGCAGCTGAAAAAGGCGGATTTCCAATTTCTTGAAGACAAGGTGGCGAGCAAATTGGTTACGTATGAGGGGCAGAACATTACGACCATTGGGCGCACGGCATTAGTAAAATCGGTCATCTCCTCACTTGCGGTCTACTTCATCACCTCCTTGATTGTCCCTCCGTCCATCTTGCAAAATGTGAACAAGCTGGAGCGTGCTTTCTTGTGGTCCGGGTCGGATAAGACCACGGGAGCAAAGTGCAAGGTTAATTGGAATATTGTCTGCCGCCCATCGGAGTATGGTGGCCTTGGAGTACTTAACACCGCCAAGTTTGCTCGCGCCTTGCGACTAAGATGGCCTTGGTTCGAATGGACGGAGCCAAATAAGATGTGGGTCGGTTTGGGCAACCCTTGTGACGAGGCGGACATGTCTTTCTTCTATGCCTCAACCATCATTTCTGTGGGGAATGGGGCCAAAACGCCCTTCTAGGAATCCCCTTGGCTACAGGGAGCCAAACCAAAAGATGTTGCTCCCCTAATTTTCGATGTCTCCATGAGGAAAAATTGGAAGGTGCGCGAGGCCCTCAAAAACAATGATTGGATTCTCAAGATCAACCCCTCCACGACCGTCTCCATCGAGCACATCCGACAATTCTTCACCCTTTGGATGCTCTTGCACAACTTCCATCTTGACGTGCTTTCCGAGGATTCCATTATATGGAAGGACACGGCCGATGGGTGCTACACCACCGCCTCCGCATATCAAGCACAATTCCTCGGGCTAGTTCTCTCCCCCATGGAGCACATGATTTGGAAGGCTTGGGCGCCTCCAAAGGCAAAGTTCTTCGCTTGGTTGGCAACCCAAGATAGAATCTGGATGGCGGATAGGCTCGCCAAGCGGGGTTGGCCGAACTGTGGTCTTTGCCCTCTTTGCAAAAGGGAGCAAGAGAGCGGTCCTCATCTTTTTTTCAAGTGTCGTTACACCATCCGCCTTTGGAAGATGGTCATTGAGAAATTTCAGCTTACGCATTTGGACACCTCTTCATGGCATTTGAAGGCTTCAGTCAAGAGTTGGTGGGAAAATTTGACCGACATAGGAGTGCACGGGTCTTCCGGCATAAGTGTGCTCCACCACCTATTTTACTAGCTTCCATTGCCAACGAGGCAAAGCTTTGGGTCACCGCCGGGGCAAAGAAATTAGGGGCCATTATTTTGCGCGAGTAATTGATGGCTTCTCTCCCCTCGTTGGTTACCCCAAGTGGAAGGTTTGAGATGCAGTGTAGCGGAAGTTTTCCCTTGGCAAAGATACCAAGGATCGATTTCCCCTGAGACTCCCAGTTTCAACAAGAAGGTGTCAACTGCTACCGGCGCCAGATATATTAGCAATCAACGTGGACCTGCACATAGATACAAATAACTTTTCTCCCAACGAGTACAGAGAGGTTGTCAATCTCTCCGGCCTTGTAGTTTACAAAGGATCAAACGCAAGTGATAATAGTGATAGGTAATGCTGCAATAGTAAGTAAAAGTGTAAAGTAAATAGTGGATGTGATCAATGATGGTAATATGGACCGGGGTCCCATGATGTTCACTAGTGATGTCTCTCTCCCAAAAGACGATAAAACAGCTATGTGAGGTAAACGAATTACAGCTGGGCAATTGACAGAATTATGTGCGCAAACCAATGCTAATTATATTGCAAGAAAGGTAGAGGTTCAAAGCATGGGCGGTACGCCAAGGCAAGTAGACCGAAATCCATCAATGTCTACTACTAATCATCCACCTTGAGATATCTATCCAGAACATCTCGCTGGTATTAAGTTGCGAGTCCCACTCATAGTGTAAACTCAAAGCAACAGACAACTGCATTAAAAGAACTTTGCGTAAAGTAAACAATCCTTGCACCCGCGGGCACAAGCACCATTGTTTTCCCCCTTGTGGCAACAGCACATCCCCTAGACTCATGTTTCTGTCACTCAAGCTAGTCATCGAGGGGCATGAACCCACAATCAAGCATAACGTTCCCTCTTGGAGTCACTACCTACTACCTGGCCAAAGCAATCAATAACAACAGGGAACATGCAAGAATTACTTACGAACATAAATATAAAAGAGGTAGATCAAATATATTACTCAAACACAATCTGAACATAATCTCACAATCCATCGGATCCCAGCAAACTCACCATAGCAACAACATAAGGATTACATATGTGCCTCGATCATGTAGGGCAGCTCACGAGGACTAATTAGTGAAGCACAAGAACGGGAGGAGAACATCACATAGCTACTGGTCATGGACCCATGGTCCAAGGGAGTGATGGGCCTCTAACCCCTCGTTGGTTACCCCAAGTGGAAGGTGAAAGATGCAGTGTTGTGGACGTGTTTTCCCTTAGAAAATGCCAAGGATCGAATCCCCAGAGACTCCTAGGTTCAACAAGTAGGTGTCAACTGCTAACGGCGCAATTAGCAATCAACGTGGACCTGCACACAGATACAAATAACTTTGCTCCCAACGAGTACAGAGAGGTTGTCAATCCCTCCGGCCTTGTAGTTCACAAAGGGTTAAAAGCAATGATAGTAGTGATAGATAGTGTTTTGCAATAGTAAATAATAGCGAAAAGTAAATAGCGGGTGTGAACAATGATGGTAATATGGACCGGAGTCACATGATGTTCACTAGTGATGTCTCTCTCCCAAAAGACGATAAAACAGCTATGTGAGGTAAACGAATTACAGCTGGGCAATTGACAGGACCACGAACGCAAACCAATGCTGACTACATTGCAAGAAAGGTTGAGGTTCAAAGCATGGGCGGTACGCCAAAATAAGTAGACTGAAATCCATCAATATCTACTACTAATCATCCACCTTGAGATATCTATCCAGAACATCTCGCTGGTATTAAGTTGGAGCCCCACCCATAGTGTAAACTCAAAGCAACAGACAACTGCATTAAAAGAACTTTGCGTAAAGTAAACAATCCTTGCACCCGCGGGCACAAGCACCGTTGTTTTCCCCCTTGTGGCAACAGCACATCCCCTAGACTCATGTTTCTGTCACTCAAGCTAGTCATCGAGGGGCATGAACCCACAATCAAGCATAACGTTCCCTCTTGGAGTCACTACGTATTACTTGGCCAAAGCAATAAATAATAACGGAGAACATGCAAGAATTACTTATGAACATAAATATAAAAGAGGTGAATCAAATATATTACTCAAGATCAATCTGAACATAATCTCATAATCCATCGGATCCCAGCAAACTCAACATAGCAACAGCATAAGGATTACATATGTGCCTCGATCATGTAGGGCAGCTCACGAGGACTAATTAGTGAAGCACAAGAACGGGAGGAGAACATCACATAGCTACTGGTCATGGACCCATGGTCCAAGGGAGACTACTCACGAGTCATCCGGGAGGCGTCCATGGTGGTGGAGAAGCTCCCGGTGGTGAGCCTCCCCTCCGGCAGGGTGCTGGGAAGAGTTCTCCTGGTGCTCCTGATCTTGGAAGCGGCGGCGGCGGCGGAACAGAGATGGGATCGCGAAAAGAGTTCCTGTTCTGAGGGTTTCGGAGGACGCTTTAAATATATGCCAAAGGGGGGCATCGGGGAAGCTTCGGGGGGCCCAGGCGCCCCCCCGGCGCGGCCCAGGGGGGGGGGCGCCCACAGGGCGCCTGGAACGCTGATTTTTTATATAATTTTTCTGGATTTTTCCTGGCAGTTCTCGTAACGTGAAAACCTGAAATACAAAAACAGCCGAAAACAGAAACTGGCACTGGGGTGCACTGGATTAGTAAGTTAGTCCAAATATGATCAAAAGTGTATGGAAGTGTATGAATATCATAGCAATATCACCCAAAAGTGGCATAGAGCAAGCAGAAATTATAGATACGTTTTGGACGTATCAACATCCCCAAGCTTAATTCATACTCGTCCTCGAGTAGGTAAATGATAACAAGAATATTTTCTGTGGTGACATGCTATTAACCATATAGGACTTTCTCGTAGTCATATGACAAAAGCTTATGAGACAATTATTCTATAGTAATTAAGTTGCCTCAAGAGAAAATCACAAATGACTGAAAGTTTTACAACATGACATTGAAACATAAAAAAGATTTGCAATGAACATGATATGCAAATATGATAAAGTGATATCTAGCTTGCCCCCTTTAGTGATGCAAAACATAAATGCAGGGGCACCCTCAAGGTTTAAGTGATGACTAGATACAATGATTTCAAAATAAACGATATCACAATCATGCAAAAGACAATGCTACTTTGGGACAATGCACATTACACTCAGAATGACAATCATGCTCTCAGTAGTTGGTGCTTTTAAAAGAAGGTGGAGACTCAACATAAAAGTAAAAGAATGGTTATGTGCTAGAGCTTTTCATAGAAGCAATTTTGTCAACGGTAGTAGTACTTCATATGTGTCATGCATAAGACATCCTATAAGTTACAAGCCTCATGCATCGAATACCAATAGTGCTCGCACCTTGTCCTAATTAGCTTGGATTTCCATGGGTTATCATTGTATTACATATGTTTCAACCAAGTGTCACAATGGGGTACCTCTATGCCACCTGTACAAAGGTCCAAGGAGATAAATCGCATTTGATTTCTCGTTTTTGATAGATCTCAACTTTAGGACGTCCATACCGGGACAACATAGAAAATAGATGATGGACTCCTCTTTAATGCATAAGCATATTCTCATAAGAGATTGAGGATTAAGGTCCAAGCTAAAACTTCCACCATGATACATGGCTTTGGTTGGCGGCCCAATGTTCTTCTCTAACAATATGCATACTTATTCAACCCACAGCAAATCACCCTTACTTCAGACAAGACGAACATGCATAGCAACTCACATGATATTCAACAAAAGTGTGACAGTTGATGGCGTCCCCAAAAACATGGTTACCGCTCAGCGAGCAACTTATAAGAAATAAGATACATAAGCAACATATTCTTTACCACAATAGTTTTTAAGCTACTTTCCCATGAGCTATATATTGCAAAGATTGAGGGTTTTAAAGGTAGCACATGTAATTAGTTGGAGTGGCGTTGAATACCACATATAGGTAGGTATGGTGGACTCATATGGCATAACTGGTTTAAAAGGATATGGATGCACAAGCAGTGTTCCGCTTAGTACAGGTGGAGGTTAGCAAAAGACTGGGAGCGACCAACTAAGAGAGCAATGACGGTCATAATCATGCAGAGCGACAAAGCAACATTGAATCAGGCATGGTAGTTATATCGCTACTCAGAAATAAAAGATCATCAAGGCTTGACAGACTTTCTTTACAGTCTTAAATATGCGTGAGCATACGCCAAGTCAATCAAAATAAATTCTCGAAGGAAGATATTACTAAACCATACCACATCATAGGCAAACAAATCATGTTGGTATTCCAATAACACATTGGGAATCCCCCAGCTATTTGAGACTAACCATAAGAAACCTGAACTACTAAGCACCATTATGCACGTAGCATCCTTATCATAGACATATTAACCAATGCAACGGAAGCAAACTCTCTTAATGAGGTGAGCATGGTGATTAAAGAGAGTTCAAGCAACCAACTAAACAAAAGCTCTTTGAAAAGATAAGCATGAATACTAAGAGCAGAGCATGATAGTAGCTATTAAAAGACAAAGAACACACACAGCAAAGATAGATATGAAAATTCTATGTTATGTTCTAGGTAGAAGTGGAGCGTGTTTCTCTCCCACATAAAGGAATGCTGAGTTCCGACTCGTTATGAAAAACTAAAAAGAAAACTAAAAGCAAGACGCTCCAAGCATAGCACATAACACATGAAGTGATAAAAATATAGCGGAACAAAAGACGAACTGATAATGTTGATGGAGAAGGGGATGCACGGGGGCATCCCCAAGCTTAGACGCTTGAGTCTCCTTGAATATTTCTTGGGGGTGCACGGGGGCATCCCCAAGCTTGAGCGCTTGACACTCCTGAATCTTTTTATCATCTTCCCTCGCACACTTGAAAACTCCCTTCATACATAACACATCATAATCTGATTAGCGAGGTTAGTACCCTTAATAAAATAATTATACCTTGCTGGAAATAAAGATATTCTTGAAGTTCTACTGTTTCTCAAGATTGCCAAAAGGTTTTTGGAAAGAAAAAGCAAGCTCTTGGTTTGCAAACTGAAGGAAAGGCAAAACATGACAGTATCTGTGAAAAACAGAACAGCAGGTAGTAATCGATCTGTTCGGGATACTTCTGCAACTCAAATCAAAAAACTCAGAACAGATGCACAAAAGACAATTATATAGAGAACGCTGTCGAAAAAATTCAGACCAAAAAGATGATCTGGTGATTTTATACGAATTTTTCTATCCAAGGACAGAATCTGTTTCCTGGACAGCACCTCACAACTTTTGAACTTTCTAGCAATCAGAGGCTATACTTGGCACAAATATGAAAAGTAAAGATACAATGATGATGCTACAGCATTAAACAACATCAAGACTCAACAAAAGCAAAAAATTTATTCATGTGGGCTGCCTCCCAAAAGTGCTTTCTTTTATGCCTTTAAGCTAGGCATAATGCATATATATCAAGTTGTATCAATTGAACCATCATCAAGATCATCAAAAAGCTCTTCAATAATACAACAAGTCTTAAGAGGACTCTCAAATAAAGGCCTCATAGAGATACTTCTAGGTAGAAGACCAAAAGGATAAAAGTCAAGGGAAGATTCATTTATAAATTCATCAAAGACAGGTGTTTCTTCCAAGGTCTTTACAGTTTCAACCCCTTTGGCAATAGATGGATTACTTTTAGAACGGGGAGCCTTTGGAACGTGAACGAACTTAGGCTCCCTCTTTGCCGGAGTTTCTACCTTTTTGGTTTTGATCGAGGAGAAGGTAATTCCTAGGGTATCAAATATTTCCTCAATCTTATCTATCCTAGAAGAGTCCAAGTCATGGAATTTGACGGTCTCCAAAATTTTAAATTTTTTATGCATGGAGCTATCAAGTCTATTCAAATTCCCTTGGATCTTACGATCCAACTCATTTATTTTTTTAATGCTTGGCATCTCTAGCTCTATTTTTTCAAGTTTTTTCATAATGTGAGCTAGGGTGACGTCCTCTCGAATGCTAACAACAGGGAGATTCCCAACAAGATTTTCAATAATACTAAGAGACTCCCAAACTGGGGCCTCTAGGAAATTCCCATTGATAGCAGTATCTAGAATAAACCTATTCCAAGAAGTGATTCCAACATAAAAATTTCTAAGCAAGATAGTAGTAGGTTGCTTCTTGGTGGCTCTTTTTTGTGAATCATTAATTCTATACCAAGCATCTTTCAAACTTTCCCCACCTCTTTGTTTAAAGGTGAGAACTTCTGCCTCATCAAAGACAAAAGGACCCGACATAATGACAACTAAAGTACGAGATAACTATTTTTGTGATTTTCGATAAAAAGGTACTAAAGCAAAATTTGAAAGGTAAACTAACAAGACTAAAAAGCAAAGGTAAAAGATAGCATGCAACTCCCCTATCCTGAAGAGTGGAGTCCCCGGCAACGGCGCCAGAAAATACTCCTTGATGGGCCTCTAACCCCTCGTTGGTTACCCCAAGTGGAAGGTGAAAAATGCAGTGTTGTGGAAGTGTTTTCCCTTAGCAAATGCCAAGGATCGAATCCCCAGAGACTCCTAGGTTCAACAAGTAGGTGTCAACTGCTAACGGCGCAATTAGCAATCAACGTGGACCTTCACACAGATACAAATAACTTTGCTCCCAACGAGTACAAAGAGGTTGTCAATCCCTCCGGCCTTGTAGTTCACAAAGGGTTAAAAGCAATGATAGTAGTGATAGATAGTGTTTTGCAATAGTAAATAATAGCGAAAAGTAAATAGCGGGTGTGAACAATGATGGTAATATGGACCGGAGTCACATGATGTTCACTAGTGATGTCTCTCTCCCAAAAGACAATAAAACAGCTATGTGAGGTAAACGAATTACAGCTGGGCAATTGACAGGACCACGAACGCAAACCAATGCTGACTACATTGCAAGAAAGGTTGAGGTTCAAAGCATGGGCGGTACGCCAAAATAAGTAGACCGAAATCCATCAATATCTACTACTAATCATCCACCTTGAGATATCTATCCAGAACATCTCGCTGGTATTAAGTTGCGAGCCCCACCCATAGTGTAAACTCAAAGCAACAGACAACTACATTAAAAGAACTTTGCGTAAAGTAAACAATCCTTGCACCCGCGGGCACAAGCACCGTTGTTTTCCCCCTTGTGGCAACAGCACATCCCCTAGACTCATGTTTCTGTCACTCAAGCTAGTCATTGAGGGGCATGAACCCACAATCAAGCATAACGTTCCCTCTTGGAGTCATTACGTATTACTTGGCCAAAGCAATAAATAACAACGGAGAACATGCAAGAATTACTTATGAACATAAATATAAAAGAGGTGAATCAAATATATTACTCAAGATCAATCTGAACATAATCTCATAATCCACCGGATCCCAACAAACTCAACATAGCAACATCATAAGGATTACATATGTGCCTCGATCATGTAGGGAAGCTCACGAGGACTAATTAGTGAAGAACAAGAACGGGAGGAGAACATCACATAGCTACTGGTCATGGACCCCATGGTCCAAGGGAGACTACTCACGAGTCATCCAGGAGGCGTCCATGGTGGTGGAGAAGCTCCCGGTGGTGAGCCTCCCCTCCGGCAGGGTGCCGGGAAGAGTTCTCCTGGTGCTCCCGATCTTGGAAGCGGCGGCGGCGGCGGAACAGAGATGAGATCATGAAAAAGGGTTCCCGTCTCGAGGGTTTCGGGACGCGATATAAATATATGCCAAAGGGGGGCATCAGCGGAGGCTCAAGGGGCCCAGGCGCCCCCTCGGCGCGGCCAGGGGGGGCCCGCGCCACCAGGGCGCCTGGAGCCCTGGTGGCCCCCCTCCGGCTGTGCTTTGGCAGCTGGGAAGCTTCTGGAACGCTGATTTTTTATATAAATTTTCCAGGATTTTTCTGGCAGTTCTCGTAACGTGAAAACCTGAAATACAAAAACAGCAGAAAACAGAAACTGGCACTGGGGTGCACTAAGTTAATAGGTTAGTCCAAATATGATCAAAAGTGTATGGAAGTGTATAAATATCATAGCAATATCACCCAAAAGAGGCATGGAGCAAGCAGAAATTATAGATACGTTTTGGACGTATCAACATCCCCAAGCTTAATTCCTGCTCGTCCTCGAGTAGGTAAATGATAACAAGAATAATTTCTGTGGTGACATGCTATTAACCATATAAGGATTTTTCATAGTCATATGACAAAAGCTTACTGAGACAATGAATCTGTGGTAATTAAGTTGCCTCATGAGAAAATCACAAAGAACTGAAAGTTTTACAATATGATACTGAAACATCAAATAGATTTGTAATGAGCATGGTGTGCAAATATGATAAAGTGATATCTCGCTTGCCCCCTTTAGTGAAGCAAAACATAAATGCAGGGGCACCTCCAAGGTTTAAGTGATGACTAGATACAATGATTTCAAAATAAACGATATCATAATCATGCAAAAGACAATGCTACTTTGGTACAATGCACATTACACTCAGAATGACAATCATGCTCTCAGTAGTTGGTGCTTTAAAAGAAGGTGGAGACTCTCGAACCGTGGCTTTTGTTGGCAAGGTTGAAAACCCGTAATCGGAAACAAAGACAAAGCATGTACCAGAGCTCTTGGTTTTAAAAACAGAGGTAATAATTATTATTTTCTTCTTAGATCATGCATGTTTCGTCAACGAATGCTAGCAGATAACTCAATTACTTTTTGAGACGGACAAGTTTCGAGGAACGTCTCCCGAATGAGGACGATCACATCCTCTTAATCTCCTTTGTTTATCACTGCCAAAGTTTTCTGATTTCTCATGAACAAAGCGTGAAGGAGGGTTTGTTTGTTATATTAATTTTGAGCCGGGCGCACTCAATGCCAGTTCCTTCGCGTGTTATGGGTTTGCACATTATACATGCAATCCCGGGGTGAAGCTTGTCCAACTTAAAAAGATCATGAATTAACTACTACTCCCTCATGGACCTAAAACAGAGGCACAAAATAGGAATGCATTTTTTTTCTTTTTCTTTGAATAATTTCGAGATGGTACATGAAAGTCTCCGTTAGGAATGGCAGGTAAATACCATGTAGGAAGGTATGGTGGACTCATATGACATAACTGGTTTAAAGGAATTTGGATGCACAAGCAGTCAGTCCGCTTAGTACAGGTGGAGGATAGCAAAAGACTGGGAGCGACCAACTAAGAGAGCAATGACGGTCATAATCATGCAGAGCGACAAAGCAACATTGAATCAGGCATGGTGGTTATATCGCTACTCAGAAATAAAAGATCATCAAGGCTTGACAGACTTTCTTTACAGTCTTAAATATGCGTGAGCATACGCCAAGTCAATCAAAATAAATTCTTGAAGGAAGATATTACTAAACCATACCACATCATAGGCAAACAAATCATGTTGGTACTCCAATAACACATTGGAAACCCTCCAGCTATTTGAGACTAACCATAAGAAAACATGAATTACTAAGCACCATTATGCACGTAGCATCTTTATCATAGACATACCAACCAATGCAATGGAAGCAAACTCTCTTAATAAGATAATCATGATAATTAAAGAGAGTTCAAGCAACCAACTAAACAAAAGCTCTTTAAAAAAATAAGCATGAAAACTAAAAGCTAAGCATGATAGTAGCTATTTGAAAGACAAAGAACACACACAACAAAGATAAACATGAAAATTCTATGTTGTGTTCTAGGTTGAAGTGGAGCGTGTTTCTCTCCCACACAAAGAAAGCTGAGTTCCAATTCTATGTTGTGTTCTAGGTAGAAGTGGACCGTGTTTCTCTCCCACATAAAGAAATGCTGAGTTCCGACTCGTTATGAAAAGCTAAAGAAAACTAAAAATGAAAACTAAAAGCAAGACGCTCCAAGCATAGCACATAACACATGAAGTGATAAAAATATAGTGGAACGAAAGACGAACTGATAATGTTGATGGAGAAGGGGATGCACGGGGGCATCCCCAATCTTAGACGCTTGAGTCTCCTTGAATATTTCTTGGGGGTGCACGTGGGCATCCCCAAGCTTGAGCGTTTGACACTCCTGAATCTTTTTATCATCTTCCCTCGCACACTTGAAAACTCCCTTCAAACATAACTCATTATAAACTGATTAGCGAGGTTAGTACCCTTAATAAAATAATTGTTCCTTGCTGGAAATAAGGATATTCTTGAAGGTCTACTGTTTCTCAAGATTGCCAAAAGGTTTTTGCAAAGAAAAAGCAAGCTCTAGGTTTGCAAAATGAAGGAAAGGCAAAACAGGACAGAATCTGTGAAAAACAGAACAGCTAATGATTTTTTCCGGGCACTTCTGCAACTCTAATAAAAAAACTCAAAACAGACGCACGAAAGACAATTGTATAGAGCACGCTGTCGAAACAATTCAGACCAAAAAGATGATCTGGTGATTTTATACGAATTTTTCTATCCAAGGACAGAATCTGTTTCCTGGACAGCACGTCACAACTTTTGAACTTTCTTGCAATCAGAGGCTACACTTGGCACAAAATTGAAAAGCAAAGATACAATGATGATGCTACTGTAGTAAACAACATCATGACACAACAAAAGCAAAATAAAATTTTATTCATGTGGCTGCCTCCCAAAAGCGCTTTCTTTTATGCCTTTAAGCTAGGCATAATGCATAGAGATCAAGTTTTATCAAGAGTAAAAGAATAGCTAGCCCGCACAACGGACTCAAAAGGTAACTTAATCTTCTTTCGAGGGAAATGTTCCATCCCTTTCTTGAGAGGAAACTGGAATTTTATATTCCCCTCTTTCATGTCAATGATAGCACCAACGGTGCGTAGAAAAGGACGTCCCAAAATAATTGGACAAGAAGGTTCACATTCAATGTCCATAATAGTAAAATCAACGGGAACATAATTGTCATTGACAATGATAAGAACATCGTCGATCCTCCCCAAAGGTTTCTTTATGGAAGAATCAACGAGACGAACACCAAAAGAACAAGAATCAAAAGGTTTCAATTTAAGCATATCATATATTCTTTTGGGCATAACAGAGGTACTAGCTACAACATCACATAATGCATAGCAAGAGAAGTTATTTATCTTGATTTTAATCATAGGATCCCAACCATCTTCTAGCTTTCTAGGTATGGAGGCTTCTACTCTAAGTTTCTCCTCCCTAGCTTTGATAAGAGCATTAGTGATATGCTCTCTGAAGGCAAGGTTAAGCGTGCTAGTGTGGGGATCTTTAGCCATTCTTTCTAGAAAGGTGACAACTTCCGAGATACTACAATTATCAAAATCAATTTTATCATTATTGAGCAGAATTGTAGTGTCATCTTCTTTGTTTGAATTGCTCTCTATTATAAGAGTTTGAACGTCTTCCCAAGTTTGGGGAAGCATAGGAGCAACTTTAAACTGAGGCTCATACTCTTTTCCTGGAAGACCATGCCATGGGCATAACTCTCCACCAAGACTAACATAATCACAAGGTTTATTACTTTTATAAATCCCGACAGTGGTGATTGGCGTAATGGAAGAAGGGGTGTACTCCTCCCATTTAGTGTTTTTGGTGGAACCCATAGTAGCAAGCAAGCAAGATAACTATTTTTGTCATTTTCGATAAAAGATACTAAAGCAAAACTGAAAGGTAAACTAACAAGACTAAAAGCAAAGGTAAAAGATAGCGTGCAACTCCCCTATCCTGAAGAGTGGAGTCCCCGGCAATGGCGCCAGAAAACTTTGCTTGATGGCTTCTCGCCCCTCGTTGGTTACCCCAAGTGGAAGGTTTGAGATGCAGTGTAGCGGAAGTTTTCCCTTGGCAAAGATACCAAGGATCGATTTCCCCTGAGACTCCCAGTTTCAAAAAGAAGGTGTCAACTGCTAACGGCGCCCGATATATTAGCAATCAACGTGGACCTGCACACAGATACAAATAACTTTGCTCCCAATGAGTACAGAGAGGTTGTCAATCTCTCCGGCCTTGTAGTTTACAAAGGATCAAACGCAAGTGATAATAGTGATAGGTAATGCTGCAATAGTAAGTAAAAGCGTAAAGTAAATAGTGGATGTGATCAATGATGGTAATATGGACCGGGGTCCCATGATGTTCACTAGTGATGTCTCTCTCCCAAAAGACGATAAAACAGCTATGTGAGGTAAACGAATTACAGCTGGGCAATTGACAGAATTATGTGCGCAAACCAATGCTAATTATATTGCAAGAAAGGTAGAGGTTCAAAGCATGGGCGGTACGCCAAGGCAAGTAGACCGAAATCCATCAATGTATACTACTAATCATCCACCTTGAGATATCTATCCAGAACATCTCGCTGGTATTAAGTTGCGAGTCCCACCCATAGTGTAAACTCAAAGCAACAGACAACTGCATTAAAAGAACTTTGCGTAAAGTAAACAATCCTTGCACCCGCGGGCACAAGCACCGTTGTTTTCCCCCTTGTGGCAACAGCACATCCCCTAGACTCATGTTTCTGTCACTCAAGCTAGTCATCGAGGGGCATGAACCCACAATCAAGCATAACGTTCCCTCTTGGAGTCACTACCTACTACCTGGCCAAAGCAATAAATAACAACGGGGAACATGCAAGAATTACTTACGAACATAAATATAAAAGAGGTAGATCAAATATATTACTCAAACACAATCTGAACATAATCTCACAATCCATCGGATCCCAGCAAACTCAACATAGCAACAGCATAAGGATTACATATGTGCCTCGATCATGTAGGGCAGCTCACGAGGACTAATTAGTGAAGCACAAGAACGGGAGGAGAACATCACATAGCTACTGGTCATGGACCCATGGTCCAAGGGAGACTACTCACAACTCATCCGGGAGGCGTCCATGGTGGTGGAGAGGCTCCCGGTGGTGATCTTCCCCTCCGGCAGGGTGCCGGGAAGAGTTCTTCTGGTGCTCCCGATCTTGGAAGCGGCGGCGGCGGCGGAACAGAGATGAGATCGCGAAAAAGGGTTCCCGTCTCGAGGGTTTCGGGACGCGATATAAATATATGCCAAAGGGGGGCATCAGCAGAGGCTCGGGGGGCCCAGGCGCCCCCCCGGCGCGGCCAGGGGGGGCCCGCGCCACCAGGGCGCCTGGAGCCCTGGTGGCCCCCCTCCGGCTGTGCTTTGGCAGCTAGGAAGCTTCTGGAACGCTGATTTTTTATATAATTTTTCCGGGATTTTTCTGGCAGTTCTCGTAACGTGAAAACCTGAAATACAAAAACAGCAGAAAACAGAAACTGGCACTGGGGTGTACTAAGTTAATAGGTTAGTCCAAATATGATCAAAAGTGTATGGAAGTGTATAAATATCATAGCAATATCACCCAAAAGAGGCATGGAGCAAGCAGAAATTATAGATACGTTTTGGACGTATCAGTAATCACTCATGCCGTGTAAGGGTGCCTATTGTAACAAAACCTCTTCTCTGCTTAATTAATATATGAGGCAAATCTTTTGCCTCGGTTTTAAAAAAAAAAGAATCATAGACGAGGCTAGAGTGTGGGTACAAGCGGGTATTACCCCTATGGCCAGTTTTTTTGAACCACCTTGAGGTGTGATCTTTGCTAGTGTCTATAGGCGAGGCTGCTGGTGCCTTGCATGGATTCTTTCTTCTTTTCCTTCCGGTTCTCTGTAACTGTTTTCTTATATCACTTCATCAATGAAAATCAGCAGTCTGTTGCTTTTTCGTCAAAAATAAAGCAATATACAGTCAAGCGATACAAGGTAGAGAAATAGACCTCTTACAAAGCAGATCCCGGGATAACCATGCAGAATGCATGCAACTATGCTGGCGACGAAGGAAACGGGAAAGACAAAGTGCAACGCTACGCTACATCCTAGCACTACTAAGCTGCACAGCAACGCCCTCGGAGGGAGAACGGCGTGAATTATTGCCATTGTCGAGTCAAAAAAGTCATGAGCATGAAACCCTTAGTACTACTATAGCATTTATTATGATACGGTATCATGATATGAAACTCAATCATCTCTTTCTTCATTTAATTCTATGACATCACATCAAAATTGTCTAGTTGGCATGCATAATACTAGTTATGATACTACCATTACGATCAGCCTTAGTACATCCGGTCAGGCACAAACCAAACACATTTACTCTAGGCTAGCCTGGCCAGGCTGAAATTTTCATCCACACACGTCCACGCCAGGCACCACTTTCTCCCAGACACGAGCGCCAGGACGTGAACCAAACTGACTCCAAAAGCCGTCGCGAAGCCACCATGGGTCGCCTCACCGCAGGTCGGCCAATGCAGAATGCACCACGCGAGATGTCCAAACCACGTCGTCGCAGACCACCCACTAACAGGAGCTCTCTCGCCCCGCAGTGCCCCGCACCGAAACGCCCCAGATCCATAAGGGAGCCACCACTTTCATGGGCGTGCCCAACCATCGCGATGTCTTCCGCGCCATCACCACGAGCCAGCAACCCCGCCGCCAATCCGCCTAGCCGCGTCGCCACGCCCCTCGTCAGCGATGCGCTGCTAGTTGAGCATGGTGACCGACGCAGCCTTCGCCCAAGAAGACGACAAAGGGAGCCTCGACGCCGCCAACACCAACCGAGTTCCGCCTGACGGACGACGTGAATCAGTGGCAGCGAGGAGGGATAAGGAGGGTGGGGGTCTGGCCGGTGGCACACTAGGGTTTCCCCAGTCGCCTGTGGGGAGGATGCACTATGGTTTCCTCTGGTCGCCTGATCTCAGTGAACACAAAATTCAAAAATTTATGTATTTTTTTCACCAAAGGTAAACAAATGCGTGATGTTCGTGCCAAATTTCATGGTGTTCGGACATCTGAGTTACTCGTGGCAAAAAAGAAAAAATCAGCCCTGAACATGCAGTTTTTCAAACTCTCTCATATGTCCGAATTTTGTTTCTTTTGTTGAGGGCTACTCAGATGTCCAAACACCACCAAATTTGATAAGAACATCTCGCAATTTTGTGTATTGGTTGACATAAAACATTTTTTTCAATATTTTTGAAATCTCTTTTGATTTTACTATTCACATGGGGAGGAGCTGAGCTCGGAAGCCGAATCGCTGCTCCCCAGAGAATACATACATCTTCTGAACCACTTTGGCGCCGAGGTTAGGAGTCTACCATCTCCGCTGGCGTGGTGGGCTTAGGAACCTTCTGCCATCGAACGGGCGCAGTAGAGAAGCGACGGAAGCCAAGTATCACGATAGTCGTGGACCAACATATGGTTGGATGGTTATGAGGATAGTGGTTTCCTGACAAAACATGGTTCAAGTCCTGGTGCTCGTATTTTCCCGAATTTATTTCAGAATTTTCGGCGATGCATATTCAATGGCAGGAGGTGTTTTCCTCGACTACGAGGCTTCTATGGTGAGTTCGTAAAATCTCAAGATAATATGCCAGTTCAGTTTCTCAGAGATGCTCATAGGGTAAGATACACATGTGCATTTATAAGAGTGAGTGTATGCGTGTATATATAAGCGCTTTGTGTTTGTACTATGTTAAAAAAAAGTGTCACCATGGTTTGCGGGAGAAGAAAAGCAGCGTGGAATTTTTTTTGTCAAGGAAAAGCAGCGTGGAAATTTATTTAATTCATGGGCAAACAAAAGCACTGACGCCCAAAGCCTGGACATTTCTTTTTTTAGGCAATCTCGCGAAGCTTTTATTCAAACTGTCACAATGTTTACAGGGACGAAGGAAAGACCTTCTGGATGGCCGAGCCATACATGACGCCCAGGTCCTAGACTTAAAGCATGCTTCGCTAGATTGTGAGCCTCTTTGTTGGAGCTCCTAAACTCATGAATTACATTACAAGAAATAAAAGAAGTGATAGATATCTTAATTTCCTCTATATGATAGCACCATAAGACGATCCACTCCGAGATTTGATCTCGGCCACCACTCCCTGGCAGTCCGACGCTAGATGTATTCGTTGCACATTCAGATCTTGGGCTAGCGCCAAACCTTCCCTAATCGCCATTGCTTCAAGAGTAGCCGGATCGCCTTAGTTTGTGAATACCATCGTTGATGTACCTGAAAAAGAGCCATCATTGCTTCGGCAAATAGCTGCCACTACTCCATGGCGTCCTCCTCTGCCCACTGCAGCATCCACGTTAACTTTCATATAGAGCTCCGGTGGAGCGAGCCATCCCGAGCCTCTGGCGACCGCTATCCCCAGCTTCTCCTTCTTCGGCGTCAAGTCCTGGATCTCCCTCAAGTAAGCGTTGACAAAACCATGGATTGCATACGGGCTTTTGAAAATGTCTTCGTATAACGCCTTCCGCCTCGCACTCCATATCGCCCATAGCGTAGTCGCACATCTAACGAACTCCACCGACGAAAGAGCTTTCTCCATTGCAAAGATCCACTCCTTGGCACATTCATGTTGATTGATACTTAGCTATCCACAATGGCGTCAGTTGACAAAGCCCAAGTGCTCCGAGACATGGGGCAGTCCAAGAGCGCGTGCCTCCATGAATCATCTGCTCCGCACAATTTGCACGATGATGATGTAGCCATATTACGCCTATGTAGTACAGCAGCTGACGGGACAGAGTTTCTTGCCAAGCGCCACAGAAACACCCTGATTTTAGAGGGAACTTGCACCTTCCATAAAGACTTCCATTCAGCTCCTTCTGCTTCTATATTTAATGTGCCTTCCCTGCCTTCGAGCCAAGCCTCCCTATTACGTTTTGTTCGAACTAGCTTCCGGTAAGCCGAGCTCACCGAAAAATGACCTCTTGGTTCCTCGCTCCAAGCCTAAAAATCTGACACCCGCCTAGTGCATAACGGGATATGAAGAATTGGCTCTGCATCAAACGGTGTAAACACCGTACGAACAAGCTGTTCGTTCCACTCCGCCATAAAGTTGTAATTAGTTCTGCCACACGTCGAGGAGGGTCCGGAACCAGTGAAGTAATTGGCCTTTTGTAACTCTCCCTTGGTATCCAGTTATGAGCCCAAATGTCCGTACTTTCTCCATCACCTATCCGTCGAATAATGCCTTGTGCTAGTACGTCTCTCCCATCAAGAATGCCTCTCCAGATTTGCGATGGGCGGGAGCCCAATTCTGCCTCCATTAGAGATCGGTCCGAGAAATATATAGCCTTCAGTATTCTAGTATTCTAGCACTCAGCGTCTCCGGCTCATCCATTACCCTCCATGCTTGCCTTGCCAACAGTGCCAAATTAAACATCTCCAAATCTCTAAACCCCATGCCTCCCATATATTTTGGCATCGTCATTGTATCCCACGATATCCATGCTGGTTTCCTTCTTCCTTCCTTGCAACCCCACCAGAACTGGCGGATTATTGATGTTACACTCTCGCACAACCCTCTCGGGAGCCTGAAGCAAGACATACAGTATACTGGGATCGCCTGGGCTACTGATTTTAACAGAACTTGCTTTCCTGCAGCAGATAATAATTTTCCCATCCATCCCTTCACCTTCTCCCACACTCTGTCCCTCAGATATTTAAAGGTACCATTTTTTGAGTGTCCCACTTCCGTTGGCATGCCCAGGTAGCGATCACTAAGAGACTCATTATGCACTTGGAGTTTATTCTTCACCCCATCTCTGATAGTTTGAGAGCATCCCTTACTAAAGAATATAGATGACTTTGCATTGTTTACCTTCTGACCTGAAGCCCGACAATAAGTGTCCAGCAGGTTTGATATCCTCTCTGCCCCCTCCACACTCGCCTTGAAAAGCAACAGGCTATCATATGCAAATAGAAGATGGTTTACGGCGGGAGCCGTGGGTGCCACCTTAATACCTACCAACAATGACGACTAAGAACTAGATTTCGGGAGGCACGAAAGGCCCTCTGCTGCTATCAAGAAAAGATAAGGGGAGATTGGGTCTCCCTGCCGTAGCCCTCTGGATGGTTTGAAATTCTCAAGCTTCTCACCGTTAAAAAGAACTGAGAAACTGACACTGGAGATCATAGACATAACTGTATTAATCCAAACCTGTGCAAATCCCAACTTGCCCATAATGGCTCTCAAGTAGTCCCACTCCAGCCTATCATAAGCCTTCATCATATCCAATTTAAGTGCACAAAAGCTGTTATTTTTAGACTTCTTATGCTTCATGAAGTGTAGACACTCATAAGCACATATGATATTATCCGTTATTAGTCTCTCTGGCACAAACACTGACTGTTCTTCAGATATGAAGTCTGGTAAAACTTGCTTCAATCTGTTTGCCACCACCTTCGATGCTATTTTATACAAAACATTGCATAAACTTATCGGTCTAAACTGTGAGAGGAGAGTAGGGTTATTCACCTTTGGTATAAGTACCAAGACTGTCTCATGAATGCACTCGAAGCTTTCCTCCCCTCTCACTATTCTTAGGACAACATTAGTCACATCATCACCGCAAGTGTCCCAATGTTTCTGATAGAACTGCGCAGGGAAACCATCAGGGCCAGGAGCCTTAGTTGGGAACATCTGGAAGAGTGCATGTTTAACCTCTTCTTTTGTATACGGAACACATAGTTCATCGTTCATCGCTGCTGTTACCTTACATGGGACATGTTCTAGCACCTCCTCGACTCCTTGCACTCCTTCAGACTGATAAAGATCCTGGTAAAAACTATTCACCATCTTCCTCAACTCTGCTGGGTCGCTTTCCACCACACCCAGCGCATTCTCAAGAGCCTTAATCATGTTTTTCTTCCTCCGTAGACTAGCCCGAAGATGGAAAATTTTTGTGTTTTTGTCACCTGAGAAAAGCCATTCAATCCTGGCCCACTGCCTCCACATGATTTCTTCACGATGGTATAACTCCACCAATCTATCATTTATCTTGATCTCCACATGCGATGGTGCCACCCGCAACGGATCCGCCCGAAGTTCTTCTAGTTTCTTCTTCAGGCCTTTGATCTCCCGTCTCACAATTCCAAAAGACTTCTTGCTCCATTTGGTAATCCCATTAGAAACAGCCTCCAGCTTATCATGTAGCTCCTGAACGCTTTCACAAGGCCCCAATGCCGCCCATTCCTCGCTCACCGCACCACTAAATCCTTCATGTTTTTCCCACATGGCCTCATACCAAAAGCTCCGTGGTGGTATTATGTCTCTGACTCTGCCAAGGTCTAGCAAAATGGGGCCATGATCCGAAGTAGCAGCCACCTGGTGGTCCAGACTTGCTGAAGGGAAACGAGCCATCCACTAGGGGTTGACCAATGCCCTGTCTAGTCTGCACCTTGTATAAGTCCCTCCGGCCACCTTCTTCTCAAAAGTCCAAGATCTACCTTTGTATCCAATATCCATCAACATGCAAACATCTGTTGTTTCACGGAAAGCCTGGATCTGTGCATTACTACGTTGTCCAATCCCAACATGCCCGCTTGGACGTAGAACTTCGTTAAAATCTCCTATACACATCCACGGCAGCGGGCTCAAAGTGCTTATGTTTTTTAACACAGTCCATGTTTGATGCCGTAGGTGAGTCTGGGCCTCACCATATACGCATGTCATTCTCCATAAGTCCTCTCCGGGTTCCCAACAGAAACATCAAAGTGATAACAAGAGTAACCCAAAACATCAATCTTTATTTCGTTTTTCCAAAACAGACCTAATCCACCACTTCTACCTTGACTATCAATTGCATAAGCTTGATCATAACCCAAAGTACTTGCTAAAGCTTCTACCCTAGATCCTTCAATCTGTGTTTCAACGATACATAAAAGGGTAGGGGCAAATTTCCTCGCGAACTCGCAAAGTTCTTGGACTGTCACGGAGTTGCCCGCCCCGCGACAGTTCCAGCATAAGACACTCATTGGGCCCGGCGGCGCTCCTCATAGGAGCCCGCCAAATTCTTCACAGTCTTGTTCTGAGTTTCTTCATCCGCTTCCTGGATCTTGGTGCGCTTCAGGTCTCTAGTCGGTGGTGGACTAATTACATTGTTGCGAGTTGCAACTATGCCAGTTCATTACCAAGCAGCATACTTGTTTGCTCTTCAAGCCTCAGACTTGTGGAAGGGCCAGACTCGGGCCTTTCCCCCCTCTTCCTGCTGGGATCATCCAACATCATAGCCGCATCTATTTCATTCTGTTCTTCCTCTGCTCTGTAGAGATCATCTCCAACAGAACCCTTCCCAGCGTCTTGATTGCCTGAACGCCCTCCTCTTCTTCCTCCACGACGGCCTCGTCCTCCACCAGGACCAGTGCCTACCCTCATCGTCCAAGAAGCACGGAGATCTCTGAAGACTAGGGCTGATTTTGGGTGCATTCCATCCCCGTGTTCTTTGTATACATGTCCCAGATGACCACAGACCACACACCAGTCGGGGAGACGCTCGTACTTGATCCTATAGATCTGCCTCTCCTTACCCCTGATTATTGAAGCATCATTCTTCAGAGGCTTGTGGACATTGATCTTGACCCACACGCGACAGAAGTTACCCGCAAAGTCGTAGGACGCCTGCTCTACATGCAGTACTTCACCCACCTTGCCAGCTAACGAAGGAACCAGATGAACATGTAGTTCCGGGACGTCATGGATCTGGATCCATATATCCAAAGTATCGAGCTTAACCTTGGATGGTTGCGTAATACCATCATAAGGGATAATGATGACATCGTTCCCCCGAAAATTTCAGGGCCCCTCTTGCATGACTCTTTCCCAATCTCTCAGACAATTGAACTGCAAAGTGTACAGGTTTGGTTCTAGTGGTTTGAAATTCACCGGATGAGCGAGATCCTAGGCAGCTCGCATGTTCCGGAAGAACCATCATTGGCTGTACTCCCTGTCGATATGCACTCGCGTGATTGCCATCCATCTAGTGGCATCCTTAGGAACAGCAGTCTCGTCGACCACAACGTCATCCATGTCCTCCTCTTGGAGCCCTAGCTCCTCCATCAACCGCTCTAGCTCTGTCGCGGACGTAGAGCCGCCGGCTATGGCCGACTTGCCCTCAGGTTCCGCAGCCATCTTCGATCTCTTTCCCGATCTCGTCAGCACCGGGAGTAAACAGCAGGGAAACCCTAAACCTAGCCGCCTGAGACGAGGGGAACACAACCAAGGCCGGGCAGTGCTGCGAGGAGCACCCCTTAATCAGCCCGAGTCGGTTCCCTAGTACAGATCGGCCGGGAGGGAAGAAGCAAACCGGCGCACGCCCTTCCATGCGCTGGGCTGGCCCAATTTCACTTTTTCTGCTTTAGTACGCCAAAAATACGCCCAACGCTTTGCTGGCCCAATTCTACTTATTTATCTAATTTAACAGAAAATTTATGACTCGTACTAACCAACCAGACACACCAAACGTTGTGATAATGTATTTTTTTTCTCCTTTATACATTCTGTAGTCCACGTTTTTCCGTTGTGGAAGTTTTCTAGACCGATTTTTTGTTTTTTGTTTTATTCTATCTATCTTTTCATTTTCTTTTCTTTTATTTTTTCTTTTCTTTTTTAATTTGCCTATTTATTACTTGCTTCATTTTGGGTTTCTTCTGCACCAGTTGTTTTTCATCTTTCTTTTTCGATTTCTTTTCTTTCCAGTTTTCCATTTATTTGGATTTTATTCATTTTTTCTTTGTTCAAAATGCCTGAAATTATTCCAATAACGGTAACCCTTTTCCCGAAATATATAAAATTTCAAGTTCGATTAACATTTTCCCAAGTTTTTATTTTTCAAATTAGATGAATTTTTATTCAAAGTAGATTACCTTTTTTTGAAAATCAATGAACATATTTTTATTTGTTAACTTAAAAAAAAAGATGATTTGTTTTTCAGATGCAACAAACTTCTCGCATAATCGATGAACTATTCCTCAGATTTATGAACTTTTTCCCAAATCCATGAACATTTTTAAATTCTTGATTTTGTTTGGGCTTTTTCAAAAGTCCATGTTCAACTGGTCAACCGTTGACCAAGCGAACAGATTCTTTTTTGGGGGTGATGAGCGAGTAATTGTGGGCCGACCCATGGGAGCGGCTGCGTGAGCGCTAGCTTCCCGAGCTAGGGCGATAAGCTCCAATTAGGAGCACCCCAAAGCCTAGTAGGATGTCAATTCAGAAACATGTACGCTCGCAGATGTGCTGTTCGGAGCCAAATCACCCTAGTTTTGTCGTATATGATGGGAGGAATGTTTTCCTACACAACGGGCGGGGCTAAGTGATCTGTCAAAGCTGTGGGATATCAAAACGTATCGGTTGATGAGCTATTGGCCCAGTGCCGCGCTTTGTTTATCTCGCCGGCAATGACTTTGTCATGGCGAGACAGAAGCTCGCCTCGCTTTAGCATTGCTACTAATGATAGCTTTCTGGAGCGTAGTTTATTTTCCTACACTGTTTTTCATTTGTTTGTTTTTTTTTCTCTTTTGCTCATATTTGAAAAAATATTGTAAATACTTATATCCCCAAACTTAAATTTACTTAACATGTTCGATACCACGAGTTTGAAAAACTGTTATTATTTTGATAGAGTAATTTTTCTAAATGATATAATTCAAGAATAATATCTGTAGTTCGCAAAAAAAAAAAATCTGTGAATTTTTTTAAAATACACGCGTTTCAAAAAATTGTACATGAATTTCAATAACCTGTACATGATTTTGATTACATGTTTATGCAATATATAACAATTGTCACATAGTTAGAAAACGTTTCATATCATTCAGAAAAATGTTTCACGTGTATTTAAAAAAACTATTTAACATGTATTTGAAAATAATAATTAAAAAATTATTTCAAAAAATATATTCATATATTTAAAATGTTAAAATTATACTCCATCTGTTCCAAAATACCTGTTGTGGTTTGAGTTAAAATTTGAATTACAAGTATTTTGGGACGGAGGAAGTAGAAAGTAACTTTTTAGATGTAGACAAAAAATATATTTATTTATTTACTTATTTATTTCAAAATTGGGACGCTGAATTTTGGGACGGAGGAAGTATAAAGTGACTTTGTTCTTCAGTGGTGTTTTTTTTTGTTTTATTACTTATAGTTATATTTCTGTGTGTTAATGTGTCTCTCAAATAACATAGATATCATATCGTGTTTGTTCCGTTGGATGCTGTAGAGATCTTTAAGAAGGGTTCATTAAATATTTGAGATCACGGTATCAGCATATGCTTGCGGAACTGATTTTACAAATCTTGTGCATGCTAATTTGCGTGCTCTTATGATAATCATGGTAGCAGTATCTACTTTCTTTTTAATGATGGTAATTCTCCTCTGAAGCAATGTCTGGGTGCGCTCTTAGGCAGCAGCTTTTGCGCGGATTGCGACCGATCCTCCCGTCCGGAGTCATCTCAATTCTGTGCCAGCAGTATTCGTACCGGAAGTCATCTCAATTCCGTTCTGAGTACCATCGTCTATACGTCCTGCTGCTCTTGCATCTTCATAGGTACGGTGTGACATGGATTGTGGCTCTGCTTCCATCTGGTCTAACCATGAGAATCAAATCATCAGTGCAGGTTTCTTGCTCGGATAAAAGCACTTTAGAGGACTACTTATGGGAAGCTTCCTCCAAGCCAACCAGCAAAAATAAAGAATGAAACCACCCATTTTTTGTTAGACTATGTTTGGTGATGTTGTGATGCAACCGGGCGATTAACTACCAAGTTGTTCCTTAGAGGGTGCTTCTGGCTGTGTGATTGTAATATGGTCATCTACAATGATTGGTGTGTTTGTTTGTTGGATGGCTGCCAATCTCTGTAATTGCCATCATGTTATATAGCTGCCAGTCTCTGTAGCTGTTGTTTGCTACAACAGCGAGTGTGTCTCTTGGAACTTATCAGGTGTGTTGAATCTAAACAGAAAGTCCGTTCAAGATGTCTAAATTCCCTCAAATCCTTCACTTTCCTAGTCTCCTCACTCCCGTGAAACGAAAAAGTGTTTAGTGAGACTGCAAAGGCAATGGCACTCTCGTCACCGGTCGGCCGATCGGACATGCATCCGGCAGATGTTCACCTGCCAAATGCACTCTTGTTTCTCTGCATTAGTTTGTGTGGTATGTTTACTTGCTGAAAACCGTCCTTTTTGTTACCCTCTTATTTTGCGGCTCTAGTTTATGGCTGGCAATTATGATGCAATTACTCATCTACTGCATTTTTGTAGAGCAACAGTCAACAGGCAAACCGTAACAGCAGCTTACTGAACTAGCATTTCAGACAAGACATCAGAAGATGCTTACATGCTTACACGTTGATGCAAGGAGACTTGTGCGTACATTATCGATTAAGCGCAGTGCTGTTTTCAGTATGCTCCTTGCACATAATAAGAACATGTTATGGTTTGTAACGATGAATATTTTATTAACCAAACAAGAATAAATAACATTGTTCTTGTCCCATCTGACTGTTTTGGCGACTGATGTCTCACAAGCTCTGTAGAGCTGTTCGGTTTTCTGAGTTCACATTCATTGCATTAGTTTCATATAAATATTGAAATAAGAATCACATTTTTTTTACCTAGACACATGTTTTGGTATGGTATCCATTTTATTTCCACCCTGAATGGCAATTCAACAAACGCCAATAAATTTTGATTTATATATAAATAGTACTCCCTCTGTTCACTTTTGTAAGTCCGTTAGGACAGCTGAAATTGCACTATATTAGGTGTTGTCTTAAATGTCTAAAAGGTCTTATAAAAGTGAACGGAGGGAGTATGTGTAACTTCTTAATAAATGCAGAAGGACACACTCATGCTATTTTTTCTTCAAAAAAGAAATGAGTGTTTTGTTTTTGCTCTGGTATGCGTCGAATAGTTTGTCCTGGTTTGCTAACTATTTGGTGTAAATTGCCACAACAACTGGCATGTGAACTTCTGTTGAAGGAATACTTTGTCCTTGGCTACACCCTATGTCCATTCACTGATATATACATAACTACTTTCGCGTGCAGAAAATCATATGTAGTTGCTAGAGGGATACTGGCCAAGTGTAGGAGAGGAGCAAAGACGATGAGATGAGTGTCACCAGCGGTCAGATGGTGCAACATCTGCGGAATAAGATGCATTGGGAATTTTATTTGGAGAAGGAAACAGGTGTCCAGCCTAAATTCATGTTCTGGAGCTACAGTAGGAACTGAAGCTGGCTGCAATCGTTCAAGTTGGTGCAACTAGGTCTAGAGAGTGTCGAGCTCAAGGTCTACTTTAGGTGGTGTACGAGTTGACCGTGTCATGTGTTTGTGTTGTACTACTAGGCACTCTTTCATGCCCGTGGACTATGCACCTGGTGAACCGTCTGCCATCTCCGCCAGCTGTTTCTCAGTATCTTTTTGACGGTCTTCGGTCTATGCTCCTGTAATGACAACTTCTTGGTATGGTTCTATAAATGTCGAGGCAGAATCATAAGTCCATCGCTTCTGCAATATTATGGGATTAAAAGGCAACCAGTGAAAACAGAGCTGCTAATTATGGGATTAAAAGGCAACCAGTGAGGAAGAGCTGCAATATTAACTCACTGTTTTGTCATAGTTTGATAGCAAATCTATAATACCTAAATAGTTCATCTCCACTATGCTACTCCCTCCGTCCGAAAAAAATTGTCATCAAAATTGACAAAAAGGGATGTATCTAAAACTAAAATACATCTAGATACATCCTCTTTTATTCATTTTGATGACAAGTATTTTCGGACGGAGGGAGTATTTCTCTAGAAATGCAGACTATCCACCTCAGCAAACTGCCACATCACCGATTATTTTCCTTTTTAATCGATTTTTATTGACATTTTTATATGCCGCTTCGTTTCCAGACTTAAGTGCATACCGAAGCCCAATGGTCTCCATACGCAAACAACAAAGAAGCCCAACTGTCTGTCCCCACGCCCACGGCATACCCTTCGTCTCCACCTCCCGACCGTAATGTCAAAACAAAAAACGCAGCAGTCGCACCAGCTGCCGCCCGTGATGGCGGAGGGGGCGGCGGCCTGCCCGCGCCGGCAGAGGCGCTGCGGCCGTACGAGCTGGTGGTCGCGGCGGCGGAGCTCCGCTCCATGGACTGCAACCTCTGGGCGCTCTGCGACAACGTCCAGGCAGAGGGATTCGGCTCCGCCGGCTTCTCCAATGTCGCTGTCCAGGCCATGGGCGTCACCTACCGTCTAGCGTCTACACCGTCTCCTCATATCCCGAAGCACCTATTTCAGGTGGGCTTCCTTCTCGAATGCAGATGCGGCGACCGAGTATTTAGGATTACGTATACTATCAATGCATCAGTACGTCTATTGGGCTGCACTGTGTGGATGTTTCAGCACGTCTCATCCCCTCCCTTCAGCAAGCAGCACACTGTACATGGGAAGATTGACCCCAAAGACCTAAGTTGGCTATGGTTATCACATCCTCAAATCCCCAAAAGTATGCAGTTTCCATTTTCCTTTGTCATGTGCATGTCAACAAAAAAGAGATTAGTGTTAGATTCTCATGTACCAGATTCAGTTGTTTGCGTTGAAGTTGTTTATATTTATCAGGAGGAAGAGGTCAGTCTTTCCCATCACACTTAGTTGAGTACAATTTTAACTTGATTTTTATTTTTGCAACAATTCAAAACTGCAGGATTCACGTTCATCTTCCCAAGCCTGCACAGTGAATGATAATGGTTTTTGTGATGATACATGAGCTAGTACCATCGCTCATCTTGATCTGCTATTTGAATGACAAAACTTTGGTGGAATTGTACTTCTCTCCATGTTGTTTACAGGCAAGCCAATGTTACAGATCCAGCCAGGATAACTTGACTTCATTGGACATGTACTCTCTCCGTATTGTTTGTAGGCAAGGCATTGTTACAGATCTAGCCAAATTAAATTAACATGTTTGTTCTCCCCATATTCCCTATCTAATGGCTGGTTGTACGTGGGATGTGGCTTGGGCAAAATATTATTTTCGTAATTGTTCGACCATTTGAATGTTTATGGCACATGTAATTGTTTGTACACAAATATCAACTGCAGATAGTGTTGATGGAAGTCTGAGGTATGTTCTCCACATTTAAAAAAATAGATAAGTTTAATTGAGCTATCTGGATTGATGTCTTTTTTATATTTACAATATGTAAATCATTGTATCAGGACCAGTGTAGCTGTATGCCCACGGAATATTTGGTGATAACAGTATTGAGCCTCCCTAAAGTGATCTTAGATATGCATTTGCAGGTTGTGCTTTACGATATACCAAGTGAGAGATTCGACAAGAACTTGTATTTTTCAATTGGAGAGGTTTCTTCATCATTTTTTGGGAAGTACAACATTTAACATGTGTTTGTCCGAGTTATGTTTCCAACCAGTGTATCATCGAGCATTTCTATTCCACAAGTGCCGTAGTTTTCCTTGAAAAAAGAACAATTCTACTTAATCGACAACAGTGGTCATAGGCTAGCATTCAAAGATGTGATTTCCTTTTAGCTTTTGCCAAATATCTTCAGAATTGTACAGTCACTCACCTGATTAATCTTTTGATCTCCATAGATGCTATGTTTGTCACCATATTTAATCCCATTCTACTACTACCTCCGTCCCAAAATAAGGGACTCAACTTTACACTAACTTTGTACTAAAGTTAGTACAAAGTTGAGTCGCTTATTTTGGGACAGACGGAGTATTTATTAAGTAGCCATTCATTGGCCCATGCTTTGCCGATCGATTCAGATCAAGTCCATTGTTCGCTAGAATTTGTACTGTGAGAAGTTCCGAAAGCAGACAAGTTCTTCTTAATCAATTTCAGTTGAAAGTCGACTCCCATAATCCAGAGTAAAAATTGGAATAATTAAGTCTTCATTAGTATCAAGGCACCATTCCATACGTCAATACTCTGAGACACTATTATAGTGCAATTCAGATATCTCAAATCATGTTGACACTCAAGAATAGTTAATACAATAAGATCGAAAATTGGTATCTATACTCTGGCCATGCATCCATTAAGACCCTGCCTACTACCAGTGAAGAACCTATTCTCTTTGCTATTAAATTGTTGACCTTGGAAATTGTAGTGCTGATTTGTGCCTCTATTTAGTTTCAATGCTACTTTTAATGACTACCAAAAGATCCCGCAGCAACGCGCGGGGTGTCTTCTAGTTAGTAATATATGATGTGTCTTCTCCTATAGTAGATGAGCAATTCAGACTAAGAATGCCAACCATTCTTCAAAGCCTAAATCACTCGCAATTGAAATAAATGACACTTGTGGAAGAAATAAATGGCCACAACAGATGGCATGTTTGAAGTTTGGTGAATAACCAATTGCATGTGCAACGCAATCATGTGTAGTTGCTAGAGGGAGAGCGACAATACGCGGGTGGAGATAAAAAACGACTTGCTTCTAGTGTAGTGGCAACGCTGCTGCACTTGTAGAAAACAAGGCTTTGGTTCGGGCCTGGGGAGCCCATTAGTCCCGGTTCACTCACGAACCGGGACCCATGAGGGCATACGTCCCGGTTCGTCTGGCCAGGGGGCCGGCCGGGCCTCGTTGAGCATCTGTCCCGGTTGGTCTGGGCCCATTTGTCCCGGTTCCAGGCACGAACCGGGACCAATGGGCCTCGCTCCTGGCCCACACCCATTGGTCCCGGTTCGTGCCTGGAACCGGGACAAATGGGTGGCCTTTAGACCCGGTTCCTGGTACGAACCGGGACCAATGAGTTTCCTATATATAACCCCTCGCCCACCACTTCCACTGCTCTGTTTTTTCTGGCCAGTCGGGGGGAGCTTTGTGGTGCTCTAGCTAGCTCACCTCCTATGCACATGAGGTGTTCGATGAAATGCCCGCGCCATACTAGTTAAGCTTTTCTCCTCTCGAAGCTCGAACTCGAAGCTCCATTTTCTCCTCTACGTCCCAACCAGCTGATGGCGTGACGATCCCCCGCGGGAACACTTCCCTTTGATCTCAAAAAAGAAAAGGAAAAACCACTTGAATTATGGGTGTCATCAGTGGGTTGCAACCTCCAAGGAATGAGATGCGGTGGGAATTTGATTTGGAGAGAAACACAAATTCTATGGAGTCATGTTCTAGATCGGTACCGAGCATGTAAGCCAGCTTCATCCATCTAATTTGTTGCAATTTCGTCTAGAGAGTGACGAGTTGCAATTCAATGTTCCGGCGGACCACATTGGGCTTGGTCCAGGCGGTTGGATGGGCAGTGACTCGGTGGATGAGCGTCGTACGTGTGTGGTCTCTCTCCTGGAACCCATCCTCGAGCAGTGATGCCACAAAATAGTTTCGCACTAGCAACACTGGGAGTAAAGGAACATGTCGAAGAGAAGAAATCCACTTCCGTAGAGTATGCTAAAATGATTCTTTACATTGGGTTTCGTACAATTTTTAATGTAATTTTCTAAAAAGGGTTTAGAAATATTAGATTCTTCTTGTTCCGTTACACAATAAAGTTAAGTAAAGTTCATTATACGTGATCAACCTTCCGGTCCCAACTTCTATGATTGTAAATGTAGGTCTGTAATAGACTAAAGTAGACAAACCAGGCTAGTAATAACATTTCATTTTTTTTAGGGGAAAGTAATAATATTTCATTTGCTTTGGCCCATCTGTGGTGCTGGCCCATTTTAGCAGCAGCAGCGCTAGGAATAAATGTCCGCCGCCGCCGAGCCAACACCCAGCTCCACGACCACCATGGATTCGCTTCCGATCCCCGACGATATGATGGTGGAGATCTTCCTCCACCTCGCCAACCCACGCGATCTCATCCGCGCCTCTGCTGCCTGCGTCTCCTTCCGCCGCCTCGTCGCCGATGCCTCCTTTCTCCGGCGGTACCGCAGGCTCCACGCACCGCCCCTCCTCGGCTTCCTCGCCCGACGGCCGCCCCATAAACACCCACGCTTGTATTTCTACCCCGCCGTCGCTCCTCACCCCTCCGCGCCTGCAGCCAGCGCCGTCGCCCTTGTCGGAGACTTCTCCTTCTCCTTCCTCCCTGCCCCCGCCAATGAGTATGAGATACGAGATGCCCGTGGTGGCCGCGTCCTGCTGACCAGATCTTCATTGGATAATTATTCTCCGGTGGTGTGCGATCCTTTGCACCGGCGATATGTCCTGCTTCCTCCAATCCCTGACGACCTTTATCCGAGACCTTCCTATTGCCTGACGGTGATAATGATGAGGAGGAGACGTCATTCAGAGTAATCTGGATGGCAATGTCCGGAATTAAGCTGGTCACCTTTATCTTCTATTCTGAAACCGGACAATGGCGAGCCGGTCCATCCACACGCCGGAGCGGGATGGATCTCTTGTCCCGCCAACAATACGCGTATGGTTGCTTCTTCTGGTTGACAAATTTGACGGAAATGCTTCTGCTTGATACCCGTAGGATGGAGTTCTTCTATGCCGCCGCCCCACCCAGAACCAGAGGTTTTTCTTATTCGGATATAGCCATTGTGGAGGAAGGGGAAGGCAAACTTGCCATGTTTGTGCGTGCATATGAAAGATCTTGCCGGAAATATACCATTAGGATAAACAACGGTGGTACTTCCAGCCACTGGGAGTGGGAGATGGAGATGAAAATGCCAGTGGGTTCTCATTACTTCTTCATAGGATCAAAGGGCAGACATGCATTCATATGTAGGTACGCCACCTTATGGCGTTATTCCGGCTGTTTCTCACTGGACAGCAAGACATTTCAGCTTAAAAGGGTGTGTCATTCAGAGCGCAGCATGACTAATATGTATACATATAGCAACTTCCCACCATCATTGTTGTCGACACCGACCGTATCAAGTGGTAAACTTTCTGCCCTATCATTTCTATTTCCTTTCTATCATTGTTATAAAACAATTCAAGTGATGCTGGATAGTTCGTTGTTTTCATTGGTAACTCTTGCTTACATGATTGGTAGTGATTAATTGTTATATTTAGTGTGCTTGTGGCATGGCTAATCAAGCCTCACTAACATAACTGTGAGTTTTTGTTTGTATGTGTCCATTTTAATGTCATTAAAGTAAACCAATCAAAATTATGAAAGCGAACAAGGTCGCAGATCACAATAATTAGTTCTGAGAGATTGTTTTATGGTCTAGCTAATGGTTGAGGAATTCAAATTTGAACCAGAACATTAAAGTTTGAGGAGTGAATTGTAGAAAACATCGACATTGAATGCCAGGGTCGCAGAAACCACACTTCTACGGTTTTGTGCCAAAAACCACTAATTCTGAGCCTAATATTTTGCAAAAAAACACTAGTCGGCAGTTGATGCCGTTTTGAGCACGATTATGACAGCTGGGTCCCACTGAACAGGGTGACGTGGCATGATATAACAAAATCACAAATAGATAATATAACATAGACTAAACTGTAAAAGGGCCTGTAAGAGGATAAGGTCTGGCTCCTCCTTCCTCTCCTCAGCCGTGCGCACGAGCTCCCGACCGGCGATCTCAGCATGGACGATGGCTCCGCGACGCCCCGCCTCCTTCTCCTCCTCCTTCTCTCTCGCCGCCACTCCTTCCTCACACTCCCCTGCATCGGCCTCCCCTTGCTGCTCACCTGCATCGGCGCCGGTGACGTGACCAGGAGTCGCGATGACTGCCCGCTTAGGTGTGGTGAGTGAGGGCGTGAAGAGGAGGCACGACGACGGCGGCCAGGGATGAGCTCCAGCCGGAGTTGCGCGTCAACAAGGGGCATGGAGCTGCGGTACATGTCCCTCAATGGTGAGCTTTGCTGCCGGCGGTGCCCTCCCCTATCTCGCCTATCTCTCTCTGAGCATCGGTGCCCTACCCTATCTCTCCCGTCTATCTCTGATGCGTGCCTAATGCTCAAGCCACCGCCGATGGGTCTCAATCATCGCTGCTCGATGCTGAAGCAGGATTCACCGGAGCTCGTCCATGGCCACCTGATGCTCAAGCCGCCACCTGATCCACAACCCCTTGCCCGCCCTAGTCCACGTCGGACTTTCCCTGTGCCCCGCCGCCAGCGTTCACCACCGGGCCGGTGGGAGATGAAGATCACGATCTCACGGAGGACCCGGTTGCTTTTTGGCAGGGGTTCTTTCGCAAAACAAAATTGTATCCAATGTAATTGACAGTTTTTTGCCACGTCACCCAGTCCAGCAGGACCCATCTGTCATAATCATGTTCAAAACGGACTAAGCCGCTGACTAGTGGTTTCTGCAAATAATTAGGATCGGAATTAGTGGTTTTTGGCACAAAACTGTAGAAGTGTGTTTCTGCAATCCTAGCCTTTAATGTCGATGTTTTCTGCAATTCACTCAAGTTTGAGAGAACAAGGGGACGGGACGGGACTCAAAGTACCTATTCTAAGCAAAAGTCATATATATCATCCTCCCAGCCAACCCGCAAAAACAATAAATATAACCACGCAATGCTGATCATATGTCTGTCAATCTTAGATAACACAATGTTCAGAGTTGGATGTTAATGTTGAATATAGCAAGCTATCATGCATGATTACATTTTTCTCTACTATTGTTACAGCAGTATTTTCGTTGTTAGAACAATTTTTGTTAACTTGAACTATTTGGCAAACAAGGCCCGAGAGATGATGCACCAGCAGCTGCAGCTCCAGCTCCAGCAGCAGAGTAAGCATCTTCAGAATCTTTCTTTACACAGTTTCTGTTTTGTTTCATTCATCTTATATGTCCAATTTCGAATGCTTGTAGGTCACCAAAGAAGGCCAAGAAGTGAACGTTTGACCTGAAGCTTTAGGTTGTTCGTTGGGCGCTTTAATCGCCTTCGCGTTGTACACAACAGGCGCTAGTGCTGCTGCTGTTTCCTTTTTTTATTCTTGTAGCGCTCGAGCGTTGAAGGCAGAGGCTCTATCGCAGGTGTTAAACAAAAAATGATTTTCTTTTTTTTCCTAAGCGCCTATATAAGCGTCTTTGCATTGAAGATGCCCTTACACGTTGATGCAAGGAGACTTGTGCGTACATTATCGATTAAGCGCAGTGCTGTTTTCAGTATGCTCCTTGCACATAATAAGAACATGTTATGGTTTGTAACGATGAATATTTTATTAACCAAACAAGAATAAATAACATTGTTCTTTTCCCATCTGACTGTTTTGGCGACTGACGTCTCACAAGCTCTGTAGAGCTGTTCGGTTTTCTGAGTTCACATTCATTGCATTAGTTTCATACAAATATTGAAATAAGAATCATATTTTTTTTACTTAGACACATGTTTTGGTATGGTATCCATTTTATTTCCACCCTGAATGGCAATTCAACCAACGCCAATAAATTTTGATTTATATATAAATAGTATGTGTAACTTTTTTACCTAATAATAAAGAAAATAGGGTTTCAACCCGTCCGTCAGATCATTTTGCAAAAAAAAACCTATACTTTCTTGAAATCAACCCGCAGTCCAAACATAAGTCAGCCGAACTGTTATTTTACGTCATCGGTATGTTTGCAAAAAAGCCCCTCAGTTTCTTTGAAATAAACCCGCAGTCCAAGTTAGAAAACATCTGGACCAAAGCCAGTCGAGTGCCGCCCGTACGCCGCGCCCGGAGCCAGGCGCCCGAGGCCGAGCTCCCGAGCGCGCCGCCGCCTCGACCTCGCGACCTGCCGGCGACCGGATCCTCGCAGGAGATGAGTGCCCCCGTGCCCTGCTCCCTCCTCTCTTCCTCCGTCTACTCTCACCTCGCTCATCCCCCGATCTCTCTGTCCCCAGAACAAACAGGACCATGCCATGGCCTCGGATCTGCACCACCGTCGCCGGAGAACAACGCCCACCACCGGTTCTTGATGGCTTCTCGCCCCTCGTTGGTTACCCCAAATGGAAGGTTTGAGATGTAGCGTAACGGCAAGTTTCCCTTGGCAAAGATACCATGGATCGAATCCCGTGAGACTCCGAGGGTCGACAAGAAGGTGTCAACGGCTAACGGCGGCAGATACTTAGCGGTTGACAGGACCTGCACACAGATACAAATAACTTTGCTCCCAACAAGTACAGAGAGGTTGTCAATCCCTCCGGCCTTGCTGTTTACAAAGGATCAAACACTAGGAAATAGAAACAGGAAGTAAATATAGGGTGTGATCAGTGGTGGTGATATGGACCGGGGTCCCATGATGTTCACTAGTGATGTCTCTCTCCCAAAAGACGATAAAACAGCTAAGCGAGGTAAACAAATTACAGCTGGGCAATTGACAGGATTATGTGAGCAAACCAATGCTAACTATGCTGTAAAGAAAGGTAGAGGCTCAAAAGCATGGGCGGTATGCCAAGGCAAGTAGACCGAAATCCATCTGCATCTACTACTAATCATCCACCTTGAGATATCTATCCAGAACATCTCGCTGGTATTAAGTTGCGAGTCCCACCCAAAGTGTAAACTCAAAGCAACAGGCAACTGCATTAAAAGAACTTTGCGTAAAGTAAACTATCCTTGCACCCGCAAGTACAAGCACCGTTGTTTTCCCCCTTGTGGCAACAGCACATCCCCTAGACTCATGTTTCTGTCACTCAAGCTAGTCATCAGGGGGCATGAACCCACAATCAAGCATAACGTTCCCTCTTGGAGTTACTACCTACTACTTGGCCAAAGCAATAAACAGCAACGGAGAACATGCAAGAATTACTCAAGAACTAAAATATAAAAGAGGTGAATCAAATATATTAATCACACACAATCTGAACATAATCTCATAATCCATCGGATCCTAGCAAACTCAGCAGAGCAACAGCATAAAGATTACATATGTGCCTCGATCATGTAGGGCAGCTCACGAGGTCTAATCCATGAAGAACAAAGAGGGGAGGAGAACATCACATAACTACTGGTCATGGACCCATGGTCCAAGGGGGACTACTCACAACTCATCCGGGAAGCGTCCATGGTGGTGGAGAAGCTCCCGGTGGTGGTCCTCCCCGCCGGCAGGGTGCCGGGAAGAGTTCTCCTGATGCTCCCGATCTTGGAAGCGTTGTGGCGGCGGAACAGAGACGAGATCGCGAAAAAGGGTTCCGTCCTCGAGGGTTTCGGGACGCGAGGAATATATATGCAAAAGGGGGTCACCAGAAGCGGAGAGGGGGGCCCAGGCGCCCCTTAGGGCGGCCAGGGGTGGGGCCGCCTGGGCTGGCCGCCTGGGCTGCCCCTGGCTCCCCTCTTGCCCCACTTTGGTTTTTCTCGAAGCTTCCTATACGCTGATTTTTTCTGTATTTTTCCCGGAATTTTTGGAGCACTTTTAATATGGGGGTAATCTGAAATAGAAAACAACAGAAAACAGGAACTGGCACTGTGGTGCACTGAGTTAATAGGTTAGTCCAAATATGATCAAAAGTGTATGGAAGTGCATAAATATCATAGCAATATCACACAAAAGAAGCATGGAGCAAGCAGAAATTATAGATACATTTTTGACGTATCAACATCCCCAAGCTTAATTCCTGCTCGTCCTCGAGTAGGTAAATGATAACAAGCATAATTTCTGTGGTGACATGCTACCAACCATATAAGAACTTTTTAAGTAAAGCAATCAAGGCATGTAATTCAATTCAAGTCATAACAAGCAAGAGTCTATATTAGCATTGTAACAAGTAACATAAGAACATAAAGGTGCAAGAGCTCTCGCTGTCCGTGACTCGAATGTCTCCAAATGGTGTTTGCGTGCAAGAAAGGGGATAGGGATATACGAGAGAGTAAAACATAGTTTTTATATTGTTGAGAACTTAATCTACTAAAGTTTCACACTTGGTCTTCTTTGGAATCTTATCTTGACTCATCCCCAGACCAACAGCCAGGTACAAGTCAAAATGATCCACTCCCTTTCGATATTTTGAGCACTCATGCAATGGATGAGCGTAAGCAAGAAAGTCGACACTTAGGATGGCAAAGAGAGAAATGATGGAGGGGGAAGACAAAAAAGGTGTGAAGGGCTCACATCAATGAGGACAATCATCGGCGAGAGAAAGCCAAATGATAGATATGATGTGAGGAGTAGGGATTGCCATGCAACGGATGCACATATGAGCTAAGGTAAGCTCTCCAATGGAACTAGTGGGGGTGCATCCAACTTGCTTGCTCAAGAAGACCTAGAGCTCTTTTGAGGAGGCTCATCATTGGAATATAAAAGCCAAGTTCTAGTGTGAAGGTCCCCACATAGCTATATGCATGAATGATAATCTCTATGGAGTACAAGGTATAAGATGGAGTACGAGTGTGGATCTCTCAAAAGAAATAGTAGTGTGCCCCCTTCTCTCTTTTTATTTCTTTTTCTCTTTTTTCTATTTTTATTTTTATTTTTTTGTGGCCTCAATGGCTCTTTCTATTTAACTCTCATTTGTCCTCTTTGGGATCTTTTGATTTTGTCCTCTTTGGGATCTTTTCCTCACTTTAGGGGCAACACTCTATGTATTACAAGAAGTATAGAAGATCTTTCACACTTTACAAAAGTACTCAACATAAAGAAAATGAAACTATTATGATGTATGCAAATGTATGCCTCTGCCAGTGTAGCAGGAAATGCAATGATACTAGCGCGTCATGTAGCAATGATTAGGGCAAGGCCCAACTAGCATGCGGCTCATCGATCAAGCAAAAAGCATGTATGACATGAAGATCAAGTCATGAGAAGATGGATGTTGCATGGCAATGTATCTCGGAAAGGCTATGGAAATGCCTTCATAGGTAGGTATGGTGGCTGTTTTGAGGAAGGATATAATGAGGCTTATGATGACAGAGCGTATCGTGCCAAGGATTTGGATGCACTGGCGAAGTATGCGCCAACTCTCGAGGTGAGAAAGGGCAATGCACGGTACCGAAGAGGCTAGAAAAATATGGATAGGTGGAAGTGTCAACTTTCGAATACTCACATTAGTCCGAAGAACTCATGCACTTATTATCGGTAACTCCCAATCTAATTAGGAGGTTCACAAAGAGACAAGTACCCCAAGGAGGTGTGTATGGGGGTTTGGTTACCCTTGCGCATCCTCGACCCATGGTACGTGAGTGTACTCTAATATTCGATCCCTCCAAAGATTAGTGATCCATTTAGTAGCTAAAGTTCTCAACTATTTTGTAGGTTTTCGAAAATAAACACGGATTGCCCAAAATACGACATCTATCACTAATAGGCTAAAGCTCTTGACACCAAAAGTTCAGACATTACTCATGGCAATTCCTCAAAACTATTGCAAATTACTACTAAAATTAAATAGCAACCTCAATTACCTACTTTAAGTTAAGACACACAACTCAGTGCAACAGGCAAACTCTCTTAACAAGATAATCATGAAAACTCAGGAGAGTTCAACAACCAACTAAACAAAATCTCTTTAAAAAGAAAAGCATGAAAACTAACAGCTAAACATGACAGCAGCTATGGAAAGACAAAGAACACGCACAGCAAAGATAAGCATGAAAATCCTATGTTGTGTTCTAGGTTGAAGTGGAGCGTGTTTCTCTCCCACACAAAGAAAGCTGGGTTCTAACTTGTTATGAACAGCAAGCAAAGCTAAAGAAAATAAAAAAAGGAAACTAAGAGCAAGACGCTCCAAGCATAGCACATAACGCATGAAGTGATTAAAATATAGTGGAACGAAAGACGAACTGATAATAGTTGATGGAGAAGGGGATGCACGGGGGCATCCCCAAGCTTAGACGCTTGAGTCTTCTTGAATATTTCTTGGGGGTGCACGGGGGCATCCCCAAGCTTGAGCGTTTGACCCTCCTGGATCTTCTTTTATCATCTTCCCTCGCACACTTGAAAACTCCCTTCATACATAACTCATCATAATCTGATTAGCGAAGTTAGTACCCATAATAAAATAATTTTTCCCTACTGGAAATAAGGATAATCTTGAAGAGCTACTGTTTCTCAAGATTGCCAAAAGGTTTTTGCAAAGAAAAAGCAAGCTCAAGGTTTGCAAAACGAAGAAAAGGCAAAACATGACAGAATCTGTGAAAAACAGACCAGCAGGTAGTAAACAATTTTTTCGGGGCACTTCTGTAACTCAAATCAAAAAACTCAGAACAGACGCTCGAAAGCTAATTGTATAGAGCACTCTGTCAAAAAAATTCAGATCAAAAAGATGATCTGGTGATTTTATACGAATTTTTCTGTCCAAGGACAGAATCTGTTTTCTGGACAACACGTCACAACTTTTGAACTTTCTTGCAATCAGAGGCTAAACTTGGTACAAAGCTGAAAAGAAAAGATACAATGATGATGCTACTGTAGTAACAAACATCAGGACACAACAAAAGCAAAATAAAACCTAATTCGTTGTGGGCTGCCTCCCAAAAGCACTTTCTTTTATGCCTTTAAGCTAGGCATAATGCAAAGAGATCAAGTTTTATCAAGAGTAAGAGAATAGCTAGCCCGTGTAACGGACTCAAAAGGCAACTTAATCTTCTTTCTAGGGAAGTGTTCCATCCCTTTCTTGAGAGGGAGTTTGAATTTTATATTCCCCTCTTTCATGTCAATGATAGCACCAACGGTGCGAAGAAAAGGACGTCCCAAAATAATTGGACAAGAAGGTTCACATTCAATATCCATAATAGTAAAATCAACGGGAACATAATTTTTATTGACAAGGATAAGAACATCGTCGATCTTCCCCAAAGGTTTCTTTACGGAAGAATCAACAAGACGAACACCAAAAGAACAAGGATCAAAAGGTTTCAATTTAAGCACATCATACATTCTTTTGGGCATAACGGAGGTACAAGCTCCAACATCACATAAAGCATAGCAAGAGAAGTTATTCAACTTAATTTTAATCATAGGATCCCAACCATCTTCTAGCTTTCTAGGTATGGAGGCTTCTACCCTAAGCTTCTCCTCCCTAGATTTGATGTGAGCATTAGTGATATGCTCCGTGAAGGCAAGATTAAGTGTGCTAGTGTGGGGATCTCTAGACATCTTGTGAAGAAAACTAATAACTTCAGAAAGGGTGCAATTATCAAAATCAAGGTCACTACTATCAAGTAAAGTGCTAGTGGTGTCCTTTAGGCTCACTTGTTTGGTAGCTTCTATGGTCATAGGAGTTTCTTCTACGGTTGAGGTCATAGCATCACCATTAATAGGTCCAATGGGACTAGGAGTGCATTGGGTGCTAAGAGTTTGGATATCCTCAACAACTTGGATAGTAGTAACAGTGTGGTGGGTAGGAAGGCTCTTCATTCTATCTTCTTCCTCCTTTAGGGGTGCAACCACTTCAGGTTTAGCTGCCATTCGGTTTATCAAAGTGGCTTGTGTGTGGGACATATTGGAAACTTGGGTCTCAGTGATGGTGAGCCTCGTCTGGAGGTTAGAAATCTCAATATTTAGGCTCTCCAGTTGTCTACCAATGTCTTGCAAGATAGCAGTATGCTCATCTAATTGCCTTGAGAAGGTCTTGTTTTGTTCATATTGTGTGTGCATGTAGTTCTTAGTGGCCTTCTCTATTTCTAGAAGTTTCTCATAACTAGGCATGTCTCTATCTCTAGGGGTGGAGTTCTTGGTGCTAGGATAAGCATTGTTGTTCCCATAGGAATTAGAGGGGAACGGTCTAGGGTTGCTACCAAAATTACTCCTATAAGCATTATTATTGAAATTGTTTCTAGAGATAAAGTTCACATCTACTTGATCTTGAGCAATCAAAGAATTTAAAGGAACATCATGAGGATCAATATAAGATTGCTTGGAAAGTAGAGACATGATCAAGTCAACTTTTTCATTTAGGGAGGAAATCTCCTCGACAGAGTTTACCTTCCTACCTGTTGGAGCGCGTTCGGTGTGCCATTGGGAATAATTGGTCATCATCTCGTCGAGAAGCTTCGTGGTAGCACCAAGTGTAGTTGACATAAAGATTCCTCCCGCGGCCGAATCTAACAAGTTCCGCGAGGTAAAGTTCAAGCCTGCATAAAAAGTTTGGATAACCATCCAAGTAGTCAAACCATGAGTAGGGCAGTTCTTGACAAGAGATTTCATGCATTCCCAAGCTTGGGCAACGTGTTCATTATCCAATTGTTTAAAATTCATTATGTTACTCCTTAATTGGATAATTTTAGCAGGGGGATAGTACTTCCCAATAAAGGCATCCTTGCACTTGTCCCAAGAATCTATACTATTCCTAGGCAAGGATTGAAACCAGATTTTAGCTCCTCCTCTCAAGGAGAAAGGAAAAAGCTTAAGCTTAACAATATCACTATCTACTTCTTTGTACTTTTGCATATCACAGAGCTCAACAAAATTATTTAAGTGCAAAGCAGCATCATCTCCAGCACCGGAGAATTGATCTTTCATAACTAGGTTCAGTAAAGCAGGTTTAATCTCATAAGAAGGTGCTGAAGTGGCAGGTGTAGCAATAGGCGTGCAGATAAAGTCATTGTTGTTATGACTAGTGAAGTCACACAACTTGGTGTTCTCGGTGGAATCCATAGCAGCAGCAAGCAAGATAACTATTTTTGTGATTTTTTATACAGGACACTAAAGCAAAAACTTAAAAGGTAAACTAACAAGACTAAAAAGCAAAGATAAAAGATAGCGTGCAACTCCCCTATCTTGAAGAGTGGAGTCCCCGGCAACGACGCCAGAAACTTTGCTTGATGGCTTCTCGCCCCTCGTTGGTTACCCCAAGTGGAAGGTTTGAGATGTAGCGTAACATCAAGTTTCCCTTGGCAAAGATACCAAGGATCGAATCCCGTGAGACTCCGGGGGTCGACAAGAAGGTGTCAACGGCTAACGGCGGCAGATACTTAGCGGTTGACAGGACCTGCACACAGATACAAATAACTTTGCTCCCAACGAGTACAGAGAGGTTGTCAATCCCTCTGGCCTTGCTGTTTACAAAGGATCAAACACAAGAGGTAATAATGATAGCTATGACTGCAACTAGGAAATAGAAACAGGAAGTAAATATAGGGTGTGATCAGTGGTGGTGATATGGACCGGGGTCCCATGATGTTCACTAGTGATGTCTCTCTCCTAAAAGATGATAAAACAGCTAAGCGAGGTAAACAAATTACGTCTGGGCAATTGACAGGATTATGTGCGCAAACCAATGCTAACTATGCTGTAAAGAAAGGTAGAGGCTCAAAAGCATGGGCGGTACGCCAAGGCAAGTAGACCGAAATCCATATGCATCTACTACTAATCATCCACCTTGAGATATCTATCCAGAACATCTCGCTGGTATTAAGTTGCGAGTCCCATCCAAAGTGTAAACTCAAAGCAACAGACAACTGCTTAAAAGAACTTTGCGTAAAGTAAACTATCCTTGCACCCGCAAGTACAAGCACCGTTGTTTTCCCCCTTGTGGCAACAGCACATCCCCTAGACTCATGTTTCTGTCACTCAAGCTAGTCATCAGGGGGCATGAACCCACAATCAAGCATAACGTTCCCTCTTGGAGTTACTACCTACTACTTGGCCAAAGCAATAAACAGCAACGGAGAACATGCAAGAATTACTCAAGAACTAAAATATAAAAGAGGTGAATCAAATATATTACTCACACACAATCTGAACATAATCTCATAATCCATCGGATCCCAGCAAACTCAGCAGAGCAGCAGCATAAAGATTACATATGTGCCTCGATCATGTAGGGCAGCTCACAAGGTCTAATCCATGAAGAACAAAGAGGGGAGGAGAACATCACATTACTGGTCATGGACCCATGGTCCAAGGGGGACTACTCACAACTCATCCGGGAAGCGTCCATGGTGGTGGAGAAGCTCCCGGTGGTGGTCCTCCCCTCCGGCAGGGTGCCGGGAAGAGTTCTCCTGATGCTCCCGATCTTGGAAGCGTTGCGGCGGCGGAACAGAGACGAGATCGCGAAAAAGGGTTCCGTCCTCGAGGGTTTCGGGACGCGAGGAATATATATGCAAAAGGGGATCACCAGAAGCGGAGAGGGGGGCCCAGGCGTCCCCCTAGGGCGGCCAGGGGTGGGGCCGCCTGGGCTGCCCCTGGCTCCCCTCTGGCCCCATTTTGGTTTCTCTCGAAGCTTCCTGTATGCTAATTTTCTCTGTATTTTTCCCGGAATTTTCGGAGCACTTTTAATATGGGGGAAATCTGAAATAGAAAAACAGCAGAAAACAGGAACTGGCACTGTGGTGCACTGAGTTAATAGGTTAGTCCAAATATGATCAAAAGTGTATGGAAGTGCATAAATATCATAGCAATATCACACAAAAGAAGCATGGAGCAAGCAGAAATTATAGATACATTTTGGACGTATCAGTTCTTCGACCACAACAACCGGATCAAGTTGCCCCGCCTCCGATCTACCCGTTCCCGGCCACCCCAACCTCTCCTCGTCGTCGGGCGCGCAGAGAGACGGCCATGGCCGCCCCATTACCGACCGCCGCCGGCCAAGGTCTTGGAGGAGACCGTCGAGGTCTTGGAGGGGTGGTTATTGAGCACAAGCTACGGTGAGTTGTCGGCTGTGTGACAGAGGAGACCGCCGAGGTCTTGCAAGGGCGGAGTTTGCTGACTCTATTTCTGGGTTGGCCCTTGAGAGGGAAACCAAGGCAAAATTCATCCAATTTCAGGTGCATATATATATATCTATACCTTGGGTTTGAGTCCCTAGCTAACTTGGAGCATTGCACGCATTGTTAAATATAGTTAGTTTCTTTAGTTTACTGGCAATTGTGATAAGCAGAGCAAATACGTGCTTGGTTTTATTTTGATAAGTAGCTGGCATGATGTGATTTACTAGGTATTAATTTGGAAAAACTAGGCCTGGAGATAATATGCCTCCCTTTTTCTGAGGATAGTGACTTGTGCCGTAATCTAATTCAATAGGTTTATATGATAAGCTTCTTCATCTATGTTAATTTTAACCTCTGTTTATAGAACTCTGGTTGTGTTAACAATTTGAGACATCCTTAAAGACCTTATGGTTGTTTTCCATGTTTGCATGATAATTGCTTGCTGAAGTAACTGGTCCTTCAGCTGTACACTGTAGTTAGGGAAATCCATAATCTTCATATACTTAAAGCATGACATTTACCTGGAGATAGTGTGCCTCCCTGTTTTGTGCAACAACTGATTGTGGTGATATATTGTGGCCAAATTGAATGAGCTTATATGATTAACTTCTTCATCCACATTTTCAGTTTGGTTTATGGAAATTGAACTACTGTCGTGTTAACACACTCAGCCAGGGCGTCGACGCGCTCTATCAGCCTCGTGGGGCTTGCGGGTTAAGTAGGTTGTGCCCACTCCATCAGGATGTCCTCCCCTACTGTTAGTGTTAACTGATTAATCATGCACATCCATTGAAGCAAAGATTCAGACAAATGTTTGATTCACTATAATTAATCAATCAGCAAAAGACCAATTGTTTAATCCTACTAGCTAGACACTCCATCAATCCAATCCAGTGAGTTTAAATTGATTAATCCGACACATCCTTAAATTATGAAGAGTAATGAAAATATTTTGGTGTTGGAGGAGCAGCCAGCAAGTGCAGTTTGCAAACCAAATGCAGTTTCTATGAAGAACACTGATTTGCGACCTCAGCTCAGCCATATTGAACAGATTGATTACTCTATGAAATAGGAGTTAGCCCATAATAGTAATGCCACTCCAATATTGGAGGAAGTGTTGATTGAGCCGAGAAACTTACTTGACGATGAAAGAAACGGCTTGCTTCAAAGTTTTGTACTCCTACAGATAGCAAACAAAAGGAGAAGGGTGAAGAAGTCAAGCAAGCTATTGGAGAGGTCAATTGAGGAGATCGGAGGTACTTTATGTGCTCTCAAAAGTAGCTTTATTCAGTTTGAGTGGATTTTGTGGCCTAACTTCCAGACTAGCACTTTGGAAGAAGTTAGAATTTATGTTAATACGACTTTAGTTTAGCCCGACTGAAATAAGGGGCAATACTTAATTTTGTACTGTATGTATATGTGTACTTTGCTGTTTGCTCAAATCTACATCTTAATACCGCCCTATTTTCGAGGATTCTAATTTTTAGGCTGGAATCAACAAGCCCACATAATCTTCAGTCTTCAACAATTATGTTTTGCTTCATGTTCTATGATCAGGTTGTAATATGCTGGTGCGGTGCTGCCCTACTTTGATTTGGGGATTCATCTGGGATTTAATTTTGACCGAACAAAGCTGGTTTATTAGCTGCCGGCTGGTGTCACCCAATGGTACTGTGCTACGGAGAGAGATGTTTTTCAAGAAATAGAAGTGGCCAGTTAGTTAAGTTGAGGATGTGTGCCTCCTCTTCTTCAGGCCTGTAGCTTGTGGTTTCAGTCGGATAGTTAAAGTTGCATTTTCAGTCGGACACATGTTTGTTGTTTTGCCTGCTTTTTTCTTGACTGCGCACTCTCTCTATTCGTTGTCGTGCAATGCTGAAGTTGTTCATGCGGTGTGGTGGATGAAAGTGAGTACCAGACTAGCACTTTGGTTGTCCCTATTTGGTGATAAAAAGCTGTGACTGCATATTGAATCAATAATGTTTCTTTTCAGCAATCCTTCTGCTATTGCCACCGCTTCTGATTCATCAAGATATCTGTCCATGCATATCTTCTTGATGAACAGACATAAAACCTTGGATGCCCATAATATGTTAGGTAATCACCTGTGTTTACTGAATATATGTGTATTTACATTTTTTTTAACTTTTATTGTACTTTAAAAAGCTGGTGTTACTTGAGAACTTAAGGATGCCTTTATTCGATGCAAATAATTTCATTTTTAAGAAAAGGCTGGGACATCTATTGTTGTTTGTATCTTAGTGTTACAATGTAAATCATCTGTGGTAGAAAACATGTTAACCAGGGCGCAAGTATGTGATTCATGTTGTATTGTACTTAAATCAGTTTTTAATAATCCACAGAACTAACTACATGCTTCATTTGGTTTTGCGTTTTTTCTTCTTCTTTTTTTCTTTGTCATGGAGCTGAATGCGAGTTTCAATATGAGACATCTCGAGTCTAAAGTCCAAACCGTGCAACGTCTTATTGGACTATGAAAATATGAGCTGTTTTGCTTCCTTCCAAATCGGTTGGTGCCTCAAAAAGGCTCAAATAGGATGGAAGACGGATTTGTGTTTTGGTTTTTGTTGGCAAATCGAGGAGAGGAGGACGGAGGAGAAACCAATTTATGAAGAAAAATAATCGAGCCTAGACCTATGGCCTTGAGTTGTGTGCATGTGTGGTGCGACAAATTGGCGCCCATTAGGCGGTGATTAGACACTAAGTGGTCATGTGGGGACATGTGAGGGTCCCATTCTACCTCAGTAGAACAAATCCATGACACAAGTTCTCCCTCTGTGGAAGAAGTCAATGACATTTGATCTTCAATTGCGAGAGGTGGTATGATGAACGGTGTATAGAACATGTATAGGGTATAGTTCGGATCTTCAGCTATGGTTATTATTGTGCTAGGGGCTCGTGTTTTTGTCCCGTTGCAACGCACGGGCATTTTTCCTAATCTTAATAAATGCAGAAGGACACAATCATGCTATTTCTTCTTCAAAAAAGAAATGAGCGTTTTGTTTTTGCTCTGGTATGCGTCGAATAGTTTGTCCTGGTTTGCTAACTATTTGGTGTAAATTGCCACAACAACTGGCATGTGAACTTCTGTTGAAGGAATACTTTGTCCTTGGCTACACGCTATGTCCATTCACTGATATATACATAACTACTTTCGCGTGCAGAAAATCATATGTAGTTGCTAGAGGGATACTGGCCAAGTGTAGGAGAGGAGCAAAAACGATGAGATGAGTGTCACCAGCGGTCAGATGGTGCAACATCTGCGGAATAAGATGCAATGGGAATTTTATTTGGAGAAGGAAACGGGTGTCCAGCCTAAATTCATGTTCTGGAGCTACAGTAGGAACTGAAGCTGGCTGCACTCGTTCAAGTTGGTGCAACTAGGTCTAGAGAGTGTCGAGCTCAAGGTCTACTTTAGGTGGTGTACGAGTTGACCGTGTCATGTGTTTGTGGTGTACTAGGCACTCTTGCATGCCCCTGGACTATGCACCTGGTGAACCCTCTGCCATCTCCGCCAGCTGTTTCTCAGTATCTTTTTGACGGTCTTGGGTCTATGCTCCTGTAATGACAACTTCTTGGTATGGTTCTATAAATGTCGAGGCAGAATCATAAGTCCATCGCTTCTGCAATATTATGGGATTAAAAGGCAACCAGTGAAAACAGAGCTGCTAATTATGGGATTAAAAGGCAACCAGTGAGGAAGAGCTGCAATATTAACTCACTGTTTTGTCATAGTTTGATAGCAAATCTATAATACCTAAATAGTTCATCTCCACTATGCTATTTCTCTAGACATGCAGTCTATCCACCTCAGCAAACTGCCACATCACCGATTATTTTCCTTTTTAACCGATTTTTATTGACATTTTTATATGCCGCTTCGTTTCCAGACTTAAAGTGCATACCGAAGCCCAATGATCTCCAAACGCAAACAACAAAGAAGCCCAACTGTCTGTCCCCACGCCCACGGCATACCCTTCGTTTCCACCTCCCGGCCGTAATGTCAGAACAAAAAACGCAGCAGTCGCACCAGCTGCCGCCCGTGATGGCGGAGGGGGCGGCGGCCTGCCCGCGCCGGCAGAGGCGCCGCGGATGTATGAGCTGGTGGCCGCGGCGGCGGAGCTCCGCTCCGTGGACTGCAACCTCTGGGCGGTCTGCGACAACGTCCAGGCTGAGGGATTCGGCTCCGCCGGCTTCTCCAATGTCGCTGTCAAGGCCATGGGCGTCACCTACCGTCTAGCGTCTACACCGTCTCCTCATATCCCGCAGCACCTATTCCAGGTGGGCTTCCTTCTCGAATGCAGATGCGGCGACCGAGTATTTAGGATTACGTATACTATCAATGCATCAGTACGTCTATTGGGCTGCACTGTGTGGATGTTTCAGCACGTCTCATCCCCTCCCTTCAGCAAGCAGCACACTGTACATGGGAAGATTGACCCCAAAGACCTAAGTTGGCTATGGTTATCACATCCTCAAATCCCCAAAAGTATGCAGTTTCCATTTTCCTTTGTCATGTGCATGTCAACAAAAAAGAGATTAGTGTTAGATTCTCATGTACCAGATTCAGTTGTTTGCGTTGAAGTTGTTTATATTTATCAGGAGGAAGAGGTCAGTCTTTCCCATCACACTTAGTTGAGTACAATTTCAACTTGATTTTTATTTTTGCAACAATTCAAAACTGCAGGATTCACGTTCATCTTTCCAAGCCTGCACAGTGAATGATAATGGTTTTTGTGATGATACATGAGCTAGTACCATCGCTCATCTTGATCTGCTATTTGAATGACAAAACTTTGGTGGAATTGTACTTCTCTCCATGTTGTTTACAGGCAAGCCAATGTTACAGATCCAGCCAGGATAACTTGACTTCATTGGACATGTACTCTCTCCGTATTGTTTGCAGGCAAGGCATTGTTACAGATCTACCAAATTAAATTAACATGTTTGTTCTCCCCATATTCCCTATCTAATGGCTGGTTGTACGTGGGATGTGGCTTGGGCAAAATATTATTTTCGTAATTGTTCGACCATTTGAATCTTTATGGCACATGTAATTGTTTGTACACAAGTATCAACTGCAGATAGTGTTGATGGAAGTCTGAGGTATGTTCTCCACATTTAAAAAAATAGATAAGTTTAATTGAGCTATCTGGATTGATGTCTTTTTTATATTTACAATATGTAAATCATTGTATCAGGACCCGTGTAGCTGTATGCCCATGGAATATTTGGTGATAACAGTATTGAGCCTCCCTAAAGTGATCTTAGAGATGCATTTGCAGGTTGTGCTTTACGATATACCAAGTGAGAGATTCGACAAGAACTGGTATTTTTCAATTGGAGAGGTTTCTTCATCATTTTTTGGGAAGTACAACATTTAACATGTATTTGTCCGAGTTATGTTTCCAACCAGTGTATCATCCAGCATTTCTATTCCAAAAGTGACGTAGTTTTCCTTGAAAAAAGAACAATTCTACTTAATCGACAACAGTGGTCATAGGCTAGCATTCAAAGATATGATTTCCTTTTAGCTTTTGCCAAATATCTTCAGAATTGTACAGTCACTCACCTGATTAATCTTTTGATCTCCATAGATGCTATGTTTGTCACCATATTTAATCCCATTCTACTACTACCTCCGTCCCAAAATAAGGGACTCAACTTTACACTAACTTTGTACTAAAGTTAGTACAAAGTTGAGTCGCTTATTTTGGGACAGACTGAGTATTTATTAAGTAGCCATTCATTGGCCCATGCTTTGCTGATCGATTCAGATCAAGTCCATTGTTCGCTTGAATTTGTACCGTGAGAAGTTTCGAAAACAGACAAGTTCTTCTTAATCAATTTCAGTTGAAAGTCGACTCCCATAATTCAGAGGAAAAAACTGGAATAATTAAGTCTTCATTAGTATCGAGGCACCATTCCATACGTCAATACTCTGATACACTATTATAATGCAATTCAGATATCTCAAATCATGTTGACACTCAAGAATAGTTAATACAATAAGATCGAAAATTGATATCTATACCCTGGCCATGCATCCATTAAGATCCTGCCTACTACCAGTGAATAACCTATTCTCTTTGCTATTAAATTGTTGACCTTGGAAATTGTAGTGCTGATTTGTGCCTCTATTTAGTTTCAATGCTAGTTTTAATGACTACCAAGAGATCCTGCAGCAACGCGCGGGGTGTCTTCTAGTTAGTAATATATGATGTGTCTTCTCCTATAGTAGATGAGCAATTCAGACTAAGAATGCCAACCATTCTTCAAAGCCTAAATCACTCGCAATTGAAATAAACGACACTTGTGGAAGAAATAAATGGCCACAACAGATGGCATGTCTGAAGTTTGGTGAATAACCAGTTGCATGTGCAACGCAATCATGTGTAGTTGCTAGAGGGAGAGCGACAATACGCGGGTGGAGATAAAAAACGACTTGCTTCTAGCGTAGTGGCAACGCTGCTGCACTAGTAGAAAACATGGCTTTGGTTCGGGCCTGGGGAGCCCATTAGTCCCGGTTCACCCACGAACCGAGACCCATGGGGGCATACGTCCCGGTTCGTGCGGCCAGGGGGCCAGCCGGGCCTCGTTGGGCATCTGTCCCGGTTGGTCTGGACCCATTTGTCCCGGTTCCAAGCACGAACGGGGACCAATGGGCCTCGCTCCTGGCCCACACCCATTGGTCCCGGTTCATGCCTGGAACCGGGACAAATGGGTGGCCTTTAGACCCGGTTCCTGGTACGAACCGGGACCAATGAGTTTCCTATATATAACCCCTCGCCCACCACTTCCACTGCCCTGTTTTTTCTGGCCGGCCAGGGGGAGCTTTGTGGTGCTCTAGCTAGCTCACCTCCTATGCACATGAGGTGTTCGATGAAATGCCCGAGCCACACTAGTTAAGCTTTTCTCCTCTCGAAGCTCGAACTCCAAGCTCCATTTTCTCCTCTGTGTCCCAACCAGCTGATAGCGTGACGATCCCCCGCGGGAACACTTCCCTTTGATCTCAAAAAAGAAAAAGAAAAACCACTTGAAATATGGGTGTCATCAGTGGGTTGCAACCTCCAAGGAATGAGATGCAGTGGGAATTTGATTTGGAGAGAAACACAAATTCTATGTCTAGAGTCATGTTCTAGATCGGTACCGAGCATGTACGCCAGCTTCATCCATCTAATTTGTTGCAATTTTGTCTAGAGAGTGACGAGTTGCAATTCAATGTTCCGGCGGACCACATTGGGCTTGGTCCAGGCAGTTGGATGGGCAGTGACTCGGTGGATGAGCGCCGTACGTGTGTGGTATCTCTCCTGGAACCCATCCTCGAGCAGTGATGCCACAAAATAGTTTCGCACTAGCAACACTAGGAGTAAAGGAACATGTCAAAGAGAAGAAATCAACTTTGGTAGAGTATGCTAAAACGATCCTTTCCATTGGGTTTCATACAATTTTTCATGTAATTTTCTAAAACGGGTTTAGAAATAATAAATTATTCATGTTCCGTTACACAAAGTTAAGTAAAGTTCATTTCACCTGGTAGAGCTTTCTTTAGAAATCAATAGATGGCCGCCGGTGCTTAGAGTGGGGTGAGCGACCTAATCAATCCAACTTCTTATGTCAAGAGTCAATCTTGAAATATTAATCAAGAAAAAGAAAGATGAAAATGTGGCATCTAGTATCATGGAGAGAATTATCTTATCTTTCACTTAAAGATGTCATCAATCATCATATATGGCTCTCGTGAGAAAAGGTTGACACATCACACCTTTATACATGTGGTGCCTCGAGTCCCAAGTGGGCTGGTCCGTGTCCCATGTCTTGCTCTTCATCGCCGGCGACCGCAACTTTCATTCATGTGTATCACCCCCACCGAACATGCACACGACCAACGGCAGAAGGGAACAACAATTACGTTGTGGACAAGCGACGATGTAGGGTAGGTTTAGGTCCGATCGCTTTTTTAATGAAAAATATCGATGATGTAATGAATGTGCTCTGGTTTATATGAAAATCATCCGTTTTGCATGAATTTCATCCGGTTTCTTTCAATTTGTTTTGAAACGTATGTGGGCACGGTTGGATATCCCCCTCCCGCATCGCTGTCCATCCGTGGACGGATACGCTATCTGATTAGCGTTGGAGAGGACCTTCGACCATTCCGACCTCATAAGAATGACCGAATCATCATCAACCGATAGGTGGGAGACCGTTGATGCATTCTTAAAAAGTTTAACACCACCCATATTACCTACTTCTTCCTTATATTTAATCAAGCTTGTAAGTCCATCGACCCACAAATGGAAAAAAATAGGCTGAATAAGAATTCCTCTTACCGCACAAGTGCCCACATTGTCGTCCCTCTTATTCTTTATTGCATGGTAGCATTCATACGTCACCAAGAAATTATACGTGATCAACCTTCCCGTCCCAACTTCTATGATGGTAAATGTAGGTCTGTAATAGACTAACGTAGCGAAACTAGGCTAGTAATAAAATTACATTTTTTGAAGGGTAACTAATAACATTTCATTTTTTTAGGGGAAAGTAATAACATTTCATGAGAGAAGAGAGAGTTCGGTCTAATATAATTTCCGTATGGCCGAGCCTGTATGTTTTGGCCCATCTGTGGTGCTGGCCCATTTTAGCAGCAGCAGCGCTAGGAATATAAAATGTCCGCCGCCGCCGAGCCAACACGCAGCTCCACGACCACCATGGATTCGCTTCCGATCCCCGACGAGATGATGGTGGAGATCTTCCTCCACCTCGCCAACCCACGCGATCTCATCCGCGCCTCTGCTGCCTGCGTCTCCTTCCGCCGCCTCGTCGCCGATGGCAACTTCCTCCGGCGGTACCGCAGGCTCCACGCACCGCCCCTCCTTGGCTTCCTCGCCCGACGGCCGCACCATCAACACCCACGCTTCTACCCCGCCGTCGCTCCTCACCCCTCCGCGCCTGCAGCCAGCGCCACCGCCCTCGCTGGCGACTTCTCCTTCTCCTTCATCCCTGGCCCCGCCCACTACTATGAGGTCGGAGATGTCCGTGGTGGCCGCGTCCTCCTGACCAGATCGGCGATATGTCCTGCTTCCTCCAATCCCTGACGACGTAGCTGCTTGTATGGAGAATCCACTCAGGGGAAAATTGCCCGCGGTGCCGCCGCCCGCGTAGCCCGCCCCCCGGTCCGCCGTGGCTCTCGCCAGCTCCAACGCATGCAGCTCCTGCCGGCAAAGGTCGTAGCTCCGACGAAGGAGTGTCGCCCCGTCCACCTTGTAGCAACGCCGCTCATCGTCGATGGCCGCGTCTCCGCGCGAAGCCGCCAGTAGCTCACCGCCGGTCCCTCGAGTTCGTCTCCGCTGCAGCTCCGTCGTGAAGCCATTGCATCAATGGTGAGGTGCCAGTCCAGCTTTTTGTCGCTGGGTTGAAGCTTTTCAAAAATATGGTTGAAGCTTTTCATGTCAACGGTTGCAACTTTTTTGTTGGGTACTCGCGGATTGAAGCATCCTATAAAGCCAGTTGAAGCATTTTATAAAACCGGTTGAAGCTTTTTAATTCAGTGGTTGAAGCTTTCTCAAAAAATCATGTCAACGGTTGCAACTTTTTTGTTGGGTACTCGCGGATTGAAGCATCCTATAAAGCCAGTTGAAGCATATTATAAAACCGGTTGAAGCTTTTTAATTCAGTAGTTGAAGCTTTCTAAAAAAATGACGGGTGTGGTCATAGTGGTTCGATGAAACTTCTCTATTCTGTCGTTTGCAGCTTTTCAAACAATTTTTGAAGCTTTTCGTATGAACGGTTGTAGCTTTTTCAGTGCATGGTGTCCGGTTGAAGCTTGATATACTGCTAGTTGAAGCTCTCGAATTGAACGGTTGTAGCTTTTTTGCACGTCGGTTGCAACATCGGTGGAGGAGAAAAAAAATGCTTCCATAGTTTGTCTGGAAGCAGATGGTTGCAACAGTGGGGGAGGAGGTCGCGCACTCGCGCTGTCGTGGTTGAAGCATCTCCGGTGGACGGTTCCAACATAGGGGAGTACGAACAGCAGCTCGCGGATGCTATATTCCCTGGCGGCTTCCAACTCCGGCTCACCGGGCGCGGAAGGAACCTGCAGCCGGGGGGGAGGGGGGGGAGGGGATCTGAAGGATGAAGGTGACCTGCGCGGGGTTAGAGCTAGCCGGCGGCGGGATCTCAAGGAGGAAGAAGAGGATCGGGAGGAGCGCCCCGCGTACGATGCGCTTCGCCTCGCTTCGATCGAGTGGCCCGCGCGAGACCGGCGGAACGGTTCGACCGGCGTGCCGTTCCTAAACACTTACCTATTCCTTATTGCATGGTAGCATTCACATGTCACCAAGAAATTTTACGTGATCAACCTTCCCGTCCCAACTTCTATGATGGTAAATGTAGGTATGTAATAGACTAACGTAGCGAAACTAGGCTAGTAATAACATTAACATTGCATTTTTTTTTAGGGGAAAGTAATAACATTTCATGAGAGGAGAGAGAGTTCGGTCTAATATAATTTCCGTAAGGCCGAGCCTGTATGTTTTGGCCCATCTGTGGTGCTGGCCCATTTTAGCAGCAGCAGCGCTAGGAATAAATGTCCGCCGCCGCCGAGCCAACACCCAGCTCCACGACCACCATGGATTCGCTTCCGATCCCCGACGATATGATGGTGGAGATCTTCCTCCACCTCGCCAACCCACGCGATCTCATCCGCGCCTCTGCTGCCTGCGTCTCCTTCCGCCGCCTCGTCGCCGATGCCTCCTTTCTCCGGCGGTACCGCAGGCTCCACGCACCGCCCCTCCTCGGCTTCCTCGCCCGACGGCCGCCCCATAAACACCCACGCTTGTATTTCTACCCCGCCGTCGCTCCTCACCCCTCCGCGCCTGCAGCCAGCGGCATCGCCCTTGTCGGAGACTTCTCCTTCTCCTTCCTCCCTGCCCCCGCCAATGAGTATGAGATACGAGATGCCCGTGGTGGCCGCGTCCTGCTGACCAGATCTTCATTGGATAATTATTCTCCGGTGGTGTGCGATCCTTTGCACCGGCGATATGTCCTGCTTCCTCCAATCCCTGACGACCTAGCTGCTTGTATGGAGAATCCACTCAAGGGAGAAGGGTCGCCTTTATCCGAGACCTTCCTATTGCCTGACGGTGATAATGATGAGGAGGAGACGTCATTCAGAGTAATCTGGATGGCAATGTCGAGAATTAAGCTGGTCACCTTTATCTTCTATTCTGAAACCGGACAATGGCGAGCCGGTCCATCCACACGCCGGAGCAGGATGCATCTCTTGTCCCGCCAACAATATGCGTATGGTTGCTTCTTCTGGTTGACAAATTTGACGGAAATGCTTCTGCTTGATACCCGTAGGATGGAGTTCTTCTACGCCGCCGCCCCACCCAGAACCAGAGGTTTTTCTTATTCGGATATAGCCATTGTGGAGGAAGGGGAAGGCAAACTTGCCATGTTTGTGCGTGCATATGAAAGATCTTGCCGGAAATATACCATTAGGATAAACAACGGTGGTACTTCCAGCCACTGGGAGTGGGAGATGGAGATGAAAATGCCAGTGGGTTCTCATTACTTCTTCATAGGATCAAAGGGCAGACATGCATTCATATGTAGGTACGCCACCTTATGGCGTTTTTCCGGCTGTTTCTCACTGGACAGCAAGACATTTCAGCTTAAAAGGGTGTGTCATTCAGACCGCAGCATGACTAATATGTATACATATAGCAACTTCCCACCATCATTGTTGTCGACACCGACCGTATCAAGTGGTAAACTTTCTGCCCTATCATTTATATTTCCTCTCTATCATTGTTATAAAACAATTCAAGTGATGCTGGATAGTTCGTTGTTTTCATTGGTAACTCTTGCTTACATGATTGGTAGTGATTAATTGTTATATTTAGTGTGCTTGTGGCATGGCTAATCAAGCCTCACTAACATAACTGTGAGTTTTTGTTTGTATGTGTCCATTTTAATGTCATTAAAGTAAACCAATCAAAATTATGAAAGCGAACAAGGTCGCAGATCACAATAATTAGTTCTGAGAGATTGTTTTAAGGCTGGTCACAATGGGGAGTAACATAGAGCAAGAACATACACGCTATTCTATGCTATGTTACCACCATCACAATGGGTAGGAACATCATGCAAAACTCTATTTATTAGTTTATAGACTCACAATGTCTTGAAATATGTGATGTTCCGGTAACTAGCTATGTTACCACTACCCTCTCTTTCCTCATTAAATGTTTGCCATGTCAGCTTTTTGTCCTACATGGCAACGATGTTACTACTAAGTTCCTCCCCATTGGGACTAGCCTTATGGTCTAGCTAATGGTTGAGGAATTCAAATTTGAACTAGAACATTAAAGTTTGAGGAGTGAATTGTAGAAAACATCGACATTGAATGCTAGGGTCGCAGAAACCACACTTCTACGGTTTTGTGCCAAAAACCACTAATTCTGAGCCTAATATTTTGCAAAAAAACACTAGTCGGCAGTTGATGCCGTTTTGAGCACGATTATGACAGCTGGGTCCCACTGAACAGGGTGACGTGGCATGATATAACAAAATCACAAATAGATAATATAACATAGACTAAACTGTAAAAGGGCCTGTAAGAGGATAAGGTCGGGCTCCTCCTTCCTCTCCTCAGCCGTGCGCACGAGCTCCCGACCGGCGATCTCAGCATGGACGATGGCTCCGCGACGCCCCGCCTCCTTCTCCTCCTCCTTCTCTCTCCCCGCCACACCTTCCTCACACTCCCCTACATCGGCCTCCCCTTGCTGCTCACCTGCATCGGCGCCGGTGACGTGACCAGGAGTCGCGATGACCACCCGCTTAGGTGTGGTGAGTGAGGGCGTGAAGAGGAGGCACGACGACGGCGGCCAGGGATGAGCTCCGGCCGGAGTTGCGCGTCAACAAGGGGCATGGAGCTGCGGTACATGTCCCTCAATGGTGAGCTCTGCTGCCGGCGGTGCCCTCCCCTATCTCGCCTATCTCTCTCTGAGCATCGGTGCCCTACCCTATCTCTCCCGTCTATCTCTGATGTGTGCCTAATGCTCAAGCCACCGCCGATGGATCTCAATCATGGCTGCTCGATGCTGAAGCAGGATTCACCGGAGCTCGTCCATGGCCGCCTGATGCTCAAGCCGCCACCTGATCCACAACCCCTTGCCCGCCCTAGTCCACGTCGGACCTTCCCTGTGCCCCGCCGCCAGCGTTCACCACCGGGCCGGTGGGAGATGAAGATCACGATCTCACGGAGGACCCGGTTGCTTTTTGGCAGGGGTTCTTTCGCAAAACAAAATTGTATCCAATGTAATTGACAGTTTTTTGCCACGTCACCCAGTCCAGCAGGACCCATCTTTCATAATCATGTTCAAAACGGACTAAGCCGCTGACTAGTGGTTTCTGCAAATAATTAGGATCAGAATTAGTGGTTTTTGGCACAAAACTGTAGAAGTGTGTTTCTGCAATCCTAGCCTTTAATGTCGATGTTTTCTGCAATTCACTCAAGTTTGAGAGAACAAGGGGACGGGACGGGACTCAAAGTACCTATTCTAAGCAAAAGTCATATATATCATCCTCCCAGCCAACCCGCAAAAACAATAAATATAACCACGCAATGCTGATCATATGTCTGTCAATCTTAGATAACACAATGTTCAGAGTTGGATGTTAATGTTGAATATAGCAAGCTATCATGCATGATTACATTTTTCTCTACTATTGTTATACAGCAGTATTTTCGTTGTTAGAACAATTTTTGTTAACTTGAACTATTTGGCAAACAAGGCCCGAGAGATGATGCACCAGCAGCTGCAGCTCCAGCTCCAGCAGCAGAGTAAGCACCTTCAGAATCTTTCTTTACACAGTTTCTGTTTTGTTTCATTCATCTTATATCTCCAATTTCGAATGCTTGTAGGTCACCAAAGAAGGCTAAGAAGTGAACGTTTGACCTGAAGCTTTAGCTTTCTGGTACAATGAAGGGTTAGCCTAATTTTGGAGAACTAGAAGTTCAGAACTGTTTTAGTTTGTCACTATGTCTCTCGGATACCATAGAGATCATATCGTGTTTGTTCCATTGGATGTTGCAGAGATATTGATGCAGACTTCCTTAAACATTTGAGATTACTATATCAGCTTATGCTTTACAAATCTTGTGCGAGTTAATTTGCGTGATCTGATGATAATCATGGTAGCAGTATCTACTTGCTTTTTCATGATGGTAATTCTCTGAAGCAATGTCTGGGTTGGCCCTTGGGCAGCAGCTTTGGGACAGATTGCAATCGATCCTCTCAATTCGGTGGCAGCAACATTCATACCGGAAGTCATCTCAATTTCTTTCTGAGTACCATCATCTATACGTCCTGCTGCTCTTGCATCTTCATAGTTAGGGTATGACTTGCATTGTACTCTGCTTCCGTCTGGTCTAACCATGGGGATCAAATCATCAGTGCAGGTTTATTGCTTGGATTAAAGCTATTGGTGTACTACTGCCTCCGTCCCAAAATAAGTGACTCAAATATGACACAACTTGGTTACAAAGTTGAGTCACTTTTGAGTCACTTATTTTGGGACGGAGGGAGTACTTATTAGGAGCTTCCTCCAAGCTAACCAGGAAAAGAATGAATGGAACCACCCAATTTTGGTAAGAATATTGATGTTTGGTGATGTTGTGATGCAGCTGGACTATTAACAGCTTAGTTTGTCCTTAGTAGGGTGTTACTGGCTGTGTTTGGTTCTAATATGGTCATCCAGAATGAATGAAGTTGGTGTGCTTGTTCGTGGAATCAGGTAGCGAGGGCATTCATAGTGTTTAGTTTCTCAGTAGGTTGACTAATAGTGTATGTAACTAATCAATCTGATTGTGATCATGTTGTATGGTTGCCAAATCTATGTACCTGCTATTTTCTACAACTGCGAGTGTGTGGCTTGGAACTTGTTAGTTGTGTTTAATTTAAGAAGAAAGGCTGTTTTGTGAGGTTGTGAGGCTGCAAAGGCAGTGGCTCTCTCGTCACTGGCCGGCCGATCGGACGTGCGTCCTGAAGATGTTCACCTGCCAACGCTCTCTTGTTCCTCTGAATTAGTTTGTGTGGTATGTTTTCTTGTTGAAGAGAAGAAGCAAACATGTTGCTGAAACTGGTCCTTTTTGTTTCCCTTTGATTTTGTGGCTGTGGTTCATGGCTGGCAATTATGATGCAGCAACTCATCTACTGTATTTTTGTAGAGCAACAGCCAACAGGCAAACCATTAAAGCAGCTTACTGAAGTAGCAGTTCAGACAATACAACAACAGATGCTTACGTGCATAGATTGTGTACTTACATGCTTACACGTTGATGCGACTTGTGCGTACATTATCGATCACGTGCAGTGTTGTTTCAAGTATGCTCCTTATACATAATAAGGACAGGTTTTGGTTTGTAAAGATGATTATATTAACCAAACAAGAATAAATAACATTGTTCTTGTCCTATCTGACTGTTTTGGCGACTGACGTCTCATAAGCTCTGTAGAGTTGTCCGGTTTTCCTCCTTCTAAAAAAAATTAAAAAAATAAGCTCTGTAGAGTTGTCTGGTTTTCTGAGTTCACATTCATTGCATTAGTTTCGTAAAAAATAAATTAACAATCACAATTTTTTTATTTAAACACATGTTTTGGTATGGTATCCATTTTATTTCCACCCTGGCTGGCAATTCAACCAACGCCAATAAATTTTGATTTATATACATATGTGTAACTACTTAATAAATGCAAAAGGATACACTCATGCTATTTCTTCAAAAAAGAAATGAATGTTTTGTTTTTGCCTTGCTTTTGCGTCCAATACTTTGTCCTGGTTTTTGCTAAGTAATTGGTGTAAATTGCCACAACAACTGGCATGTGAACTTCTGTTGAAGGAATAATGCCTTGGCCACACGCTATGTCCATTCAGTGATATATAAATAACTACTTTCGCGTGCAGCAAATCATATGTAGTTGCTTGAGGGATACTGGCCTAGGGTTGGAGAGGAGCAAAAACGATGAGAATGACGGGTGTCGCCGGCGGTAAGATGGTGCCACATCTGCGGAATAAGATGCATTGGGAATTTTATTTGGAGAAGGAAACAGGTGTCCAGTCTAAATTCATGTTCTCGAGCTACAGCTGGAATGGATGTTGGCTGCACTCGTTCAAGTTGGTGCAACAAGGTCTAGAGAGTGTCGAGCTCAAGGTCTACTTTAGGTCGTGTACGAGTTGACCATGTCATGTGTTTGTGGTGTACTAGGGTCTAGGCACTCTTTCATGCCGGTGAACTATGCACATGGTGAACCCTTTGCCATCTTCCGCCAGTTCTTTCTCAGTATCTTTTTAACGGTCGTCGGTCTATGATCCTGTAATCACCACTTCTTGGTATGCTTCCATAAATGTCGAGGCAGAATCATAAGTCCATTGCTTCTTTTATCTCAAAAAAGAAAACGTATATGATGCAGGAAATATGTGTATGGTTACACAAGGGAATTGGCAAGAATAGAGTTGTATGATGGATGAGCACCTCCATTTGATTGTTTGGAAACAAACCATTCAAATGTACAAATTCCTGCAAGATGTGCCTCCTCCTCTCCCCAAAGGCTCTCATTCGTGCCAACACTTGTTGATTTTGTGATGTTAATTCAGTTTGTGCGTATGTACTTCGCGTTGTGGAATGTCGATCAACTGCATGCAGTTCTTTTCCTTTTCAATCTCACCAAACAAATTTAAGCGAGGGACATCCCGTGGGTACATTTGCATGAAGACCCTCAACTGACAAAGTTTGCGCCTAACCTATCACAAGATTCCCTCCGGGTTGACCCTCCGTTACAGTTTCTCCCACTAAGTGCACGCGGTAGAGCCATCCATGACCGGGTCACACTTGGGAGCTGGGTATATTGAATATAAAATTCCCACGACAATATTAGACAAGTATTAGGACACAATGTGAAGTTTTGGTGACATTGATACCCTCCGAAAACCCCCGAGCGGCCTAACCCTGACACGTTTCACCGGGAAATCTAGAGCTAACGGCATTGGACATGTTAGATCATCTCCAGGTTGTCACATTGTAAGCCAACCCATAATTACAAGGGTTTGGCCTAGTGGGTTCTGGAAAGGCCCATTCTTGCCTTTTGGCTTTCCCTATTCTGTAATGTATGTACTCTTAATTCTATTTTAACACGTAAATGTCCCTGCTAGGACACACATTTGCAGTCCATCCCTCCATCGAGCGCTCACATGGTTTCAGGGCCTTAGTGCCTCTATGGCTACGTCTTCCTCCCCCATTCCCCAGATTATCAATCAACATATATCCAAAAAACTCACAAGGGAGAACCATATCCTATGAAAAGCACAAGTGCTACCACCAGTCCGTGGTGCCATGCTTGCTGGCTACCTCGATGGGTCACTCACGCCGCCACCAGCGACCATCACAGCTGATGGGCAACAAGCCACGTCGAGCTGGGCATGTCGGGTGCAGTACATGGTCGGCACGTGCATTGTTCGACCATAGTCTGACCTTTGTATGGGCATGGTCTGACTAGGGTATAGGCATAGTCTCGAGTATGTCCGTGTATAGGCTGTTTGCGTGCATGCGTGATTCAGTTGGCGATAGTGGCGGGGGTGCCTGTGGCGTTCTGTTGGAGCCCGGTCGCGTTGATCGCATCAGTGCGCGACGGGGGCGCGAGCCAGGGCATGCGGATCGCGCAAGACGTGGAGGAGTGGGGAGCGCGGCCTCGTGTGGGCGCGCCTGCGTATAAAGACTCCTCCCCATGTACTGTTGTAACTGTGGGTTCGAGTTCGTGCCCGAGGAAGAAGCCATTTGTGCGGCAGGCGTTCGTGCGCTGGAACCACCTTGTCCTGTGTCTCCCTCCTTCTTTCTTCTTCCTCTGATTGTTCAAGTGAGAGTATAGAGAGAGAGAGAGAGAGAGAGAGCTCCGGTGAGAAGGAAAGCTAGGGTTGACACCAACAATTGGCATCAGAGCGACCAGGTTCGGGGGTGCCTCGGCGTGCGGTGGCGTCCGCGGTGATCACGGCGAACGCGGCGGACATGGAGGCCGCGGCTGCCGTGCGCGTGTGGCACTGAGATGCAGCACTGCGGCGCACGAAGCTACGGGCTACTATGGCGACAGCTAGTGGCACTCGACGGGGCGCAGCACGGTGGAGTGTGGCGGTAGCTGCAGCGGCGGCGGGCGCGACAGCTGCCGGCGAGGTGGCCGCGTTGCACGGCGTCTGTGGCGGCTCGTGCTGGCGGCACACGGTGGCGTCGGGCGGCAACAACCATGGCGACATCAACGTCAGGCCGGCACTCTTCTAAGCCATGGCTTAGGGGGTGAATGATGGGCAATAAGCCACGGCGACTTCGTCCAGAGCATGTGTGTGCGCGAGCTGGGCGTGTCGGGTGCAGTACATGGCCGGCGCGAGCACTGTCTGACCATAGTCTGACCTTTGTATGGGCATGGTAGGACTAGGCGCATATGCATAGTCTGGGGTATGTCTGTGTTTGTGTGCGTGCGTGCGTGATTCTGTTGGCGAAAGTGGCGTGGGTGTCTGTGGTGTTCTGTTGGAGCCCGGCCGCGTTGATCGCGTCAGTGCGCGACGGGGGCGCGAGACAGGGCGTGCAGATCGCACATGACGTGGAGGAGTGGGGAGCGAGGCGTCGTGTGGGCGCGCTTGCGTATAAAGACTCCTCCCCGTGTACTGTTGTAACTATGGGTTCGAGTTTGTGCTCGAGGAAGAAGCCATTCGTGCGGCAGGCGTTCGTGCGCTGGAACGACCTTATCCCGTGTCTCCCTCCTTCTTTCTTCCTCCTCTGATCGTTCAAGCAAGATTACACACACACACAGAGAGAGAGAGAGAGCTCCAATGAGGGGGAAAGCTAGGGTTGACACCAACAACAGCAACCGCGGGGACTCAGGAAATAATCAATCCAGCCTACCCTCAGTGGGTGGCTCAGGACCAACAGGTCCTGGGATTCTTGCTCAATTCCCTTTCAAAGGAGGTATTGAGGCAGGTGGCCTCGATAGCGACCGCCGCGCAACTCTAGGCTGCCTTAGAGCAGATGTTCTCATCGTAGTCTAGAGCCCGGATCATCAACATCAGGATGGCCATGGCCAATATGCAGAAAGGAAATATGACAGTTGCAGAGTATTTCTCCAAGATGAGGGCTCTTGCTGATAGCTTGCATCCGCAGGCAAACAAATTGATGATGAAGACTTGGTGTCATACTTATTGGTGGCGCTAGTCATTGACCCTAATCCTCTGGTCGCCTCGTTTCTTGGGAGAACGGCGGCTGATCCGATCACCATAAATGAACTCTACAGCCAACTCCTAAGCTACGACACCGCATGGAGATGCTTCATCACTCCGGGGCAGGTGGCCCAGGCCTTCAGGTCACCAACGCCGCCCGTCGTGGTCCTATTGGATCTGGACAGCGCGGCCGTGGAGGATGCCGCGGTGGTCGTGGTTCATATCGTGGAGTATGTGGACATGGGCCTAGATATGGACCAGGAGGTGGTCGTGGAAATCAGAGGGCATCATCAGGTGGAGGTCGAGGCAATCATGGGGGATCATCATCAACAGTATGTCAAATCTGCTTCAAACCCAATCACACGGCGCAAGATTGTTGGTATCGTTTCGATTCCAACTATGTGCCCAATGAAGGACACATGCTGGTTCGGAAATCACCTCTTATGGTGTGGATACAAACTGGTATCTTGACTCCGGAGCTACTGATCACATCACCGGCGAGCTCTATAAATTGACTGTTCGAAACAAGTACACTGGGAATGAAAAGGTGCACGCTGCAAATGAAGAAGGTATGAAAATTAGTCATATTGGTAACACTATTATTCATACCCGAAAACACCAACTCCATCTCAAAAATATCTTGCATGTTCCTAAGGCGAAAAAAAGTCTAGCTTCTGCTCATAAACTTGGCCTTGATAACAATGCTTTTGTTGAAATTCATCCAATTTTTTTTTGTCGTCAAGGACCAGGTCATGAGGCAGGTCCTTCTTCCTAGTAGATGTCGAGTTGGTGTCTATGCCTTCCGAGGTGGTCTCTATCCCTTCCGATCATCTTCTTCATCAATAAAGCAAGTCTATGGTGTCATCAAGCCGTTATCCACAAGGTGGCATCATCGCTTGGGGCATCCATCTCTACAAGTAGTACAAAAAGTTATTAATGATAATGAGCTTCCTTGCTCAAGTGACTCTAGTATTGAGTCGGTTTGTGATGCTTGTCAACAAGCCAAAAGCCATCATCTTCCATACCCCACATCCACTAGTATATCAAGTTCACCATTAGAACTTGTGTTTTCTGATGTTTGGGGGCTAGCACCATGTTCGGTTGGGAGAAATACTTATTATATGAGCTTTATTGATGATTTTAGCAAGTATACATGGGTATACCTCCTCAAGAAACGTTCCGACATTTTCTCTATTTTCTTAAATTTTCAAAAAAGTTGTTGAGCGAAAACTTGCTAAGAAAATTCTCACCATGCAAACTGATTGGGGTGGCAAATATCAACAGTTGAATACTTTTTCCCAAAGAATTGGCATTAAGCACCCTGTCTCATATCCTCATGCCCATCAACAAAATGGGTCAGCCGAGAGAGAACACATACACATAGTTGAAGTGTGGGACTATCTCTCATCTCAAGCATCTATGCCATTGAAATTTTGGGATGAAGCTTTTATCACTGCCACTTATCTTATCAATATTCTGCCTAGCAGGCATATCAATTATCAAACACCCATTGAGCGTCTCTTCTCTACCAAACCAGATTACTCTTTCCTTAGGGTGTTTGGTTGCGCATGTTGGCCGCATCTATGTCCATATAATTTGCGCAAACTTGAATTTCGCTCGAAACAATGTACTTTTCTTCGATATAGCCCCCAACACAAAGGCTACAAATGTCTCGACATCTCCATGGGTCGAGTCTACATTTCATGAGATGTAGTCTTTGACGAGTCAGTTTTATGTTTCAAAAGCTTGCATCCCAATGCTGGTGTGAGACTACGCCAAGAAATCCTACTTCTACCTCCTATACTTTAGGTGGTGTACGAGTTGACCGTGTCATGTGTTTGTGGTGTACTAGGCACTCTTTCATGCTCGTGAACTATACTCATGGTGAACCCTCTGCCATCTCCACCAGTTGCTTCTCAGTATCTTTTTGACGGTCTTCGGCCTATGCTCCTGTAATGACCAATTATTGGTACGCTTCCATAAATGTCGAGGCAGAATCATAAGTCCATCGCTTCTTTCATCTCAGAAAGGAAAGCGGATATGATGCATGAAATACGTGCATGAAAAACGGATACGCACAAACGGATATGAGCACCTCCATTCGATTGTTTGCAAACAGACCATTCAAATGTACAAATTACTGCAAGATGTGCGTCCTCCTCTTCCCAAATGCTCTTGTTCGTGCCAACACTTGTTGATTTTGTGACGTTAATTCAGTTTGTGTGTATGTACTTTGTGTTGTTGAATGTAGATCAACTGGATGTAGTTCCTTTTCTTTTTATTAATCAGATATAAGCGAGGGAGCCCCATGGGTACATTTGCATGAAAGACCCTCAACAGGCAAAGTTTGCCCCCAACCTATCACAAGATTCCCTCCGGGTAAGGCGGATGTAGGCTTTCGCTGTCAAATCTAGAGCGCCTTCAGCTAATCGTGGAGGGGAACTTGGGCCAACTCGCTTGACTTCGGAGGATTTCGTTGGGGATGAGGAAAAAACCGGGGGGCGGGCAGGGCCGGTCCTGAGATTTTGGGGGCCCGGGGCAAGACAAAAATACGGGGCCCCATAAAAAAGGTGCAATAATATATATATATATATATATATATATATATATATATATATATATATATATAATTACCAATAAACACTTAAATGCATCCAATTTTGATATTTACATCTAATATTTTTTACATATTGTCCAAAAATTTTCAAAAAAAATCTTGCTGGCCATCCACGTCCTAGTGGCAAGGCCATGATTTGCATGGCAAGAAATCACTCAATATATTAGACATATGCATGAAGGGAAAAAACTCCAAACGTTAGACATCCATTGATCGTGGAAAACATCGAAAAAATCCGTCTAAGCAGCGCCGAAGAAAGTTAAATGGTAATAAATAGATGATGAGGGCGGTGTCAATTTTATCCAACAATCTTTATATACGGATGCATAATATGGATGCATCATATATGTATGTGAAGGTAAATTACTTGTTTAGCAACGTAAATAATAGGGAATAGTACGATGATATACCTCAGACCAATCACATCGGCGTTCATGATTACACGCTCACCAACGACACGATGTGGATGGAGGCACTCGGCGATGTACTCCCAGCGCCTGCAAAGTGCATAACTGACGCGCTCGGCGCTGTTAAATGCCATGGTCTGACGATGCACGTGTGAGTACTGCAATGGCCGCGCCCTACTAGATTCAGGACTCACACTCGCAGGCCGCTGGCAGATAGTACTCCTATATGATGTTCGGGCCAGGCCGCCATAGTAGTCTCTAGTAGCGTGACATGCAATTCGGGGCAGGGAAAAGGGATTAGGGAGTGAATTAGGGATCAGATCTCACGTCTGACGAGTTACAGCCATATTGATTGAACGACGTGATTGCATGCGTACAATATGGGCCTAATTTCATTTAAACTAGAGCTAATTTCGTTTCGCGAAAAGAAAGTATTGAATTACTGATTGCGTTCTTGCCTAGTTTTGCCTAGGCTTTCCTTTTATTTTCTGAGGTGAGCCTATAGGTTTTCCTTTATTAGAGCTAATTTCGTCCTGGAGAAGATACGGGCCTATGGGCATCATTTATGCCACCGGTTGTGTCGCACTACTCGGTTTTGCCACTATGAATTTCAACTGCTCAAAAATGCCATCATTTCATTACACGCATGCTCAAAAATGCCACTAGACACCATTATTGTGATCTCAAATCTCTTTTGACATGTTATAATGACATAAATACCTATGGACCAACATGCCATCTCTCCCTCTATCTCACTACAATAAAGTGTGGGGCCCACTTGATCCCAATAGCGTTCTTATTTTCCTGTAAAATTATTCACTTGGTTACTCTTGACAAGTGGGGCCACACTTATCATTGTGAGATAGAGAGAACTAACATGTGGGTTTGGGCTTATTTTTGTCATATAACATGGTCAACGAGTTTGACGTGAAAATAACAATGTCTAATGGCATTTTGAGCAAACATCTAACAGAAGGATGTCATTTTTGAGATATCTAATGTCATTTTTTAGCAAGCATCTCACAGGTCGATGGCATTTTTGAGTAGTTGTAACTTCTAATGGCAAAACTGAGTAGTGAGACACAACCGGTGGCATAAATGATAAAAGCCCTTTCCTTTATTAGAGCTAATTTCGTCCTGGAGAAGATACGGGCCTATGGGCCACTTGCGTACAACATGTCTGGGAGGGCCCCCCCTAGATGTCGGGGGCCCGGGGCGGCCGCCCCCCCCCCC
>LR738712.1:867411261-867445164 GCA_902687465.1 Secale cereale
CCCCCCCCCTGCCCCCCATCAGGGCCGGGCCTGGGGGCGGGGAGTGAAGGAGGAGGTCGGAGTGGAGAATGAAGATGTAGGGATTTATTGCAGACGGAGTTATCCATCCGAAGAGTTCCGTGTAGAGTATTTCGCACATTCCAGATTTGCTGTCAAGAACGAGCCAAATCGGCTCTCCTTGCGGACTAGGATTTTCTGGCCTAACGAGGCTAGCTGCCCCAAAAGCTAGGATATATTTGCGCTACCAAGCCACAGAGCTAGCCTAGCAAAGCAAGAACTTTTTTTTTTTTGCCAAGTAACCAAACGCACCCTAAATTACTATACCTACAGTAAGGAGCAATAGCAGCAGCTACTTGAAGAACGTAACCGAGCCACCTTGAAGAATTGTGGCCGCGGGATGCGTAACCAACGGACAGGATGGGATCTCGTGTGTGTTGTTGGGACACATCCGCTCCGTTGGTAGCACCTAAATGGCCAATTCGTCACACTACTCGTTCCCGTCCTCACATCCCACCCACCCCATAGTAGCGCTAGGGTTTCCCAACTGAGCTCTCATCGCCGGCGGCGGCATGGCCAACGGCGCGGCGGACGACCGCCAGATCCGCGCCAGTTCCCTCCTCTTCTACCGCCGCAGCGGCATGCCCCCCTGGGAAATGGCCTCGCTGCCCATCCCGGACGAGCTCCTGCATGAAATCTTCCTCCGCCTGCCCGTCGCAACTGACCTCGTCCGAGCCTCCGCCGCCTGCGTCTCCTTCCGCCGCGTCATCGCCGACCGCTGCTTCCTCCGGCAGTACCGCAAGATCCACGCCCCGCCCCTCCTCTGCTTCCTCGATTTTCGCCGAGTCTTCCACCCCGCCGAGCCGCCTCACCCCTCCGTGTGTGCAGCCAAAGCCGTCGCCCTCTCCGCTGACTTCTCCTTTTCTTTCCTCCCCGCCCCATCCAGTGACTAGGCCATTTCAGACATCTGCGACGGTCGCGTCCTCCTTGCCAGGCGAGAGAGACTACGCGGAGATGGTGGTGTGCGATCCCTTGCACCGGCGGCACCTCCTGCTTCCCCCAATCCCTGAATTTGGCGAGTGGGTTCGTTCAGTGGACAAGCCACGCACCTTTGGATTGCAGACACTTCTCGTTGGCGGCGATGAGGAGGAGGAGGCTTCGGAAGAGACATTTTTCAGAGTGATATATGTGGCACTCACCCGACACAAGATGGCTGTCTTCATCTTCTCTTCCAGCGCCGGACAATGGCGAGCTACTCCTTCGATACCGCGATTGCCTTCCTCACGCTGGCACCAATATGTGTATGGCTGTTTGTATGGGGTGACAGGGTGTGGGGAGAAGATAAAGGTGCTTGACACCCAGACTATGGAGTTCTCACTCATGGACATCCCATCGGAAGCCAGAGGCACTCATGTGGAAATAGCCATTGTGGATGCAGGGGAGGGCATTGTAGGGATGTATGTGCTACCATCTGAGACATCTGTCCTCACTCCTCAGTTATTTCGTTTGGCGAAACAAAGGTGCAAGTTCCAGCCAGTGGTAGTTGGAGAAGACAATCTCACTCGGCTCTTCTCAGTATCATTTCCCGGAGAGATCAACACTGAGGAAATTGTACCTACACCGTCATGGAAGCCCATCGACTGATGCCGGCCTTTTCTCAATGGACGTCAAGACATTCCAGCTTGAGAGCATGGTTTTCAATTTCAGTTTTAGAAAAATTTCAGCACCAACTGAAATCACTGAAATTCAATGAATTTCACCGATTTCAGTTTTCATTTCGGCCAAAAGGCCGAAATATTCACATGAATTCAATTCAGATTTTGATTTTTTTAATTATTTGAATTCATGTGCACTACTGAAATGGCCGAAATATTTTGGCCAAAACGTAATATTTCAGTGTCTGTTGAAATTAATGAAATTCAGTGAATTTCAACGAAATCTCACTGAAAGTGAAAACCATGCTTGAGAGGGTGTTTGGTTCAAACGATAACAAGCTTTACCCACGGCCATATAACAACTTTCCACCGTTCTTGTCGACACCGACCGTAGGTAACCTTTCTGTTGCATCCTAGTTATTTCCTTCCCTTCATAGTTTTCAGACAGGCTGAGACATTGGATAGGTGTTGGCAAAGGGACTGAGAAGGAGATGGTGGAACAAGGCTGTGCTGCAAGCTCAAATGCACTTTAATGCTGGCGTTCAGCCAGTGTTGTAGGGTGCTTTTGACTCTAGAACGAACCTCAACGCAACCGTTGTCTATAATGGACCTAGAGTTATCATGTCTTATTTGCCTTTATCTGAAAATGATTGGTGCTTTTGTTTGTTGGGTTAGCTAGCAAGATTGTTTAGTTTCTGGCCAATTTATAGGCTAACTAATATTATGTTTAGTTTCTGGCCACTCGGTAGGCTAACTCATTTTATGTGGCCAGTGAATGTGATGATGTTGTGTGGCTGCCAGTCTGTGTACCTGCTATTTGCTTGAACTGCGAGTGTCTGGCGTGGAACTTGTCAGCTATATATGTTGAGTTTAAGGAGAAAGACCGATCAGTAGACTGTGTGTTAAAAATCAACAATTGCAAATGGCTGGCGTATGCTTTTTGTACAATGAAGTGAATCATATGAAGCAAACTTGTTGCTGTGGAAAATGGCCCCTATTCTTGTTCGATTTCTTCTTTTCCCTCTTGTTGAAGTCAAGAAGCAACTGGCAACCGTAACAACAATTTAATCTCCACATTATTGATCTTAATTCAACCAGACGCTGCTGTAGACAAACATCAGCGGAACTTACAGGACCAATATTAACCACTTAGTGATGTAGTCTCTCTCCCTCTCCCTCTTTCAGTTATCTGTGTTGTATTCGTCAGGGACTTGGCTGGAGGTTTGCAAGATTGTCTTCCACCAATATTAACATGGCCTTGTGTGCATTCTGAAGGTTCAGCAAGCAAGGAGATGGACATTCTGAAGGTTTAGGAAAGATGCGTTGCTCCAGGATGCATCAGAGTTAAAACACTCTCTGTTTCATTTTCATTCTGAATTACAATTAAGGAAAAACCACTGGAGACAACGGTACTGGTAAATTTCTTTGGATTAATAAATGAAATTATTGATCCATTACAGATTAGGGTGTCGGGTGGCGACGGCGCTCGTCGCCAACCAGTCGGACGGCGAGCACCTATCACGCTCTCTGTTTCTTAGAATCTGAATTAAGCTCCAGGTCACAGTTCAGATAGAAGTTATGAAGTTAATCTGATCCCAAAGTGCAAATTCTCAGAATAGCCCTTCGAGATTTCAGTCATGAGTTCTCCCTTTTTGTTCCACCCAAATTCCTCACTCTTATATCTAAATGTAAATCCAATTTTGAACTTGTGTGGTATTTATACTCTGCCTCCAGTAGAGTAAAGAAGTCCAACCACAATACTTTGGTACTTGAAATTAGGAGATCTACTTTTCCCAGGGTAAATAACACATCAGATTATCGGTGAAGCACTCAAGTCTGGCATCACCCCACTATACGGACGATGCCATGTTGGCTAGTTAATGCAAAGGCCAACTTGTCCTTGTAGGACAAACAAAAAAATGAAGTGATTTCTGTGAATATCCTATAGATCACGAACGAGGACAAACAGATGAATGCTTTCCTCTGGTGCTCTGAATATCTACACTCTGAGGACGCGTATTTTGAGCAGGTACTCAGTCAGGAAGATGATGAGAAGGAGATGTTGGAAAATAATCAGGTGCCGTCACGGCGAGAGCACTGTTGATGATGGAAATGCTGGAGGTCTGGTTCGTGTATCAAGGACTGGGGACGAGGCTGATTGAGGTTATGCTGTGTCTGGACAGATGACAACAGCTTGATCACCAATAGTGTACTTATGACTATGCCTATCCGTGATATGGTCATCTGAAATTATCGTGGAGTGTATCTTGTGTGGCTTGATCCACCAATGATCCGCGTATCTGTCAGATAAGGTAGCAAGAGCAGCAACAAACATTTAGTTTCTGCATCGTCAGTAGATTAATTTCGACTGTCACAGTGTTTTTGTCATCTTGCTGTATGGAACTAGTCAGGTACAACAAAATTAAGGAGAGGTACCGATCTACTCTGTGAGCAACAGTAGAATTAAGGAGACGGCAGAGACAACGCATGGATTCTGCTGGCAGAGTATGATGTAGACTATGGACTAATTAGGTTGCCAATTGGTTGGCAGAGTACAGTCCAAGCCCAATAACGTGGAGATATCATTTGGACAAGATAAAAGAAAACGTCAGATGGTCGATAATACATTCAAGTCTAAGAGCATCGAGTGGTTGTGCGATGTTCCTATATATGCCAGTAGCTTATCGACCCATCGCCTAACACTGGTAGCTTTCCTAGAGTCAACAAAGTTGAATGTGACTGAATATATGGAGAAGGACCATAGGCTTGATCGAAAGGGTGATCATGACAAACATTGAGTGGCACTGGATTGAACATATATGGTGATCCATGGGAATATGATGCATTGGGAATTGACGCAAAGCGAGGGTATGCTCGACCATTCGCACCACCTGCCGACTTGCGATACCAGGCACATACCTAGTATGTGTATCGTTTTGCATCGGCAGGCAAGTCGTCAAGGGAACTATTACAGTGTCATGCTAATTGCAGGAATCTTGTCACAGTGGCAGCCCATTCCAGTGCGCCGTTTCAGGCCCAGTCCACTCCAGAGCTTCAGGCCCAACATGAAGAGTGAGCACGAGATCCCCCCTAGCGTGGCAGTGGCCAGCATGTGTGGTTTGCTATGAGCATGATTGGTTCGACGCCAAAAGTTGGCATGCCACTATTTGACAAATACCAAATGTTGGAATGATTGGTTGGCTACCAGATTTTTTTGCCAGCTCACAAAAAAGTTGTCAATATTTGGCAACATTTGCTTTGGCCACAAACCAATTATGCCCTATGTAAGCGTGTGTCCTAGGTGAACAAGAGCATCGAAGATGAACTATAATCATTTCCCTTGTTCTTCCTTTCCTCATGTCTCCTCCTAAATATTGTAATCATGAATTTCTCTGAATCTGAGTGTCATTGATCCCCAAATCCTATTTGATGCACTGCCATTAGGTTAGGGTTCGTTACAATTGTTATTAGAGCCTTTCGATCCTCGGATCTTATCCTATACACTATGAAAATCCAAAAAATAGCCAGAAATTTGGTTTCTGGTGGCGATTTTTTATTGTTGGTGAGATTCAGGTTGGGTTCTCCTGTAAAATCCTTGTGTTCTCTCGCTGACCGCAACGATGGTGTGGCCGCACCTTCCCTCTCATCAAGCGGCGTGGTGGAGGATTTCGTTGGTGTCGGAGCTCGTTTGGTTGCATGTTCGGCGACACTCGAAAAGTTCTGTTGTTCCCTGCAGTAGAGGTAAAATCCCTGTCTTTCGGTTGAATAAGTGCAATTGGTTGCATAGGAACGGGGTAGTCTCCCAAGTACTTGCCGATCCCGTCGGCGGTAGATCGGAGAGTGCAAGATGGCGCGTGGTTTCTTCTTCAAGTGAGTCTTCCGGGCTCCGATCCTCCTCAAATTTGTTCGTTGGGATGGATTAGACGAAGCTCCGGCTTAGATTCGTGCCAGCTCCTTGGGGCGGCGAGGTTAGAGTTTCTTGATGTGCATACGCAACAACGATATTTTGTGTTAGGCTCTTCGGATCGATTAAAGGATTCAACGGCGACGACTACGGCTCTAGGGTGCTGGTCTTGGGGGCACCTGCGCGAAGACTTCCCAGATGTCATCAGCAAGGTTAGGACAGCTCCTGTACGAGAGTGGCAACAGCGACGCGTCGATGTCAATGGTCGTTCGGTGGTTCATGGACTTCGATGTAATTTTTATTATGGCTTGGGTGTCATACTTCTGGTGAATCTTTTTAATAGATCTGATCATTTTCGCAAAAAAAAAAAAAGATTCAACAATGTTTTGTATCTTTTATCCCCATCCGAGTGGAAAATCAGTGAATACAAGTATTTTTTTACTTCTTTACACATGTATAACTTTTGAATGACATATAGTAGGACCACTTTCCTACTATTTTTTTAGGAATATACATTTGTTGTTATTTCTCCATTTTGCATTGGCTGTTTTGTCTTGGCTAGATAGCACTATGGTTCATGGCTAAAGCAAGGACATCAGCAATCTTGAACAACTATAACAGCTGCAACTGAAAAAAAAGGGCACCTGCAGTAGAAATAAATGTCCACACAAACTATCATGTGAAGTTTGGTGAAGGAATATTGTCCACACCACAAATTATGCTCATTCACTGACCTTCTATAAACAACTTGTTTCACGTATAGGCAGTGGCAAAATTTGGAGAAAAATCAAGGGCAGGCTCAAATCAACGGTGTGAAGAAAAAGCCACTAAGTCTCAATTCTTTTGTTGAAAGAAGGCTAAAATTTGTCATAATACTGCTAGCGACATGTACTGTTAACTACTAATTTATTTTTTGCATTGCTGAACGGCAGGCTCAAGCATATTAAAGCCTGCCCAGTTCATTCACCACTGCGTATAGGGGAATCATGTTTCGGTTGCTAGTGAGAGATTGAGGAAGTGTGTTGGCCCAGTCTTGACGCCGGGTACTTCCGGCGACGGTAATACGACCGACGGCGAACGACGTTGACAAGCGAAGCTCACTGACAAACTGGACGAATTGCTTTACGCCAAGATGCAACGCACCGTAGCAAACAAGCCACCAAATACCCACGTACAAAGCTAGTAGCCCAAATTAGCCTTGATCAATTGATGGACAGTACCGTGCACTAGTAGTCGCCGTAGCTAGCTAGCCACGCAACCAACCGGATTGCTTCTAGCCGGAATAACACACGTAGGAGACACAGATTGGATGGCCACGCAGGCTCGTGTCGAGCCTGCTTTTCTTTATTGCTTCGATCGGTATAGATTACAAGAGGTATACATCTGTATATATAGCATCTAGGACCAGCTTAATCTAACCTACCCGGTTACAAGTCCTAATCCTAGTACTAGTAGGTAATTGTTTTGTGTACGAGCCGGACACACAAACCACGTCGTGGTTACTTCCAACAAAGTGCAGATGAGAGAGAAATGATGAGGGAGATGAGTGTCACCAGCTGTTGGATGGTGCAACCTCTTTGGAAATCGGATGCACTGGGAATTTGATTCGAAGGAAATGTATGCTAGGTCTAGGGTCGTGTTCTCGAGCTACAGTGTGAAAATTAGCTGGCTCCACCCCATTCATGATGGTGCATTTTGCTCGGGAGAGTGTCGAGCTTGCGATTTCCTTCGAGTGGTGTACGAGACTACAAGCAAGCTTGCCAGACATGTACTGCTGGTGGTGTATTTCAGACACTTTCGTATTGGTGCACAATGCACATCGTGAATGTTCACCCACCACCACCCGTGTACTCTCCATCTCTTGCTGGTCGTCTTCACTCTATGATTCCGTAATGATCAAGTATTCATGTTATACCTATAGTTGCGAAGGCATAATCATCTTATACCAATCAGAGAGCACTGCTGATGACGCAAATGCTGGAGGTCTGACGTAATATGGTCATCTGAAATTAACGCCAAGCATATCTTGTGTGGCTTGATCTACCAATGATCAGTGTGTAGAAGGCATTAATATGGTCAGATAAGGTAGCAAGATCAGTAGAAGACATTTAGTTTCGGTAGTCAGTAGATTAATTTTGACTGTCAGTGATTCTGTGATCTTGCTGTATGGAACTAGTCAGGTAGTACAACAAAATTAAGGAGAGGTACTGAACAACTCCGTGAGCTACAACAACAACAAAATTAAGGAGACGGCAGTGGCAAGGGTATGGGATCTGCTGGTAGAGTATGATGTAGAATATTGACTAATGGTTGCCCGTTGTAATTATTATTCTTCGGTATTTACGGCTAACATATATGATCTGCACATCTATTATATACTAAAAGTAATATACGGTGAAACCAGGAGCAAGAGAAATAGGTATAAAAATCTTACATTAATTAGAAAATACAGGCCCTTGATCTGGTGGATCTATAAAAATAAGTGAATATAACCGTTAAATCTATGTAACAGATATAATATGGTGGGCCTACAAAACCACTTACGTGACGCATGTACACGTAAACATATGTTCAAGGAAAATAACTTCAGAAAAAAAAACTTATAGCCCCAACGTGTAGCCTACGGAATCAACTCCCCACTAAAAAAATGTACAGCCCCAGCAACGTGCAGCACTAGGAAAGCGATGGGAAAAGATAGACTGCTTGATGAAAAAAATTGATAGTAAACAGTGGACATGTATGCACTCATATCCATTTGCAAAAAAAAAAAAACACATACACGTATATATGTATACTCCTCACAAATAGATACAGCAAAAAGAAGACACTGTTTATCAATATATATTCAAATCTACAAAACCACTTATGTGACACATGTACACGTAAAAATATGTTTTCAAGGGAAAAACTTATGAAAGAAAAACTTATAGCCCCAATGTGCATCCTAGGGAATCAACTCCCCAACGTCAAAAAATGTACAGCCCCAGCAACGTGCAGCCCTAGGAAAGCAGGCACCCACGTCTAGCCATGGGAAAAGTAGACTCTTTGACGAAAAAAATTGATAGGAAACAGTGGACATATATGCACTCATATCCATCTGCAAAAAAAAAACTCATACACATATACATGTATACACCTCACAAATACATTCAGCAAAAACAAGAGATTGTTTATCTATATATATTCAGTTAAAATATTACCATGCAATGTATCAATCTCGGAGATGTGCTGCTATCTTTTCAGTTTTGTCATGTCGGTCCTTACGTGACTTGTACTTTAAACCTTATGATATGAATAAGACACGTATTACCATGAAAAAAACTCAAATATTTGCGGTATTCAACTAAAACAAAGCCAGTTGGGCATGTAACATTAGAATATTTTTGATATCCTAAAACGACTAACTTGGTATTAGTGGCTGACTGATTCAATTTAAACTTATATTAATTGGTCAAATATCCCTATTTTTAGAAAGAAAAAAATATGTAGCACACACCAACTTAAACTCTACTCATGATTATATGCACTGAGAATAATCCTATTGCTATGTACAAAGGACAAATTGTCCGGCTTGCATTGCACATAGTGAAGTAGGCAGGACCAATCCACCAGGTTGCTAGCTTTCTAACTAGCCGGAAATGTACAAGGCAGCTATCTTTGTATGTACGTGTGTGTCTCGTGAGCAAAAAAATTGGGATGAAATATCACATCATACAAAGTACACAAAGAAGTACTAGGAGCATGGGACCTCTACTGTGCTTTGCACTGTGAGGAGACATAAAAGATTCAAGAGGTTTGGATTGCATATAGCGGACAAGGACAATACTTATGGCTTGATTTTTGCAGCTATAAGCAAAATTTTGAACAAGATATTTATAGTTGAACTTTGAATATGAATAACCAAATTTTAAATTTGTACCTTTTAAGAAGGGTTTTCAGTTATTCTATTTTCGAATTTATAATTATATTCACTCAAAAAATGATGCTTAAAGTGATGCACATTTGAGTGCAGTTATAACATGGTGCATACAACACCCAAAGGATCATTATAACATGGTGCATACAACACGATGTGTAAAGTATAAGTTGACTTAGTGTTGGTCTCGTGATGAACAAATAATTCGGAATTTAGTTTTTTAAATATGTTGTCGTAGTCAGCGTAGTGAACATAAACAACAAATACATCTATCATAGAGGATAGCATGTCTAGATTGAGAAGGGTTTAGCGCTAAGAAATTGAAAGGAATACACAACAATAGTTGTACATGCATTACTTCCTTTAAAAATAGATGAAGTCCCAAAAAGTGTGTTGTAAAACATTTTTACTTTCACTAACTATCAAAAGGTAGAGTCGTTTTTCATGAAAAATAAAACACAACCGAGACATAAATTTGTTAACATTCATATACCAAAAACTATGAGATTTATAAGAAGATCCAAATATGACAAATCATTTTTAAAATCTAGCCAGACAATCAACATGGATGAGTTGCTTTGTTTGATATACTTCATTCACCAATGTCTATTATTATTTGATTCAAAATACAATATATTTATTTATATGGTATAATAGGCACTTAGATAAACATTAATTAAGTTACTTAGCATCTTATATTCAGCTTAAACTAAGTCTTTACGTAAATTGATGACATACCATGTTGATTCTGAGTTCTAAACACATAAAATTAAACATAACACGGGGATTGTTCTAGCTTTGTACTACTTTCTGCTTGCCATTATTACTCCTTTCCATCTGTAAAGCAGAACATGAAGACATTAATATTGTACAATGATAAATCTTTACAATTATACTTAAGCTTTATACTACTATCTTTATGCCATTATTACACCTTTTGTTCGGTGATGTTAATAGTATTTATTTTTGAGACGAATTCATGGTTGTTAGAAGTATTTGTTTCTGATTCTACCACAAATTCCACCTCATTATCTGTCTTCGTTACCATTGTCTCGATGTTGCTTCATATTTACAAATCTAATGTCGTGTATGAACTATATCAAATACAATTTGTCTGGTCACTAAACCTACTGATTTACTGTAGGTCACATTAAAAATATCGTCTAGCACATTGATTAATGTTCCATTATACTTTCAAAAAACTAAAGTGATGCCCTCTCAAATAATTGTGACACTTGTAGCATGAATCCTAATTTTAAAACTCTAAAGTAGTGCCCTCGCAAATTACTATATCAAAGTGTGATATAAAAATCACAAATACAAAATATTGTATATTTACATATGATAAAAAGTGACGAATAAATAACTTATAGTAAGCAGGCTATGAAATATACCCATGCTTTACAAGGGAACTACTTACTTCGTGTTCAAAGGAAAAACATAAAATAATGCAACACAATAAAAACTACCAGAAAGTGATACAAATATAGTTGTGCAACCGAGTATATCATAAAATGATACTACTAGCACCATATGCAAAACAATTACATATATCGTTAATGTACATCCATATTGAATTGGCAACAAGGAAATTAAACACACCTGACATAAAATAAGGTTATTAGAAATATTCATATATGCGACCACATTTTTGATTCAATTGTTATTACACAAGTCAAATAATATGTTGTCATGATGAAAGGTCAAGATATTTCCTATGTAACTTATCTTAGATAATTTCTAGCCCGCGCATCGAGCGTGCCACTGTGCTAGTGATAAAAACAGCGCCAGATGGTCGGTAATACATTCAAGTCTAAGAGCATCGAGTGGTTGAGCCATGTTCCTATATATGCCAGTGTAGCTTATCGACCCATGGTTCGCCTAACACTAGTAGCTTTCCTAGAGTCAACAAAGCTGAATGTGCCTGAAGATATGGGTAGAAGGACCGTAGGCTTCATCATGACAATCAGTTAGTGGCACCGGATTGTTACATATATGGTGATCCATGGGAATATGATGCACTGGGAATTGACACAAAGCGAGGGTACGCACGGCCATTCGCACCACTGGCGATACAAGGCACATACCTAGCATGTGTACTGATCCGCATCGGTAGGCATGTCGGCAGGCTCCTTATTAAAGTGTCATGCTACTTGCAATGCAAGAATTTTGTCACAGTGGCGGCCCATTCAACTGCACAGTTTCAGGCCCAGTCCACTCCAGAGCTTCAGGCCCAACAAGAAGAGTAAGCCCGAGATTTGATGAGCGTGGCTATGGCCAGCGTGTGTGGCTATCTATATGAGAGTGTTTTCTTGTAGGCCGAACTCTGTGGTGCCCACAATCTGCACCATTCAAACTGTGGACAGATACATGTGGATATGTGCAGAGCTTTGGAAATGTGCAGCTGTGTCGGTGCCATCTGTGTTAATACACTGACATGAGACCTGTAAAACTCTAACTTTCATGGCTGGTCATGCTGCAGTGCTACTATAGCTAGCCACTTCGTCTTTCTTTTTTCTCTCTCACTTGTCATCCATCACAAGGAAGAAACAGCGCTTTCTTTGATAATAGAAAAGAAAAGAAACAGTGCATTCCTGCTGGCCTGGGTTTGACTTTCGCAGCCAATCTGAAAACGTTTGCATGCTGCATTCTCTCTCTCCTTTTTACTATTTTAAACTTTGCATGCGATGGGTGAAAGCAGTGACTGGTGAGCTGCATGTGACAGCTGCGTGTGACAGGAAACATGCAACTCTGCAGGCGGACGAGACAACTCCTGCTAATGACACTGCGGCGCCACACATGATCCTTTTTTCTGCACCAATCTCGACGCAAACCAATGGTGCGGATAAGAGGTACCGCCAAGCTCGGTCTATGAAGGAACTTTGCGTATCTATATAAGGGCATTTCTAACCTATCCCCAATAAATAGAGGTGGATCCGTCCGAGTAAACTTTTAGTGGAGTGTATTTAGTCCACTAAATTTTGGCCGGATCTAGTCGATCCCCTATATGAATTTTTTTTTGTTTTTTCTAAACTTTACAATTCTACTAGTATACATTGCAACTACATATTAGCAAACATATATAAACTAAACGTAAATTTGAATATTCAAGCAAATCGTGAATATAGTTTGCAAACCAAATTCAAAGTTTACAAACTAAATTATTCAAATTTAAACACGTCGAATGGTCCAAATGTAGCAAATAACATGTGATGTAACAAGTAGGACTCACTAAGACGTTGTCAGTGATGACCAATAAGATCTTGTTGGGGCGGAGCATGAACTTGCCGGTTCTCGATCTTGCGATGCTCCACAAGGAATGCCAGGATCTCGCTTGTATCATACTCTGACTCGACCGGAATCCCGTCGGCGATGTACCAAAAGTTCTCGGACATATCCCTCTCGTCTTCAATGATCATGTTATGTAATATGATGCAAAAAGTCATGATCTTCCATAGAACCTTGGAGCTCCAGTACTCGGCAGGGCCACAAACAATTGCAAAGCGCTTTTGAAGCACACTGAATGCTCTCTCCACATCTTTCCTAGCAGCTTCTTGACATTGAGCAAAGTGAATGTTTTTGTTACCTTTTGGACACATAATTGTTTTGACCAAGGCGGCCCGTGGTGGATAGATGCCATCCGCACGGTAGTAACCCATCGAGTAGTTGTGCCCGTTGACCGAGTAGTTGCAAGCAGGAGCATCTCCTGTAATAAGCCAAGAAAACAATGGTGGTCTCAACAACACATTCAAGTCATTGTGAGAGCCAGGCAAACCAAAGAATGAATGCCATATCCAAAGATCCTTCGATGCAACTGCCTCAAGAATGATCGTTGGATCGTTGCAATGGCCTTTTATACTAACCCTTCCACCCCGCAGGACAATTCTTCCATGTCCAATGCATACAGTCAAGTGATCCCATCATCCCTGGCCATCCTCTTGCTTCACTCTCTGTCAGCCTCTGTGTATCTTCCTCGTTGGATGCTCTCAAGTACTATGGGAAAAAGACAATGATCACCGCTTAATTGAACCTTCGAATGGCCTCCAAGATTGTGTCTTCAACAAGGCAGACATAGTTGTCAACTGCATCAACCGAACATGCATATACCAAGAGTCGAGCAACTGCCATGCACTTCATTAGTAAGCTTGCACTTATCTCTCCACTTGTATTTCTCCGAAGCTTGAACCAGTCATCACACCTCTCAACGGCTTTGGCAACTACAGAAAAAAGACTTGTGTGCATCTGAAAGTGCCGGCGAAAGTACTTCTTTCGATAGGTTGGCTTCGGATCAAAGTAGTCTCTCATGATCTGGGCATGGCCCTCTGCTCTATCACGATTGATGTTTATGCGGTCAAACTTTTATCCTCTCCTAGAACACCAAACATCGTGATTGAAAATCATGCCTAAAGCGGTGTTAAACTAACCGATGTCTTCTTCCTCTTCGGATGAAGACGAGTCCTCAAAGGCCATCTCCCTCAACCTCTTCATATACAATTCAAACGGCTATGTTTAATTCAAATGGCTCGGTTCAAAAATAAACTAATAAAAATACTCACCTAGGCAATTCATGGAACACTTGCGGTGCAGTGGTGGTGCACCGGCCTACCGGTATCGTTGAGACCAAATCGGCCGGCAGGAACGCGGGCGAATGACTTGCAACGGTGTGCAAGCAAGGTGAGATGCGGCGGCGGACAGAAAACTAAGAAGTTTCGAAGCATTCCGACGAATCGTCTATGGCGACAGCGAATATGTTTCACCTTGATTCCGGCGACTGCGACGAGGGGCGAATGGGCTCAACGTTGGGAAAAAGGCCGGCATGGGCCAAGGAAGGCAATGGGGTAGCGCCGGGGCCGGTGGGTGGTCATCGGGAGGTGTGCCGTCAAAGATGAATTGGTGTTGTGGGGGTGACGTGATAGAGAGGCGCGGCTTTTACTCGGAGCCGCAGTAGTCGAATTATTTAGGGAGATGAGAGGCGCCGGAGGATAAATATTTACTCCACTATGGCGGATAGGGGATCGGTTAGATTGCCCTAAGCATGTGTGTTAGGTGAAGAGGGGTATCAAAGATGAACTAGAATACTTTTCGTTTCTTCCGCTCCTCCTGTCTCCTCCCAAATATTGTAATCTTGAATTCCTTTGGATCTGAGAATAATTGATCCCCAAATCCTATTTGGCGCGCTGTCATTAGGTTAAGGTTCCTTACAATTGTTTCTAGAGCCTTTCGATGCACAGATCTTATCCTATACACTATGGAAAATCCCAAAAATAGCCAAAAAAATTGGCTTCGAGTTTGGTGGTGATTTTGATCGGTGGTGAGATTCGAGTCGGGTTCTCCTGTAAAATCCCCGTGTTCTCTCGTTGATCGCAGTGACAATATGGCAACTGCTTCCCCTCTCGTCTAGCGGGGCTGGTGGAGGATTTCGTTGGTGGTGGAGCTCGTTCCGCTGCGGATTTGATGACATGTGAAGGTTTTTGTTGTTTCCCTGTAGTAGAGGTTGAATAGGCCTGATTAGCCAAAACCCAATCGCTGTTACGTAGAAAAACTGCATCCCGCCTCATCCCCCTGCCTATGAACTAAAAAGCACGGACACGGGGACGGAAAGACGGGGATACGGGATACGGCATTTTCCAAAAACAGCCATTCGGGGATACGGCGAGTATATATAAAATAAAATAAAAATATGCCATTTAATATAGAGTTAAGACAAAAAATTAAAGAGAAAGAGATCAAAATAAAGAATAGACTAGAGTACTGCCCAATTTAGTGTCTCTTTTATCAAGTGCTTGATCGATCCTCGTCCCCCCATCTCAGTGCAAGTTGCATCTTGCAAAACACATCAAACACAAATTGTAAGGAAGATTAGAAGAGTAGAAGATATATTCTGTCCCACAATAAGAACACATGAAAAATAGTAAAAAGATGTTTGCTTTGCTTACCCAATTTGCAATGCCATTTGGCTCCCAATTGCAGAATGGTTTGGCAATCTCAACGCCATATTTTAAATACAAACCAAACCATGGCAAATTGACAAGCTCACATAGTCCACTAAGAGTCTAAGAACATGACAAATAGCAAGGCTCAGATGGCCACATAGTCTCATACACATATAGTTCAAATGGCAAATAGGTAGTTCATAAGTCGATTACATAACAACTACAAACATAAATGGAGAGAATGACTGATGGTTGTTGTGTGTGTACACCAAATCGGAAGCTCTAGCAGGTGTTAGCTTGTTTCTTGTAGAACTATGGATGAAACCATATGTGCTCCAATTCCTTTCACAGCAAGAGGAAGATGCAGGCTGCCCAAGTACCTTCAATGCCAAAATTATTAGTAGCCTTGTGCTGACTCCATGAGCCTTCAAGTGAGAGAATCAATGATTTCCTCCTCCAATTCTGGTTCATCAAGTGAAAGATCTGCAGCTTCAAGCATGCCAACACCAGAAAAAGATTCAACTCCATCACCCCCAACATCCCACATTCGGCTTGGCCCAGTTTGATATGCTTGAGAATTCCTCAAAAGAAGGCGATGGTTGTTGTGTGTGTACACCAAATCGGAAGCTCTAGCAGGTGTTAGCTTGTTTCTTGTAGAACTATGGATGAAACCATATGTGCTCCAATTCCTTTCACAGCAAGAGGAAGATGCAGGCTGCCCAAGTACCTTCAATGCCAAAATTATTAGTAGCCTTGTGCTGACTCCATGAGTGCCCCACCATTGTTTAGGTTCAAAATCAGCTCTATTTTCAATAGAATCTGGATTTTCAAAGGCATTCATGAAAAGAGCAAAATCAGCAAATTCCTTCTTGATGGTTTTGAAATCCTATTGACCTAGATAAAAATTCCGAAAGTAGAGGAGAGGCGTTGCCATGGTGCTGCTGAGGAGGAAGATCTTTGCTGCTGCCACCGCCGTAAGCAACGATGATGATCTCGGCCACCTCCAAAATCCTCTCCTTGCCCTCTAACCCTAGCCCGGAGCAACTCATTTTCCCGCCCCTTTATACCCCTCATTTTCCCCTTCCACTCGCCCTTTATATCTCCCAGCTGAGTGCAAACCCACCTGAGCGTCTGTTTTTCTCCACGTCACTGCAGTGTACTCCCTCCGTCCGGTGAAGAGTGAACATCTAGAGATTTTGGGACAAATTATGGAGTGAAGTAAAAAATGCATTGGAAAAGTGCAAGTCATCATCTCTCCCCTCTTTAATTAACCAACCCCCAATGAGCTAAGTGCATGTAGAAATTAAGAAGACCATGTGTAGTTTGTTATTGGTCTTGATTACCGTGTGATGAGAGAGAAGTAATTTTTTTCTACTTTAAAATGCATTGGGAAGATAGAAGTACACTCTTTTGTGGACAAATTTTAAAGCCAAACGTTCACTCTTTACCGGACGGAGGGAGTGTGCACAATGAGTACACACCCGGCCTCTGCATAACTAGGATGCACATAGCCAACACTACACACACACAAGGATCACACTGGCAAGTCATGAAGACCGAAGCTATGCCTAGGCAAAGAAAAAGCAAAAAAGACCCAAGACGACCAAAACAGCAATCGATGATGTACAACAACGACTATCGACACCAATCATATTTTGACAACATAATGACCACGATAAAGGTTCTCGAGAAGCAACGCCTTCAAGAAGGAAAACGGCGCATATACGTCTCCCTCTCCCTCTCGCTCTCCCTCTCCCTCTCGCTCTCCCTCTCCCTCTCGCTCTCGCTCTCGCTCTCCCTCTCCCTCCCTCTCTCTCTCTCTCTCTCTCTCTCTCTCTCTCTCTCTCTCTGGAGCAAGGTGTGGAGGCCCTGCAAGCTGAAGGGTCTGTAGATGGCCGTCAGGCTAATGTGTTGAGGGTTGGAGATGGTGCCCTATTAAGGCTGTGCTGCAAGTTGAAAATCAGACTCGTGGTATGTAGTAAGGTTGTAATATGGTCATCTATATTTGACTTGGACTTTATCTGACAATGGTGGTGTATCAGCTGCAAAAGTTGACAAGAGCATCATCGATGTTTAGTTTCTGTGCAATTAATTAGCAAGTTAATTAAGACTCTGTATTAAGTCAAAGTTCTTGTGATGTACTACTGTTGTATGCCTGAAAGTACAAGTTTGTGGAATGACACTGGTCAGGTAGTATTTGGAATTGAGGAGAAAAGTTAATGTGTGTACAAATGAAGTGAATTCCATGATTATGTATTTGCTCTGTTCTGCTAATTGCACTGCATTCCTGGAAGGAACTGTTGCCTAGCCTAGGAAATTGAATGAACCGAGCTAGAAGTAGAGCAGCTAAGAGCTACATGGTTATGGTTTACTGCTTGACGAGCACAACAATTATGGGCAGGCAGCTATATTGAGATTATGGTCCTTTGGCTCTGATAATAGGGTACCTTTGGCTCTGTGTGGTCTGTAATATGGTTATCCAGAATAAACATGGAGTTTATCTTATGTGCCTTGATCTGACAATGGTTGGTAAAAGCATCAAGATTTTGTTTATACGCTACCAGCAGGTTAATTAAGACTGGCAGCACCTGAACTTCAAGTTGTTGGCACTTCCAGTAGGCAAATGATCAGCATCGTTCCAAGTCTTCAAGGCAGTCTGATTCCTGTCACAAAAAGGCAAAATATTACAAATTTTATGTTTTGCTAGTGTCAAGTTTGTGTCTCCTTTCATGCAAGTTATTACAATTCTGTCCACTTGCAGGAGGTTGGCTATGGCATCGCCAATGGAAGCGTCGCAACTACTGATTATTTTCACAGTTTTATGTGTTTTTAAGCATTTAGTTATCTATGTTTACATTTTTTTTCCGAAAAGGAGGTCATCCCCCGGCCTCTGCATCGGAAATATGCATATGGCCATTTTATTAACGTAAGTTCAACGAAACAAATAGTCCTGTCTGTTGAGTACAGCTCACAAAAGGAGCAAATAAAAATAAAACAACTCATGCCTTTGTTCATGTTGTCGATGCCAATGCATACCTTCAGTTCCTCTTGATCTGAGCATGTACAGTTTGAATACAATTCTAAGTTTGGGATACTGTACAGGTGTTGAATGTAGAAGTGCACACTCTAGCCAATGCAACCAAAAGATCGGTCTGATGGAAGAGACTAGGCAGCACATTATACGTCAACACTCCCCCTCACGTATGGCTCCCTCAGGCCTAAACATGGACCGAAAGTGAGCTGCAAATTTAATTGCGCCAACCGGGTCTTGAACTTGAGACCTCTTGGCCCGATACCATGTATAAGTGCACGCTCTAGCCAACGCAACCAAAAGACCGATCTGATGACAGAGACTAGGCAGCACATTATATGTCAACATTGAAGAAGGATCTGCGCACAGTCACCACTGTCAGAGTAATGCTGATCTGGATGTTGGGGATGATGCAGGGTTGACGATTAGAGGTGCTCGTGATGCTGTGACGCAACTCGGGAATTAACCACTAAGTTGGTGAGTAATTATGTGCTTTTGGCTCTGTAATATGGTCATCTAGATTGATGGTGTCTGTTATTTTTCTCTTGTTTGCGTTGATACAGCATTGGTGCGTTAGTTTGTCAGATTTGGCAGCGAGAGCATTAACGGCGTTTTATTTTTTCGGTGTGTTAACGAAGAGTAGTGATTCTGATCCTTGTTGCATGCCTCCAGGTCTGTGTACATGCTATGGCCCGAACCCGAACTGCATATGTGTGTGTGCAGCGCCGAACTACTCTGATCGTTTCATAAGCGGACCTGTGCTGAATATGTTCACCTGCAAACGCTTGCTTTCCGTTTCTTCTTAGTCTCATACAATGCTCGCACCTTCATTTCCCTGCTACTCTTTTTTTCCTTTTACTGAACGCAGAAATGGTTCGCTGCCTTTTCTTTGATTTGGTGATTTTGGTTACAAGTTTTATGCACGTACTTATCCACTGTATTTTTGTACTCCTAGGGCAACGGGCAAACGTCACGACAGTTTAAGCTCCACATTGCTGATCTTAATTTATTTACTTTGGAGGGGAACTGATCTTAATTCATGTCAGCTCGTAGGGTAGCTAAAAACCTGCAGACAAAGATCACCATAACTGAAGGAGGATGGTCCAGACTGCAGACACAAAGCAGTTGATGCTTGTGAAGTGAATCTCTCTTAGTTGGTATCTTAATTCAGCTCGCCAGCGGCCGGTCGCCACTCACTCTATTTCTCATGGATCTGAATCAAGGTCCACGTCACAATTCAGCTTAAACCACTGAACCCAAGTCGTCCAGGTTCCTGGAAGAGGCGATGGTGCCACTCATGCCGTGGTCCTTCTTGGAAGCATCGTCTGGGAGTAGTCTTGGTTTTGTGATTCTCTCGTTGCTAGGATGCTAGGGCGGCGGCCTTGAATCAGTGTGGTGTGGTCTCTTGATTGTCGCTACTGAGATTCCCTGAGCAAGTTTTCTTTGATTTGAGTTAGGAAGTTGGTATTGGTATACTAGTAGTTAATTTACGAAGTCCCACGACATGACACTACCATTTCTCTTATGACTTTGAATTTCTTCTATATTTCATTTCTGAATGTTTGCATGCCTTCTTTGAACTGAATATTTAGATGCCATTGTGTGGCTTTGTATTTACTGCTGTACTGCAAACTAAAATTTTAAACACGTAATGCGGGTGCTTGAGGACAATATTACTAATTGGACCATGGGTAAAAGAGCTCTGGACGTTTATTTCCCATGTATTGTGTATGGTTATTTTGTAGCCGTAGTATTTTACCTCAGCTATTCTCCTTCTCGTGTTTTCCTCTTAAGCGATTCACCAGGTGTTCCTTTTTTCTTTGCTCACGTGCTGAAGAGGTGATGTACTGATGCTGGAACATGATGCGGATGCGCTAGGAGCAAAAGAGTGCATAGACAACCATCACAATGAGAGTACTACCGATGATGTTTTGATGATTGACGATTGTGCTACTGCTGAATGCTGATTGAGGTTGTCTTGGGTCGATCACATCAAACTAGATGATGTTTTGCCTCTGTTTGGCTATAAGATAGAGGTTTTCTTGTGTTGCTTGATCTGGTGCTGGTTGTTGTGTTTACTGGATTCGGCATATAGCAAAAAGGTTGATTCTTCAATCTCCATGTAATTCATGTGGTTTTGTTTAGACTCTTGTACTTCATGCTCTTTGCTGGGATTTTTTCATAACCAAATTACCAAGTGTTTCCCAATGGTATGACCTATATGGTTTGTTTTTACTTGCAACTCCTAAATTTCCACAATCTGAGCATTCAATCTTTTAGGCAGGTACTCGGGAGGATGGTGATATTTTTTTCGACAAAGGGCGTTTTTTATTGACTCATAATGTAGCATCAAGCGATACAAGTAGTCAAGCACAATGAGTACACACCCGGCCTCTACATAACTAGGATGCACACAGCCAACACTACGCGCGCACACAAAGATCACACTGGCAAAAAGCAAAGTCATGAAGACCGAAGCTATGCCTAGGCGAAGAAAAAGCAAAAAAGACCCGAAGTGACCAAAACAACGATCGATGGTGTACAACACCGACTATCCACACCAATCATATTTTGACAACATAATGACTACGATAAAGGTTCTCTAGAAGCAACACCTTCAAGAAGGAAAATGCCGAAAATACGCCGCCGTCGCCAGATCCACCATCGAAGGCCAGATCGTGGGAGGATGATGAGATGAGATGATAGAACGAGGTGTGGAGACTCAAGAGCCCATGGGTAGCCCTTACAACTGCTGATGAAGCAAATGCTGGTGGTCAGGGCCGGATGGTGCTGATTTAGGTTGTGCTGCGACTGGACTGTTACCACAGGTTGCTCAGCAATAGGCTTGTAACTTGTGCCTCTGTCTGTCGGCAATAAGGTTATGTAACATTAGCATGAAGTTTATCTTGTGTGGCTTGATTTGATAATGATCGGCGTGTCTGTAACGGCGCTTAGTTGCTTTAATAAGTCAGAGTGGCGTGAATTGAACTAGCTAGTCAGGTACTAAGAAACCAAGGAGGTACTAATCTACACCGTGAGCAGTGAAAAAGTGAAGTGAATTTGTTTGTGGTGCAGTCAAGAGGATCTGAATGTTCTGTTTTCTTGCACAACGAAGTTGCCATTGGTTCTGTTTGTGTTGTCTGCCTGTGTCAATCTGTTCTTCAGTGGTTTTTTTTTTAGCCAAGCTCGTTGAGAGTAGTGTTTCTGTGGTATGCTTCCTCTATAAATGAAGCATGTATCTTGCTGTAAGTAAACATGGGCTTAATCCACGTGCTCATTTTTAATCTACTTCGTCTTTCACTCACAACCTTGTGGTTCAAAAACTATTATACTTGAATCAAGCATGGGGATGGTGACATTAACCTGGGATCTGCTGAGTATGATCCTGACTATATTGACTAATGGTTGCCCGTTGGTTGGATCATTGGGTTATTGCCGATGAAATCGTGTGGTATTTATACCCTGCCTCTGACAGAGTACAATCCAAGCGCAGTAAATGGAATTATTCTTTGTTATTTGCAGCTAGGAGATATGATTTGCACAAGATAAACGAAAACACGAGAGATGATTGGTACTAGAGGCAAACACGCGCTTTGCCATGCCATTTTTCACTTGTCGGAATAACTTTTTCTCTAGCATGTTATTGTTATCGGCTGTTTTGTTCTGGTTCTATTTGCGTTGACTTGAGTTTTAATTTTGTTATTTTTTAGAGGAGTTTAAGTTATGTTCTAGCGATGGTTTTTTATACATATATCGTGTTGGTTTGCTGTTGAAACTTGAAAATGATGTTTGTTGTGGTGTCCTTGCACGTTTCGGCATCAGTGTCAGTGTGTGTTGGTTGTGTGAGCCTCTTGAAAGCTCATGTTCAATGTTGGAAGGATGAAATTATTGCCATAATGTGGTCTATGAAGCCATAGCTCGCTCAAATCGTCCCCCTGCTCCGCTCGCTCGCTTAGTTCTTTTCCACTCGCTTCAGTGCTATCTTAGAAAAAACCAGCTAAACGTTTATTATTTGAAAAAGTTAGTTAAATAGAAAGATGTTCACAGTTTTTACAAAACTGTTGGAAATTAACAAAACCATAATTGTTAAAAAATATTAGCGAATTTTAAAAAAACTCACAAATAAAAAATATTCAAGTTTTAAAATGTCAATGTATTTTAAATATATTCACAAATTTCAAAAATGTTCTTTATTTCAAAAACCACAAGATATTTCTTAAATATTCATGAATGAAAAATGTGAAAAATATTAAAAATAAATAATTGGTAAATTCATCGAGCGAGGAGAGGGCTCCACGCAGCCGGGTGAAGGAGGGCGCTCCATTTTGAGAATTTTTTAAAATCTTCACAATTTAAAATATTCATAAAATTTAAAATGTTCATTTATTTTTAGTACAATCATAAATTTCAAAAATCATCAAGATATTTCTTAAATATTCATGAATGAAAATGTGAAACAACAATAAAAGATAAATAATTGGTAAATTCATCGAGCAAGGAGATGGCTCCACGCAGCCGAGTGAAGGAGGGCGCTCCATTTGAGCGGGCATAGTTACTTAGTACTCCCTCCGTTCCTAAATATAAGTCTTTTTAAACATTTCAAATGGAATACAACATACGGATGTATGTAGTTGTAGACATATTTTAGAGTGTAGATTCACTCATTTTGCTTCGTATGTAGTCACTTGATGGAATCTCTAGAAAGACTTATATTTAGGAATGGAGGGAGTAAATTGCATTCAAGTCTAAGACTACCGAGTGGTTGAACCGGCATTCCCATATATGTCAGTAGCTACTCTGCCTGTGGTTCAAGTCAAGACTTGCTACCCTACTCAATGTCAAAAAAGGCATGATAAAATCATCGAATGTGACTGAAGTAGAAAAGGACCTGAGGCTTGATTGGGGAGGATGGTCATGACAACCATAAACTGGTGTTGGATTGTACATATATGGTTATCCATGGGAATATGATGCACTGGGAATTGACGCAAAGCAAGTTAGTCATATAAAATAACTGGCATGATGTAACAATGCTGGTGGTACACGGAATCACCACCAGATCTGGCTGAAGGTGTTGGGAGACCAAATCTATCAGATTTCAAAATTTTAAGGTCGACTTAGTCAGGTTTTAGAGTTTATAGATCAAATTTATGCTTGGAAAATAGTTTAGGGCTCAAGAACATGTCTACTTCTCGTCTACTGCATTTCTGCAGAGCAGCTGGGAATCGTCACACAACAGCAGCTGGCAATCGTCGCAGGCTAGCTAAAGACATGCTACTGCAGACAAACATCAGCGGAACTTAAATGCTATTCCAGCCAGTAGCGGATGCCAAACTGTAAACATCCTTTTACGAACTTCGTGATTTTAGTCTCTCGTCCCCTCTTTCAGTTCTCTGTGTTTTGTTCGTCAAGCACTCGGCTTGGAGGTTTGTGAGAGAATTTTCCACCAAAATTCCACATGTGATCGCGTTGTGTGAACACGAGGAAGCAGACGTACATCCTGAAGGTTTAGCTGCTTTGCTACAATCTGCAAACATCTGTTCCTCTAGGATGCAGAGTTAAACAAACTCTGTTTCCTTCTCATTCTAAATGGAGCTCCATGTTACATTTCAGACAAAACCACTAGAGCTAACGGTACTAGTGGATTTTCTTTGGATCAATATAAATGAAATTGTGGTCCATTGCAGATTAGGCCTTCAGGTGGCGACAACACTCGTCGCCGGCCGGTCGGACGCCCTCTATTTACTTCTGATTCTGAATTGAGCTCCATGTTACAATTTTTCAGATAAAAGTTAAGAAGTAATCTGATCTGAGAGAGTAAATTCTAAAAATAGCAATTCCATAATCCTGTCATGAGTTCTCTCTTTTTGTTCCACCAAAATCACTCACCCTCTTATATCTAAAAAACAAATCCAATTTTGAACTTGTGTGGTGATTATACTCTGCCTCCAGCTGTAGAGTAAAGAAGCCAATCAACTCTAACCACCCCGTTAATCCCCCTTGAACTGCCCATGAGTCTAGCATTGCTTGCCACACCCCCTTACTAACACATTTGAGGCTTTGAGCCATGGTTTCTCACCTCCTGCAGCCCGTCAGAGCTTGCCCTCCATGAGCACCGCTCTCATTCCTCTCCATAGCGCGATGGAGAAAACTAAGGAAAGGAAATTCAGTGTCCTACCTGTTTATTGTGTAGCTAAGACGATCTGATTGTGCTGCTATTTTCTTACACGGTGGAGATACTCTAGTTCTGTTTTTTCAATGTACTCTACCTCTGTAAATAAAGCTTGCACCTCGAGTTCATTGATCAGTCACAATCATTGATCTGCGTGCTCATAATTGGTCCACTTCATTGACCAGTCACATTCACTAAACTGATCCTTGGAGAACAAGAGGGCAGTGGCAGAAACTATACCGAGCAAATTGAGCATATATGTCTTCTCCATTTTCTGAGGGTGGGTAGGGAAGGAGGGAGTGATGACAAGAACACCGGTTGGATACTTGGGCTACTACAGATCAAAGTGTGTTGTTTTTATTATACTCTACTTCCAACAGAGTAAAGATGCCCAGTACTTAATTAGGTAGTACAGCTAGGAGATATACTTTTCACAAGATAAAAAGACGCCAAATGATAGGTAATACATCTATTAAAGTCTAAGATAACCGAGTGGTTGAGCCGTGTTCCTATATATGCCAGTAGCTATCGTCCCGTGGTGTGCCTAAGGCTAGTAGCTACGCGGTGAAATCATCAAATGTGACTGAATATATGGAGGGATGCTTGATCGCGGGAGCGATAGTGACAAACATTAAGTGCCACTAGATTGTATATACATAACGATGCGCCGGGAACATCCGTGGAGCTTTCCTAATGTCAACAAAGACACGGTGAAAACATCCATGGGAATACGATGCACCGGGAATTGATGCAAAGGAATTGTATGCTCAAGCATTCACACCAATGATAGAGGATACTAGATCATTGATGGCGCGCGTTGCCGCGCCCGTCCATTTTTTTCCAATGGAATGATAGAATTTATGAATATATATAGTCATAAAACATGCTATCAAAAACATAGTGGACAGCAATAGGGAAGGGCCAAGTAGTGCCATGGTAGGAGAGGGCTGGGTTTTTTTAACTCTTAACTTGAGTTTGCTTCAAGTTTGGTCGTACACGTGAGTTGTTTGAATTCATAATTTGAGACGTTGCTGGAAATATTTTTTTTGTAATTGTTCATTATCAAGGCAACATCATGGTGATTTCCCGCAATATTGTCAGATGTTGGATCATTGAAAGCCCAAAAGCGTATAGATGATAACAATGGGTGATGTAAACTTGCATTGCTATAACTTTGGATGATTCGGCCCTGGAGAACTGGCAGTCTATATAGATAATAGTAATAGAGCATAAAATGATTTCATGGTGATTTGGTAGTTATACAACAACACAAAGTAGGCGTACATTGGAATAGGACACAATTATAATGTAATACATGAGTATAAGGGCGGACAATTCAGCTTTTCCCATGGGAGAAGAGGTTAATATGCAGTCAAAAAAGCTGTAATTCAGCTACATTGAATTTCTTGCTTGAGATCACCAGTTCAACTTTTCATGGCCCAGGTGATGTTTCACAAACATTTGTGCCAAACAACATCGAGAGCCAATGCAGCCTAAATCTGGCTGCAATTGGAGAATGCCTTCCAAGATGTAACAACCAACACAAACTGTAGCGAGTATACTATGTACTCCCTCTGTTCCTAAATATAAGTCTTTTTAGACATTCAAATGGACTACAACATACAGATGTATGTAGATATACTTTAGAGTGTAAATTCACTCATTTTACTCCGTATGTAGTCACTTGTTGGAATCACTAGAAAGACTTATATTTAGGAACGGAGGGAGTATATCATATTAAATGACAATAATTTTGGGCAAAGTGCAAGATTTCCATTTTTCTCTCAACGAACATCGCTGCATATGGAGGTTTATCTTCCAGATGTACCACTTCAATATATTATTAGTTTGCATTTGAACAACATCATAATAAAAGAGTATTCTATCCTCAACTTGTATTGTGCTCCGTTATTAGCAACCAGGAAGACAATATCATGACCCAACTACTAAACAGTGCATCTTGCGACTCCCAGGGACAATTATTTTGTAAATATTGGCTTGGCAACCTCAAAGTTGGCACAAGGAGTCACATGCATTAAAAAATATAATAACGGAAATGTACGACGTATGTAAATCATAATAATTGATAGCCTATCACTACTTAAGAGTACATACCTGTTTTTAGCATGGGTATACACAATGAAAAGCTCAGGTAACTCTATGTAGCACCGCATCACAATATAAGAATGATTAGATAAAGAGCCAAAAGGAAAATGTCAACATTTTTTGTCCAAAGTACATTCTAAACTGTAGAGTGAACAAAACCTGGGTAGGAAGATTTATAAACAAAAAGATGTTGAACAAAGTGGTAGGAAGATTTATAGTACAGTACGCCAATTGATGGATGACAGAAGACAAATACGGGGAAGATAACAATTTGAAATGACAATATCACATTCAGGTTTGTGATCTGTAAAACCCACCCCCACGCATACCAATTGAGGTCAGTGTGCTAACCTTTTCTACAAATAGAGCAAGGCTTGTAGTAAAATTTTGTATAAAACAAATGCTCAGATTGGTCAAACAATTGCTCGAACTGCATCATGTAAATGGCAAGCTTTTTTGGTACGCATCTGCAATGAAAACAAAACCCGAGCAGGATGCAATTTGTAAGCATATTTAGGTAGCCTTCAATCACAAAGAACATTAACCTGTGCAGTAGGCATATAAACTAATACTAAATATCTTGTGGGAAAAAGAAAGAAAAAACGTACAAATGATTTGTAGATTCTGTGCTGAAGGATCTTAGGTAACACTGAGGCTCACTTCCTTCTGAAACAATGAATTTTTGTTTTGTCAGGAGCTGCCAAGAAAAGAATTGATGAGACATTGGATGGATTAAAGAAGCAGATAACCATCCTCGTTGTTCATGTCGCCTTCAAATATTAGTTTCTGCACAGCAGTTTGGAAAGATGTTTGGGTTTTGTACTAATTTCAAAAGATGAAGAGAGAAATAAAAAAATGAGCAATGAATACATAAGAGAAATACATAGACATTTATTAAACCTTGTTAGACAACGAATTCTTGATTTTCTCTTGATGCGGTTTCCCCTCAAAGTGAAACACAAGATACTTGGATGTCCATTCCTCTGACAGAACTGAAGCGTCTTTCATGTTTCAACCTTTCTCTGTTAAACTACGTCCCTTACAGGTGGGACCAGGCGGCAGAGACGGCCAATTGTATTCATACTGTTGCACGCGTGGCTTGTGGGACCCAGCAGAGAGCCGTTGAGCAGAGAGCCGTTGCGGGTGTGCTATATAAGCGGCCGAAAGAAGTGGTGACCACGGCGACAAAGAGCACGGTGGTGACCACGGCGAGAGAGAGAGAGAGAGAGAGAGAGAGCACGGTGGTGACCACGGCGAGAGAGAGAGAGCACGGCGGTGGGAAGCTAGCTGTGGAGGGCGCGGCGACATTGAGATCCCCTTCGGCTCCGAGCTCCATGTCTTCCTCAAGCTCTCGCGCCACATCGCGGATGCAGAGCCGGGCGCATGTGGACATTCCTCTCTTCGTCTGTCCGCGGTGCCGGGCGGGCGTTGATCGGAGGGTTTCTCACACACTGAGGAACCAGAATCGTCCGTTCTACGTGTGCAGCGAAAATGGGGTAAGAATTGGGGAAATTGCACCAATTTTGTGATTGGGATCTTTGAGCAATGGGTTGATCTGTTTGGTGTTCATGCAGGTGACATGCTTCTTTCTTTGGGTCGATGCTTTGGCCAAGACACTGATGAATGAACTGCAAGAAGAGCATGAAGAATGGTTGCACATGCTGCCATGAACGGCAGTGGCCGCAACACGAGCTCCGGAAGAAGAGATGGAGGGCAAAGCATGCACTAACAGAGAGCTAGCTGTTGAGCTTAGGATGTTGAAGAAGAAGGTTAGGAAGCTTGAAGACCAAGCACAAATACCAATACCCATTTGCAATTACTTTTGGGCATTGGTAGGTATGGTAATCGCACTGGTTGTAATGTTGAAAATGTATGGAAAGGCATGAATTATGGAGGAATTTGTAAGCTTGAAATTGTATGAGAAATTCACCTAGTTTAAATGTTGGTCAAAGTTGTTTAAATGTTGAAAAAAAAGTGACCAACATTTAAATATGTTGAAAAAAGAGAGAAGAAATGAGGAATTCAGAAACTTTTGATCAATGAATGCAGCTCTCTACTCTGCCTTTCTGTCAAAAAAAAGGTTCCTCTATCACTAGTAGAAAACAGGGCATTGGTCCAGCCCATTAGCCCCGGTTCAATCTAGAACCGGGACCAATGGGGGTACTGGACCCGGTTCGTTAGCCCAGGGGGCCGGTCGGGCCACGTGGGCCATTGGTCCCGGTTCGTCTGGACCTATTGGTCCCGGTTGGAGCTAAAAACCGGGACCAATGGCTCTTGCTCCTGGCCCACCACTATTGGTCCCGGTTTGTTTTATGAACCGGGACCAAAGGCACCCCTTTAGCCCCGGTTTGTAGCACCAACCGGGACCAGTGAGTTGCCTATATAAACCCCCTCACTCAAGAGCAGAGCTCACTGCTCTGTTTTTTTTTCTGGCCGAGGGGGAGAGGGGTTAGTGGTGCTCTAGCTCACCTCCTATGCACACAACGTGTTCGGTGGAATGCCCGAGCCACACTAGTTAAGCTTTTCTCCTCTCGAAGCTCTATTTTCTCCGAGATTTGTCTAGGTTTAGCGGTCCGTCACGTCCCGTCCCCGTCTTCGCCGCCGTCGATCACCCCCGCCGATCTCGTCACCGGCACCACCGTGGTGAGCCTCTTGTTATGTCCATGCTTTTCTTACTTTTATTATTGCTTTAGATAGATATTTGTCTAATTTTCTTACGTTTATTATTGCTTGTTATTATATAGTGCGATGGTTTTGATATCCGCCCACGTGGGCCCTCGTCCGGTCTACGATTCGGATGTGGTATATTATCTTTAATTTATAACTATTTGTTTTAGTGCTTATGATAGTTATGCCGACCAACCTGACATGCATAGATGTTTTATTATGTCTAGGAGGTAGTTGAACCGGAAATTCCAACCGACCCTCTTGTGGAGAGGTTAAATTTAGTTGAAGAGGAAAACATTTCGTTAAAGAAAAAATTGGAAAAAATGGAGGAGGAGAAGATGGAATTGGAGTTGCATGTTGCGGAAGTTATCGATGATCAGAAGATCAAGATGGACCCTATTGTCGAGAGGTTAAATTTAGTTGAAGAAGAAAACAAATTCTTGAAGGAAAAAATAAAAAAAATTGTGGACGAGAAGATGATATTGGAGTTGCATGTTGCGGATGTCGTCGATGATCACAAGATCAAGATGGATGCAATGCGGTTGAAGATTAAAAAGATTAGAAAATATGCCATTCATACCGAGGCTTGGTATCATTATGCCGTTGGATCAATTGTTACCTTGGTTGCGATTATGATAGCATTTGTTTTCGCGTTGAAATGTTTTACATAGTTTCGATGTGTATGGAGAGCTATATGTTGTTAGATGAGAACTATATATGTATGTACTTTGGTTTTAATGTGATGATGAACTTTTATCCATTTGGTCACTTAATTATCTATTTATGATGTTCTGTAATGGTTTTTGACACGCTTAATTATATATAAATGCACGCAGATGAACCGGCAATGGATGTACGGTGACAGACACACCTCCGAGTACATTAAGGGCGTGCGTGAGTTTCTAAATGCGGCTGAGGCAAACAAGCATAATGGTTTTATGTGTTGTCCATGCACTAAATGTGTGAATACGATGTCTTACTCTAACCGGAAAATCCTTCACTCCCACCTGCTTTACAAGGGTTTCATGCCACACTATAATGTTTGGACGAGGCACGGAGAAATAGGGGTTATGATGGAAGACGGCGAAGAAGAAGAGTATGATGACAACTATGTGCCCCCTGAATACGGTGATGCTGCAATGGGGGGAGCTGGTGAAGATCAAGAGGAACCAGACGATGTGCCCAATGATGCTGCAACGGGTGAAGCTGCTGAAGATCAAGAGGAACCAAATGATGATCTTCGCCGGGTCATTGTCGATGCAAGGACACAATGCGAAAGTCAAAAGGAGAAGCTGAAGTTCGATCGCATGTTAGAGGATCACAAAAAAGGGTTGTACCCCAATTGCGAAGATGGCAACACAAAGCTCGGTACCGTACTGGAATTGCTGCAGTGGAAGGCAGAGAATGCTGTGGCTGACAAAGGATTTGAGAAGCTACTGAAAATATTGAAGAAGAAGCTTCCGAAGGATAACGAATTTCCCGACAGTACATACGCAGCAAAGAAGGTCGTATGCCCTCTAGGATTGGAGGTGCAGAAGATACATGCATGCCCTAATGACTGCATCCTCTACCGCGGTGCATACAACGATCTGAACGCATGCCCGGTATGCGGTGCGTTGCGGTATAAGATCAGACGAGATGACCCTGGTGATGTTGATGGCGAGCCCGCCAGGAAGAGGGTTCCTGCGAAGGTGATGTGGTATGCTCCTATAATACCATGGTTGAAACGTTTGTTTAGAAACAGAGAGCATGCCAAGTTGATGCGATGGCACAGTGAGGACCGTAAGAAAGACGGGAAGTTGAGAGCACCCGCTGACGGGTCGCAATGGAGAAAAATCGAGAGAAAGTACTGGGAGGAGTTTGCAAAGGACGCAAGGAACGTATGGTTTGCTCTAAGCGCGGATGGCATTAATCCTTTCGGGGAGCAGAGCAGCAATCACAGCACCTGGCCCGTGACTCTATGTATGTATAACCTTCCTCCTTGGATGTGCATGAAGCGGAAGTTCATTATGATGCCAGTTCTCACCCAAGGCCCTAAGCAACCCGGCAACGACATTGATGTGTACCTAAGGCCATTAGTTGAAGAACTTTTACAGCTGTGGAATGGAAACGGTGTACGTGCGTGGGATGAGCACAAACAGGAGGAATTTGACCTAAAGGCGTTGCTGTTCGTGACCATCAACGATTGGCCCGCTCTCAGTAACCTTTCAGGACAGACAAACAAAGGATACCACGCATGCACGCACTGTTTAGATGACACTGAAAGTATATACCTGGACAAGTGCAGGAAGAATGTGTACCTGGGCCATCGTCGATTTCTTCCGACCAACCATCAATGTCGAAAGAAAGGCAAGCATTTCAAAGGCGAGGCAGATCACCGGAAGAAGCCCGCCATGCGTACCGGTGATCACGTACTTGCTATGGTCAATAATTTACATGTAATCTTCGGAAAGGGCCCCGGCGCACTAGCTGTTCCGAATGACGATGAGGGACACGCACCCATGTGGAAGAAGAAATCTATATTTTGGGACCTACCCTACTGGAAAGACCTAGAGGTCCGCTCTTCAATCGACGTGATGCACGTGACGAAGAACCTTTGCGTGAACCTGCTAGGCTTCTTGGGCGTGTATGGAAAGACAAAAGATACAGCTGAGGCACGGGAGGACCTGCAACGTTTGCACGAAAAAGACGGCATCCCTCCGAAGCAGTATGAAGGTCCTGCCAGCTATGCTCTTACGAAAGAAGAGAAAGAAATCTTCTTTGAATGCCTTCTCAGTATGAAGGTCCCGACTGGCTTCTCGTCGAATATAAAGGGAATAATAAATATAGCAGAGAAAAAGTTCCAGAATCTAAAGTCTCATGACTGCCATGTGATTATGACGTAACTGCTTCCGGTTGCATTGAGGGGGCTTCTACCGGAAAACGTCCGATTAGCCATTGTGAAACTATGTGCATTCCTCAATGCAATCTCTCAGAAGGTGATCGATCCAGAAATCGTACCAAGGCTAAGGAGTGATGTGGCGCAATGTCTTGTCAGTTTCGAGCTTGTGTTCCCACCATCCTTCTTCAATATCATGACACACGTCCTAGTTCATCTAGTCGACGAGATTGTCATTCTGGGGCCCGTATTTCTACACAATATGTTCCCCTTTGAGAGGTTCATGGGAGTCCTCAAGAAATATGTCCGTAACCGCGCAAGGCCAGAAGGAAGCATCTCCATGGGCCATCAAACAGAGGATGTCATCGGGTTTTGTGTTGACTTCATTCCTGGCCTTAATAAGATAGGTCTCCCTAAATCGCGGTACGAGGGGAGACTGACTGGAAAAGGCATGCTTGGAAGGGACTCAATAATATGCATGGACGGTTATTCTTGGTCTCAAGCACACTACACAGTTCTACAGAACTCTACATTGGTGACCCCGTATGTCGATGAACACAAGAACAGTCTGCGCTCCAAACACCCGGAGCAGTGCGACGACTGGATTACACGTGAACACATCAGGATTTTCAGCAGTTGGTTGGAAACACGTCTCAGAGGTGACAACACTGTTTGTGATGAGTTGTACTTGTTGTCCAGGGGACCATCTTCGACTGTATTGATTTACAAAGGATACGAGATAAATGGGAATACATTTTACATGATTGTCCAAGATCAAAAGAGCACCAACCAAAACAGCGGTGTCCGCTTTGATGCAACAACCGAGAGGGGAAAGGACACATATTATGGTTACATAGTGGACATATGGGAACTTGACTACGGACATGATTTTAAGGTCCCTTTGTTTAAGTGTAAATGGGTCAATCTGTCAGGAGGCGGGGTACAGGTAGACCCACAGTACGGAATGACAACAGTGGATCGGAAAAATCTTGGATACACTGACGAACCGTTCGTCCTAGCCAATGATGTGGCACAGGTTATCTATGTCAAGGACATGTCTACCAGACCGAGAAAAAGAAAAGATAAGGAAGCGAATACATCATACGATGAGCCAAAGCGCCACATAGTTCTTTCAGGAAAAAGGGACATCCTGGGAGTGGAGGGCAAGACAGACATGTCTGAAGATTATGAAAAGTTTCATGAAATTCCTCCCTTCAAAGTCAAGGCTGACCCAAGCATCCTGATAAACGATGAAGATTATCCATGGTTACGGCGCAATAAGCAAATGACACAAGCGAAGAAAAAGTGAAGAGTTATTTCCGCAACTATTATGATGATACCATGCCAACTTTGTAACAAATGAGTATGATACCATTGTCCGTTTGTACTATTCAAATTTCAATACTACTTGCACTAACAAAACAAAACAAAACAAAACAAACTTAAAAAATAAATAGCAACAATAAGTATTTTGTGGTAAGTATAAACAAAATAAAATAAATAAAGCAACAAAGAAAATAAATAAAGAAAGTAAAATAAATAAAGCAACTCTAAATACAGCAAAAAACAACTTAGAAATAAACAAAGAAAATAAAATAAATAAAGCAACTCTAAATACAGCAAAAAACAACTTAGAAATAAATA
>LR738712.1:867448298-867476991 GCA_902687465.1 Secale cereale
GATTGGCCCGCTCTCAGTAACCTTTCAGGACAGACAAACAAAGGATACCACGCATGCACGCACTGTTTAGATGACACTGAAAGTATATACCTAGACAAGTGCAGGAAGAATGTGTACCTGGGCCATCGTCGATTTCTTCCGACCAACCATCAATGTCGAAAGAAAGGCAAGCATTTCAAAGGCGAGGCAGATCACCGGAAGAAGCCCGCCATGCGTACCGGTGATCACGTACTTGCTATGGTCAATGATTTACATGTAATCTTCGGAAAGGGCCCCGGCGCACTAGCTGTTCCGAATGACGATGAGGGACACGCACCCATGTGGAAGAAGAAATCTATATTTTGGGACCTACCCTACTGGAAAGACCTAGAGGTCCGCTCTTCAATCGACGTGATGCACGTGACGAAGAACCTTTGCGTGAACCTGCTAGGCTTCTTGGGCGTGTATGGAAAGACAAAAGATACAGCTGAGGCACGGGAGGACCTGCAACGTTTCAACGAAAAAGACGGCATCCCTCCGAAGCAGTATGAAGGTCCTGCCAGCTATGCTCTTACGAAAGAAGAGAAAGAAATCTTCTTTGAATGCCTTCTCAGTATGAAGGTCCCGACTGGCTTCTCGTCGAATATAAAGGGAATAATAAATATGGCAGAGAAAAAGTTCCAAAACCTAAAGTCTCATGACTGCCATGTGATTATGACGCAACTGCTTCCGGTTGCATTGTGGGGGCTTCTACCGGAAAACGTCCGATTAGCCATTGTGAAACTATGTGCATTCCTCAATGCAATCTCTCAGAAGGTGATCGATCCAGAAATCGTACCAAGGCTAAGGAGTGATGTGGCGCAATGTCTTGTCAGTTTCGAGCTTGTGTTCCCACCATCCTTCTTCAATATCATGACACACGTCCTAGTTCATCTAGTCGACGAGATTGTCATTCTGGGGCCCGTATTTCTACACAATATGTTCCCCTTTGAGAGGTTCATGGGAGTCCTCAAGAAATATGTCCGTAACCGCGCAAGGCCAGAAGGAAGCATCTCCATGGGCCATCAAACAGAGGATGTCATCGGGTTTTGTGTTGACTTCATTCCTGGCCTTAATAAGATAGGTCTCCCTAAATCGCGGTACGAGGGGAGACTGACTGGAAAAGGCATGCTTGGAAGGGACTCAATAATATGCAGGGACGGTTATTCTTGGTCTCAAGCACACTACACAGTTCTACAGAACTCTACATTGGTGACCCCGTATGTCGATGAACACAAGAACAGTCTGCGCTCCAAACACCCGGAGCAGTGCGACGACTGGATTACACGTGAACACATCAGGACTTTCAGCAGTTGGTTGGAAACACGTCTCAGAGGTGACAACACTGTTTGTGATGAGTTGTACTTGTTGTCCAGGGGACCATCTTCGACTGTATTGATTTACAAAGGATACGAGATAAATGGAAATACATTTTACACGATTGTCCAAGATCAAAAGAGCACCAACCAAAACAGCGGTGTCCGCTTTGATGCAACAACCGAGAGGGGAAAGGACACATATTATGGTTACATAGTGGACATATGGGAACTTGACTACGGACATGATTTTAAGGTCCCTTTTTTTAAGTGTAAATGGGTCAATCTGTCAGGAGGCGGGGTACAGGTAGACCCACAGTACGGAATGACAACAGTGGATCTGAAAAATCTTGGATACAATGACGAACCGTTCGTCCTAGCCAATGATGTGGCACAGGTTATCTATGTGAAGGACATGTCTACCAGACCGAGAAAAAGAAAAGATAAGGAAGCGAATACATCATACGATGAGCCAAAGCGCCACATAGTTCTTTCAGGAAAAAGGGACATCCTGGGAGTGGAGGGCAAGACAGACATGTCTGAAGATTATGAAAAGTTTCATGAAATTTCTCCCTTCAAAGTCAAGGCTGACCCAAGCATCCTGATAAACGATGAAGATTATCCATGGTTACGGCGCAATAAGCAAATGACACAAGCGAAGAAAAAGTGAAGAGTTATTTCCGCAACTATTATGATGATACCATGCCAACTTTGTAACAAACGAGTATGATACCATTGTCCGTTTGTACTATTCAAATTTCAATACTACTTGCACTAACAAAACAAAACAAAACAAAACAAACTTGAAAAATAAATAGCAACAATAAGTATTTTGTTGTAATTAAGTATAAACAAAATAAAATAAATAAAGCAACAAAGAAAATAAATAAAGGAAGTAAAATAAATAAAGCAACTCTAAATACAGCAAAAAACAACTTAGAATTAAACAAAGAAAATAAAATAAATAAAGCAACTCTAAATGCAGCAAAAAACAACTTAGAAATAAATAAAGCAAAAAAGGAAAAAAAAATTTGGGCGCTGCCCAGTGAGCCTGCAAGGCCTATAGCACAGGATCCACCTGTAATATAAGGCCCAGCAAGCTCACAGGGCAGCGCGCAGAGTTAGGCCCAGAAGCCTGCATTTGAGAGGAGCTCGAGAGGGTGGGAGCAGCAGCCCTTATAAACCACTCTCGAGCTCCCTCAGCTAGCGAGGTGGGACTAAACATCCCACCGCACCCGCGCCAGCACAGGGCCTTTGGTCCCGGTTGGTGGCACCAACCGGGACTAAAGGGTTGCATTAGTCCCGGTTGGTGGCTGAAACCGGGACTAATGCCACTCCTATATAACCAGGACTTGCGAAATTTTGGGCAGTTTCTTTCTTCCCCGCCCCGACGCCTCCCTCGATCTGCTCTTCCCCGTCGCCGTCGCCGTCGCCCCCGTCGCCCCCGTCGCCCCGTCGCCGTCGCCCCCGACGCCGCCTCGTCGCTCCGCCCCGCGCCGTCGCCGCGCCCCGCGCCGTCGCCGCGCCCCGCGCCGTCGCCCCGCCCCGCGCCGTCGCCGCGCCCCGGCCGGCCCGTCGCCCCGCGCCGCCGCGCGCCCCGCCCCGCCGCCGTCGCGCCGCCGCGCCCCGACGCCGCCTCGTCGCCGCCCCGCCCCGCCGCCGTCGCGCCGCCCTGCCGATGTGAGGGCCGGCTCCCTTTTTTTTATATGTTTAATATATATTGCTGTATATATATATATATAGTTGCTGTGTATATATATGTATATATGTGTATATTTTTTTTTCTTAGGAATTTTCTTAGGAAATTGCAGTATATATAGTTGCTGTATATAGTTGCTGTATTTATATGTATGTGTATATCTTTTTTTTTTCTTAGGAATTTGCTAAATATATATGTTAAATATATATTTATGTGTATATAAATATATTTTTTCTTAGGAAGTTGCTGTATATATGTGATGTGTGTATATGTGATGTATATATATGTGTATGTGGCTATATAGTTTTTTGTTTATATATGCTAAATATATATAGAAAGTTTTATATATGCAAAAGTTACAAATTTAGAAAAAGAAGGATAGGAAAGAAGAAAATAAGAAAGAGGAAAGAAAGAAGAAGAGGAGAGGAAGAAGAGGAGAAATAAATAAGAAGAAGAAAAAAAAGAAAAAAAGAGGAGAAGAAGAAAGGAATAGAGGATAGTTACTTTCGCCTAATGATGAAGTATTGGTTTTGTTGAATCCTTTGACACTCGACAAAATGTGACATGAGGGGGTCTAGGGTTGTGGATCGCCGAGAAGTCGGGGGTCGAGGGGTCGAGAGAGGTTGCCTAGCTAGTGTCAAAGTATTGAATAATTCCATGACTTCATCATTTGCCAGAAGTAACCGGGGCATTTTGGTACGAAGTTATGCAAAGATATTCTGGAACGGAGTTCCTGATAGAATAATCCGTCTTTTGTTACGAATTATCCTATCGGGGACTCCGTTCCAAAATAACTTTGGAGAGCTTCGTACCATCATGCTACTGTTACTTTCGCCTAATGATGAAGTATTGGTTTTGTTGAATCCTTTGACACTCGACAAAATGTGACATGAGGGGGTCTAGGGTTGTGGATCGCCGAGAAGTCGGGGGTCGAGGGGTCGAGAGAGGTTGCCTAGCTAGTGTCAAAGTATTGAAGAATTCCATGACTTCATCATTTGCCAAAAGTAACCGGGGCATTTTGGTACAAAGTTATGCAAAGTTGTTCTGGAACGAAGTCCCTGATAGGATAATCCGTCTTTTGTTACGAATTATCTTATCCGGGGACTCCGTTCCAAAACAACTTTGGAGAGCTTCGTACCATCATGCTACTGTTACTTTCGCCTAATGATGAAGTATTGGTTTGTTGAATCCTTTGACACTAGACAAAATGTGACATGAGGGGGTCTAGGGTTGTGGATCACCGAGAAGTCGGGGGGGTCGAGAGGTTGCCTAGCTAGTGTCAAAGTATTGAAGAATTCCATGACTTCTTCATTTGCCAGAAGTAACCGGGGCATGTTGGTACGAAGTTATGCAAAGATGTTCTGGAACGGAGTTCCTGATAGGATAATCCGTCTTTTGTTACGGATTATCTTATCTGGGACTTCGTTCCAAAACAACTTTGGAGAGCTTCGTACCATCATGCTACTGTTACTTTCGCCTAATGATGAAGTATTGGTTTTGTTGAATCCTTTGACACTAGCTAGACAAAATGTGACATGAGGGGGTCTAGGGTTTGTGGATCGCCGAGCAGTCGAGGGTTGAAGCTAGTTCTACGTTTGCCATTAATATATCCATCTGTCATGTTTGAATAATAATTGGCATGTTGTAAATATTTGTAGAAACAATGGACGACAACACCCGAGACCTAGCACAAGAAGCGATGTTGATGGACATAATCGCAGACGGACAAAATGCCGTCAGGTCGTATCTCAACGACACCGATGAGCAGGTCGAACAAGAGCTGCGGCTGGAAGATCTAGGCTATGATATTGATGAATTCAGTGACCCAATGCACATGGAAGAAGTAGACCGTGAGGACGGCTCCGGTGACCCAATGCCGGTGCAAGAAGGAGACCGTGATGCTGGCTCCGGTGACCGAACCGAGTCCGGCCAGGAGGTATATATGTTAGTTAAGCATGTGCTGACTAGTTAATTGATTCATTCATTAAATCTCGTCTTTGTTCCTTTTCTAGCCCTCCGGATCGAGCAAATCTTCGGTAAAGAGACGAGGAGCGAAGAAAAAGTTGAGGCCGGATGAAAAGTTTGAGATCTCAGAAATCTCGCGCTCCGGCGAGCCGATTGCACCCATCCGCACAAAGAACGCATTTGTTAATCAGTGCGGGGTTCTGGTTAGGGACAAGATCCCGATCAGCATCCATCAATGGTTAAAGCCGGCTGCAAACGACGCTCAGGTGACTTATGTCACTGATATGCAGAAAGAAGATCTTTGGACTGAGCTGAAGTCAAACTTTGTCCTACCGCGAGAGGTTGATCCGGCGAAGCCAGTTAAAGAGGAGTTAATCAAGTCTGCTGCACTTTCGAAGATGGCAGACCAATTCAGGGCATGGAAGAAAAAACTGAATACGTTTGTCAGAGATAAAACGACTCCAGAATTCGTGGGCATATATGAGAAGATCAAAGATGACTGGCCCGCATTTGTGGCCCATAAGAAGTCGGAAAAGAGTCAGAAGATGTCGGAGACAAACCGGATAAATGCTGCAAAGAAGATGCATCACCATCGCACGGGGTCGGGCGGCTACCTCGTAGCCCGGCCTAAGTGGGCCAAGGCTGAGAATGATCTGCTTCAGAAAGGGATCGAACCAGAGACAATGCACTGGCCAGAACGTTGCCGGGCTTGGTTCTTCGGGGCTGGCGGAACCTTGGACCCTGTAACAGGGTGGTGCATTTGGACGGACAAGCAATTGGAAACACCACTCAGGAAGATGCGGCAGTATATCAAAGCAGCGTATGAAGGGACGTTCATCCCCGACAGAGAGAACGACGAGCTGACAATGGCCCTCGGGAATCCTGAGCACCCTGGACGGACACGAGGCACGCCAGGCTCCCTTCCGTGGCGTGCTGGGTTTCCGGACGCAGGAGGCTACAAATGCCACGACAGGAGGAAGAAAATGGAGATGACCGAAATCCAGGCGCTGCGGGCCAGAATACAAGCGATAGAGGAACGGGAAGCAGATCGGGAGAAAAGAATTGCCGAAGCTTCCCCCGAAGCTACCCCGCCATCTCAGCGGAGAAGCAGCGTGGCTTCCACCGAGCTGCTTCAGCCAGAGCTTGCCTTGACGGCTACTGCCAGGAATCCTGTGGATGCTATCACGCAGGCACAAAATTGCCACCTTATGGCACAGTGGATGAATCTGAAGGTCAAGGCGGCTGCTGGCTCTGTTTATCCTTCTGGACCAGACGACACTTTTCACTGCCGGCCGATTCCAGAAGGATATGCTAGGGTGATGGTCGACGAAATAACGGAGGGATTTGAGGAGCTCCAGCTTGACCACCCGACCGGTGAAGGGGAGACTCGGCTGGGTTCTTCACTGAAGACTCCATGCCTATGGCGGAAGGACCTAATCAACATTCTGAACTGGACGCCTCCGCCTCCTCCTCCTCCTCCGACGAGTCAGGGCACTCCGCCTCCTCCACCGCCTCCTCCTCCGGCGAGTGACCATCAGGGCACTCCAGCTCCTTCTCCGGCGAGTGACCATCAGGGCACTCCGGCTCCTTCTCCGGCGCGTGGCGGCACACCGCCTCCTTCGCCGCCGGCGCGTGGCGGCACTCCGCCTCCTTCGCCGCCGGCGCGCCCGAGCAGACAGCCTGCTCCTCCTTCTCCGCCTAATCAGCAAGGGCGGAAGAGACCTGCCGTCGCTCCGGCTGCTCCTGCTCCGGCGCCTAAGCAAGTAAAAAAGACAGCCGCTTCGTCTGGTCCGGCGACGTCTACCAGTACAGCCAGAGGCGGGAGGCGATGCAGATTCGGTCCTTCTCTCACGTCTCTAGAGAAGTTACCGTACGAGAGGTCCGACGAGGAAAACACGAAGATCGCTGAAGGCGAAGTGAAGGACTTTTTTGAAGGGTTGAAAGCACAGAGACATCCACCTCCGGAGGAGAAGATAGATGCGGTGAAAGCAAAGCGCACTCTTGCTGCCCTGAAGCAACCAGCGAAAAGTAAGCCGAAGGGCAACTATGACCGCATTATTCAAAAGACATTTCAAGATGCCAAGCGGTCCGGAAGTACAAAAAGTGATCAGAGGTTAGCAGAAGGGCGAGCTGGGAAACAAATTGCCCAGCTCGGCGAACAAGCGAACCAATCGTGCCCCCCGCTCAAGGTGTCTAGCGACATGGTCGCTAATGATCCGAGGATGGTGCCCGGTTATACCAATCTTGCAGATTACGCGTCCGACGATGTACACTATGATTTCATGGACGTGCAGATAGAAAGATACGAGTACAAAAAGCCTCTCGGCAAAAATGAAAGATCTCTATCAACGAATATGCGAAGATTGCATGATTGGTACATGAAAATCTGCAGAGAGTCTGGGGGGAGGAATAACTTGTATTTGAGAGTTAAACCGGAGCATGACCTCGTTGGAATTGACCTGTTGCCTGTTCCATTCGAGGAGTTCTATCAATTTTTCAATCAGTTGGCCCTCGATAAAACAACGATCACCTGCTACTGTCTGTAAGTAGTACTACTTCTGTCATTAAGTCTCTCTATATAGCTGATCTTCATTGCATGTATTTATAATTATCCTCACTATATTATGCAGATTGAAGATCGTCGAATTGAAGAAAAGACAAGTAGGTGATATTGGGTTTATTAACACATACCTCATAGATGCAACCGAGGTTAAATTGCGTCCCGGCGATACCGAGACCAACTTGCTACGATCGTTGGTGGTAAATGAAAACAAAGATATAATACTCTTTCCTTACAACTTCAAGTGAGTGTTAATGTCTTGTGCATATTTGGTTTCCCTTATATATCAGTCAAGTTTATAGTGATGTAATTGATGATCTCATGCATTCGTGCGCAGCTTCCACTATATTCTCTTAGAGATTAAGCTTGAGAAGGGAATAGTAACTGTCTTCGACTCTAAACGTAAAGATCCCGAGGAGTATGCGGACATGACTCAAATGCTAGCTAGGTAAGTTAAATCGATCAATATTATCCACCATGCATATATATCAGCAACTTCATTTCTGATATCAACTAATTGTTTCCTTTGTCTGGCAAGGCTTGGAAAAAATTCACCAAAAAAGCTCCGGGACTGCCGAAGAAGCTACAATTTAGATACCCGAAAGTAAGTACTATATAGTAGCATGTTCCGCGCGCGCATCTCCTATATCTTGATTCAAGCGCTAGTTTCATCAATACCAATTTGGCATTCTTGCTTATCAGTTTGATTGACCTCTATTTCTTGTAAAGTGGTTGTGGCAGGAACCCGGGAATGATTATTGTGGATACTACATTTGCGAGTCCATCCGCCACACGACCTGTGAGCGGGGCTACACTGATGAACAATTTGAAGTGCGTAAGCAATCAATAATATTCACAAATTTATAGCATCATTTCATGTATATATTGACCCCCTACTTCAAATTAGATGTTTCGGATGCGGGATGAACTCCTAACACCAGATCGTCTGCGAGCAATTCAAGAGGAATTGGCGGCATTCTTCCTTGAACACGTGATCGCTGAAGACGGAGAATACTATATGGACCATGCATCCATGTGTTAGGAGATTATTTTTGTAAGAGATAATTATTGTATATATGTGCCCGGTAGTGTCGGATAGATATACGAGAACTTGTTGTTCGACCAATCTCTCGGAGAAGGAGAGGTGGTCGATATTACTTCTCTCTGTATGCATATATATATATATGTTGATTATACGAGATCTTCTGTTCCTTCGTTTGCTTAGTAGCTAGCTAGCAGCTAGCTAGCTAGCTAGCGTGACTCTAGTCCTCTCTATATACGTATGTGTAGTATGTAGCGTCGACCAAGCACGGACATAAGAGAGAACACTTCTCTCTATTAATTAGCTAGCTAACACAATATATGAAACACCTAAATTAACCCCCAAAACCTAAAACCCCCCTCCCCTTTCAAAAACAAAAAACAAAAACCACAGCCACAGAAATGCTGACGCGTGGATGCCTTTTGGTCCCGGTTGGTACCACCAACCGGGACTAAAGCCCCTCCTGCCTGGACTCGGTGCACAGGCCACGTGGACACCCTTTTGCCCCGGTTCTGGATTGAACCGGGACTAAAGGGTCAGAGCATTAGTACCGACCCTCTTGTCCCGGTTCCAGAACCGGGGCTAAAAGGCCCAAATGAACCGGGGCTAAAGACCCTTTATCTACTAGTGTAACCAAAATAAGAAGCATAATAAGATAAACATCACATGCAATCAAAATATGTGACATGATATGGCCATCATCATCTTGTGCTTTTGATCTCCATCTCCAAAGCACCGTCATGATCACCTTCGTCACCGGCGCGACACCTTGATCTCCATCGTAGCATCGTTGTCGTCTCGCCAACTATTGCTTCTACGACTATCGCTACCACTTAGTGATAAAGTAAAGCAATTACATGGCGATTGTATTTCATACAATAAAGCGACAACCATATGGCTCCTGCCAGTTGCCGATAACATTACAAAACATGATCATCTCATACAAAGCCGTATAACTCATCATGTCTTGACCATATCACATCACAACATGCCCTGCAAAAACAAGTTAGACGTCCTCTACTTTGTTGTTGCAAGTTTTACGTGGCTGCTACGGGCTTAGCAAGAACCGTTCTTACCTACGCATACAAAACCACAACGATGTTTCGTCAAGTATGTGCTGTTTTAACCTTCACAAGGACCGGGCGTAGCCACACTTGATTCAGCTAAAGTGAGAGAGACAGACACCCGCCAGTCACCTTTAAGCAACGAGTGCTCGTAACGGTGAAACCAGTCTCGCGTAAGCGTACGCGTAATGTCGGTCCGGGCCGCTTCATCTCACAATACCGCCGAAGCAAAGTATGACATGCTGGTAAGCAGTATGACTAGTATCGTCCACAATCTCATTGTGTTCTACTCGTGCATATCATCTACGCATAGACCTGGCTCATGATGCCACTGTTGGGGAACGTAGTATTTTCAAAAATTTCCTACGATCACGCAAGATCTATCTACTAGATGCATAGCAACGAGAGGAGAGAGTGTGTCTACGTACCCTCGTAGACCGAAAGCCGAAGCGTTTATCAACGCGGTTGATGTAGTCGTGCACCTTCACGATCCGTCCCGATCTAGTACCGAACGTACGGCACCTCCGCGTTCAGCACACGTTCAGCTCGATGACGTCCTCGCCTTCTTGATCCAGCAAGACGGGCGAAGTAGTAGATGAGTTCCGGCAGCACGACGGCGTGGTGACGGTTGTTGATGAAGAACAATCTCTGCAGGGCTTCGCCAAGCACTACAGAAACTAGACGGAGGATAAACTAGAGGGTCGGGGTAGCCGGCACACGGCTTGGTGTATCTTGATGTGTCTTGGGTGCTAGCCCTACCCCTCTATTTATATGTTGAGCCTTGGGGTCGAAACTTGGAGTAAAAGCCTTCACAAAGTCGGTTTCACCCGAAAGGCAAGAGTCCTTCTCGGACTCCAGGGCCAGACGCCAGGGTTCCCGGCGTCTGGACCCAGACGCCAGGGACCCTGGCGTCTGGCCCCTGGACTCCGCAAAACTTCCTTTTGCGCCTTCCAAAAACCTTGTGTGCTTTCCCTTTTGGCCCAAATAAAGTGTTCTCGTACCCAAACACTTCGGGAAACATCCGGAACCCCTTCCGGTGAATTCCGGAACCCTTCCGGAGGTCAAACTGTTGGAAATATGCCCTAGAGGCAATAATAAATTGGTTATTATTATATTTCCTTGTTCACGATAATCGTTTATTATCCATGCTAGAATTGTATTGATAGGAAACTCAGATACATGTATGGATACATAGACAAACACCATGTCCCTAGTGAGCCTCTAGACGACTAGCTCGTTGATCAATAGATGGTTACGGTTTCCTAACCATGGACATTGGATGTCGTTGATAACGGGATCACATCATTAGGAGAATGATGTGATGGACAAGACCCAATCCTAAGCCTAGCACAGATCGTGTAGTTCGTATGCTAAAGCTTTTCTATATGTCAAGTATCTTTTCCTTAGACCATGAGATTGTGCAACTCCCGGATACCGTAGGAATGCTTTGGGTGTACCAAACGTCACAACGTAACTGGGTGGCTATAAAGGTGCGCTACAGGTATCTCCGAAAGTGTCTGTTAGGTTGGCACGAATCGAGACTGGGATTTGTCACTCCGTATGACGGAGAGGTATCTCTGGGCCCACTCGGTAGGACATCATCATAATGTGCACAATATGTGATCAAGGAGTTGATCACGGGATGATGTGTTACGGAACGAGTAAAGAGACTTGCCGGTAACGAGATTGAGCAAGGTATCAGTATACCGACGATCGAATCTCGGGCAAGTGCTATACCGATAGACAAAGGGAATCGTATACGGGATTGATTGAATCCTTGACATCGTGGTTCATCCGATGAGAACATCGTGGAACATGTGGGAGCCAACATGGGTATCCAGATCCCGCTGTTGGTTATTGGCCGGAGAGTTGTCTCGGTCATGTCTACATGGTTCCCGAGCCCGTAGGGTCTACACACTTAAGGTTCGATGACGCTAGGGTTATAGGGAAAGTATGTACGCGGTTACCGAATGTTGTTCGGAGTCCCGGATGAGATCCCGGACGTCACGAGGAGTTCCGGAATGGTCCGGAGGTAAAGATTCATATATGGGAAGTCCTGTTTTGGTCACCGGAAAAGTTTCGGGCGATATCGGTAATGTACCGGGACCACCGGGAGGGTCCCGGGGGTCCACCAGGTGGGGCCACCAACCCCAGGTGGCTGCGTGGGCTAAGTGTGGGAGGGGACCAGCCCCAAGGGGGCTGGTGCGCCCCCCCACCAAGTCTCTAGGCGCATGGAGAGGGGAGGGGGGCAAACCCTAGGTCCAGATGGGCCTTAAGGCCCACCCTAGGGCGCCCCCTCTCTCTCCCCCCCTTGGCCGCACCCTAGATGGGTTCTGGGGGGCTGCCGCCACCCCTAGGGAGGAAACCCTAGATGGGGGCGCAGCCCCTACCTACCCCCTATATATATGTGAAGTTTAGGGCTGCCCAGAACAAGTTTTGACCTCGGTCGATTGGCGCAGCCCTACCTCTCTCCCTCCTCGTCTCCCGCAGCGCTTGGCGAAGCCCTGCTGGAGTCCCGCGCTCCTCCATCACCACCACGCCGTTGTGCTGCTGTTGGATGGAGTCTTCCCCAACCTCTCCCTCTCTCCTTGCTGGATCAAGGCGTGGGAGACGTCACCGGGCTGCACGTGTGTTGAACGCGGAGGCACCGTTGCTTCGGTGCTAGGATCTTCGGCGATCTGAATCGCGGCGAGTACGACTCCATCAACCGCGTTCTTGAACGCTTCCGCTTAGCGATCTACAAGGGTATGTGGATCCAACTCTCCTCTCGTAGATGTGCATCTCCTAGATTGATCTTGGTGAGCGTAGGAAAATTTTTGTTTCCCATGCAACGTTCCCCAACATAAAGGCCCCTCCTTCCCGCCCTTTGGGCTGCTGAAAAGGGACCTTTAGTCCCGGTTGGTGGCAGCAACCGGGACTAAAGGGGGGTATTAGTCCCGGTTTCAGCCACCAACCGGGACTAATGCCCCTCCTATATAACCAGGACTTGCGAAAATTTCGTCAGTTTCCTTCTTCCCCGCCCCGACGCCTCCCTCGATCTGCTCCGTCCCCGTCGCCGTCGCCGTCGCCCCCGTCGCCCCCGTCGCCCCGTCGCCGTCGCCCCCGACGCCGCCTCGTCGCTCCGCCCCGCGCCGTCGCCGCGCCCCGCGCCGTCGCCCCGCCCCGCGCCGTCGCCGCGCCCCGGCCGGCCCGTCGCCCCGCGCCGCCGCGCGCCCCGCCCCGCCGCCGTCGCGCCGCCGCGCCCCGACGCCGCCTCGTCGCCGCCCCGCCCCGCCGCCGTCGCGCCGCCCAGCCCTGCCGATGTGAGGGCCGGCTCCCTTTTTTTTATATGTTTAATATTGCTGTATATATATATATATATAGTTGCTGTGTATATATATGTATATATGTGTATATTTTTTTTTCTTAGGAATTTTCTTAGGAAATTGCAGTATATATAGTTGCTGTATATATAGTTGCTGTATTTATATGTATGTGTATATCTTTTTTTTTCTTAGGAATTTGCTAAATATATATGTTAAATATATATTTATGTGTATATAAATATATTTTTTCTTAGGAAGTTGCTGTATATATGTGATGTGTGTATATGTGATGTATATATATGTGTATGTGGCTATATAGTTTTTTGTTTATATATGCTAAATATATATAGAAAGTTTTATATATGCAAAAGTTACAAATTTAGAAAAAGAAGGATAGGAAAGAAGAAAATAAGAAAGAGGAAAGAAAGAAGAAGAGGAGAGGAAGAAGAGGAGAAATAAATAAGAAGAAGAAAAAAAAGAAAAAAAGAGGAGAAGAAGAAAGGAAATAGAGGAGAAAATTCTTCTCCTCTATTCCTTTCTTCTTCTCCTTTTTTTTTCTTTTTTTTTCTTCGATCTTCTCCTCTAGCGGTTCCTTTTTTCTTCTTCTTCCTCTTTTTTTTATCGGATATGTCTATGTCGATATACACCCTCCCCGATAACTTCGACATTAGGGGGGGGGGGGCGGTGTCGAGGGTCGTCGAGGGACCGAGAGGCCGAAGGTCGAGGGGTCGAGGGTCGTCGAGGGACCGAGAGGCCGAAGGGCGAGGGGTCGAGAGGTTGCCTAGCAGTCGGGGGTCTAGGGTTGTGGATCGCCGAGCAGTCGGGGGTCGAGAGAGAGGTTGCCTAGCTAGTGTCAAAGTATTGAAAAATTCCATGACTTCATCATTTGCCAGAAGTAACCGGGGCATGTTGGTACGAAGTTATGCAAAGATGTTTTGGAACGGAGTTCCTGATAGGATAATCCGTCTTTTGTTACGGATTATCTTATCTGGGACTTCGTTCCAAAACAACTTTGGAGAGCTTCGTACCATCATGCTACTGTTACTTTCGCCTAATGATGAAGTATTGGTTTTGTTGAATCCTTTGACACTAGCTAGACAAAATGTGACATGAGGGGGTCTAGGGTTTGTGGATCGCCGAGCAGTCGAGGGTTGAAGCTAGTTCTACGTTTGCCATTAATATATCCATCTGTCATGTTTGAATAATAATTGGCATGTTGTAAATATTTGTAGAAACAATGGACGACAACACCCGAGACCTAGCACAAGAAGCGATGTTGATGGACATAATCGCAGACGGACAAAATGCCGTCAGGTCGTATCTCAACGACACCGATGAGCAGGTCGAACAAGAGCTGCGGCTGGAAGATCTAGGCTATGATATTGATGAATTCGGTGACCCAATGCACATTGAAGAAGTAGACCGTGAGGACGGCTCCGGTGACCCAATGCCGGTGCAAGAAGGAGACCGTGATGCTGGCTCCGGTGACCGAACCGAGTCCGGCCAGGAGGTATATATGTTAGTTAAGCATGTGCTGACTAGTTAATTGATTCACTCATTAACTCTCGTCTTTGTTCCTTTTCTAGCCCTCCGGATCGAGCAAATCTTCGGTAAAGAGACGAGGAGCGAAGAAAAAGTTGAGGCCAGATGAAAAGTTTGAGATCTCAGAAATCTCGCGCTCCGGCGAGCCGATTGCACCCATCCGCACAAAGAACGCATTTGTTAATCAGTGCGGGGTTCTGGTTAGGGACAAGATCCCGATCAGCATCCATCAATGGTTAAAGCCGGCTGCAAACGACGCTCAGGTGACTTATGTCACTGATATGCAGAAAGAAGATCTTTGGACTGAGCTGAAGTCAAACTTTGTCCTACCGCGAGAGGTTGATCCGGCGAAGCCAGTTAAAGAGGAGTTAATCAAGTCTGCTGCACTTTCGAAGATGGCAGACCAATTCAGGGCATGGAAGAAAAAACTGAATACGTTTGTCAGAGATAAAACGACTCCAGAATTCGTGGGCATATATGAGAAGATCAAAGATGACTGGCCCGCATTTGTGGCCCATAAGAAGTCGGAAAAGAGTCAGAAGATGTCGGAGACAAACCGGATAAATGCTGCAAAGAAGATGCATCACCATCGCACGGGGTCGGGCGGCTACCTCGTAGCCCGGCCTAAGTGGGCCAAGGCTGAGAATGATCTGCTTCAGAAAGGGATCGAACCAGAGACAATGCACTGGCCAGAACGTTGCCGGACTTGGTTCTTCGGGGCTGGCAGAACCTTGGACCCTGTAACAGGGTGGTGCATTTGGACGGACAAGCAATTGGAAACACCACTCAGGAAGATGCGGCAGTATATCAAAGCAGCGCATGCAGGGACGTTCATCCCCGACAGAGAGAACGACGAGCTGACAATGGCCCTCGGGAATCCTGAGCACCCTGGACGGACACGAGGCACGCCAGGCTCCCTTCCGTGGCGTGCTGGGTTTCCGGACGCAGGAGGCTACAAATGCCACGACAGGAGGAAGAAAATGGAGATGACCGAAATCCAGGCGCTGCAGGCCAGAATACAAGCGATAGAGGAACGGGAAGCAGATCGGGAGAAAAGAATTGCCGAAGCTTCCCCCGAAGCTACCCCGCCATCTCAGCGGAGAAGCAGCGTGGCTTCCACCGAGCTGCTTCAGCCAGAGCTTGCCTTGACGGCTACTGCCAGGAATCCTGTGGATGCTATCACGCAGGCACAAAATTGCCACCTTATGGCACAGTGGATGAATCTGAAGGTCAAGGCGGCTGCTGGCTCTGTTTATCCTTCTGGACCAGACGACACTTTTCACTGCCGGCCGATTCCAGAAGGATATGCTAGGGTGATGGTCGACGAAATAACGGAGGGATTTGAGGAGCTCCAGCTTGACCACCCTACCGGTGAAGGGGAGACTCGGCTGGGTTCTTCACTGAAGACTCCATGCCTATGGCGGAAGGACCTAATCAACATTCTGAACTGGACGCCTCCGCCTCCTCCTCCTCCTCCGATGAGTCAGGGCACTCCGCCTCCTCCACCGCCTCCTCCTCCGGCGAGTGACCATCAGGGCACTCCGGCTCCTTCTCCGGCGAGTGACCATCAGGGCACTCCGGCTCCTTCTCCGGTGCGTGGCGGCACACCGCCTCCTTCGCCGCCGGCGCGTGGCGGCACTCCGCCTCCTTCGCCGCCGGCGCGCCCGAGCAGACAGCCTGCTCCTCCTTCGCCTAATCAGCAAGGGCGGAAGAGACCTGCCGCCGCTCCGGCTGCTCCTGCTCCGGCGCCTAAGCAAGTAAAAAAGACAGCCGCTTCGTCTGGTCCGGCGACGTCTACCAGTACAGCCAGAGGCGGGAGGCGATGCAGATTCGGTCCTTCTCTCACGCCTCTAGAGAAGTTACCGTACGAGAGGTCCGACGAGGAAAACACGAAGATCGCTGAAGGCGAAGTGAAGGACTTTTTTGAAGGGTTGAAAGCACAGAGACATCCACCTCCGGAGGAGAAGATAGATGCGGTGAAAGCAAAGCGCACTCTTGCTGCCCTGAAGCAACCAACGAAAAGTAAGCCGAAGGGCAACTATGACCGCATTATTCAAAAGACATTTCAAGATGCCAAGCGGTCCGGAAGTACAAAAAGTGATCAGAGGTTAGCAGAAGGGCGAGCTGGGAAACAAATTGCCCAGCTCGGCGAACAAGCGAACCAATCGTGCCCCCCGCTCAAGGTGTCTATCGACATGGTCGCTAATGATCCGAGGATGGTGCCCGGTTATACCAATCTTGCAGATTACGCGTCCGACGATGTACACTATGATTTCATGGACGTGCAGATAGAAAGATACGAGTACAAAAAGCCTCTCGTCAAAAATGAAAGATCTCTATCAACGAATATGCGAAGATTGCATGATTGGTACATGAAAATCTGCAGAGAGTCTGGGGGGAGGAATAACTTGTATTTGAGAGTTAAACCGGAGCATGACCTCGTTGGAATTGACCTGTTGCCTGTTCCATTTGAGGAGTTCTATCAATTTTTCAATCAATTGGCCCTTGATAAAACAACGATCACCTGCTACTGTCTGTAAGTAGTACTACTTCTGTCATTAAGTCTCTCTATATAGCTGATCTTCATTGCATGTATTTATAATTATCCTCACTATATTATGCAGATTGAAGATCGTCGAATTGAAGAAAAGACAAGTAGGTGATATTGGGTTTATTAACACATACCTCATAGATGCAACCGAGGTTAAATTGCGTCCCGGCGATACCGAGACCAACTTGCTACGATCGTTGGTGGTAAATGAAAACAAAGATATAATACTCTTTCCTTACAACTTCAAGTGAGTGTTAATGTCTTGTGCATATTTGGTTTCCCTTATATATCAGTCAAGTTTATAGTGATGTAATTGATGATCTCATGCATTCGTGCGCAGCTTCCACTATATTCTCTTAGAGATTAAGCTTGAGAAGGGAATAGTAACTGTCTTCGACTCTAAACGTAAAGATCCCGAGGAGTATGCGGACATGACTCAAATGCTAGCTAGGTAAGTTAAATCGATCAATATTATCCACCATGCATATATATCAGCAACTTCATTTCTGATATCAACTAATTGTTTCCTTTGTCTGGCAAGGCTTGGAAAAAATTCACCAAAAAAGCTCCGGGACTGCCGAAGAAGCTACAATTTAGATACCCGAAAGTAAGTACTATATAGTAGCATGTTCCGCGCGCGCATCTCCTATATCTTGATTCAAGCGCTAGTTTCATCAATACCAATTTGGCATTCTTGCTTATCAGTTTGATTGACCTCTATTTCTTGTAAAGTGGTTGTGGCAGGAACCCGGGAATGATTATTGTGGATACTACATTTGCGAGTCCATCCGCCACACGACCTGTGAGCGGGGCTACACTGATGAACAATTTGAAGTGCGTAAGCAATCAATAATATTCACAAATTTATAGCATCATTTCATGTATATATTGACCCCCTACTTCTAATTAGATGTTTCGGATGCGGGATGAACTCCTAACACCAGATCGTCTGCGAGCAATTCAAGAGGAATTGGCGGCATTCTTCCTTGAACACGTGATCGCTGAAGACGGAGAATACTATATGGACCATGCATCCATGTGTTAGGAGATTATTTTTGTAAGAGATAATTATTGTATATATGTGCCCGGTAGTGTCGGATAGATATACGAGAACTTGTTGTTCGACCAATCTCTCGGAGAAGGAGAGGTGGTCGATATTACTTCTCTCTGTATGCATATATATATATATATGTTGATTATACGAGATCTTCTGTTCCTTCGTTTGCTTAATTAGTAGCTAGCAGCTAGCTATAGCTAGCTAGCGTGACTCTAGTCCTCTCTATATACGTATGTGTAGTATGTAGCGTCGACCAAGCATGGACATAAGAGAGAACACTTCTCTCTATTAATTAGCTAGCTAACACAATATATGAAACACCTAAATTAACCCCCAAAACCTAAAACCCCCCTCCCCTTTCAAAAAAAAAACAAAAACCACAGCCACAGAAATGCTGACGCGTGGATGCCTTTTGGTCCCGGTTGGTACCACCAACCGGGACTAAAGCCCCTCCTGCCTGGACTCGGTGCACAGGCCACGTGGACACCCTTTTGCCCCGGTTCTGGATTGAACCGGGACTAAAGGGTCAGAGCATTAGTACCGACCCTCTTGTCCCGGTTCCAGAACCGGGGCTAAAAGGCCCAAATGAACCGGGGCTAAAGACCCTTTATCTACTAGTGTATGGGCCAAATTCAGAGGCTAGAGACAAGTGCAGGCTAGACTAATGGGCGAACTGCATCCAATTAGGCCCATTCGGGGGTTCTCTTGCGTGTTTTTCTGCTTTCTATTCTGATTTAATTTAGGCAGTAAATCATAATGCTGAAACTTTTTGTGGAAGCTAATTGAATTATTCCAGAGCCAAACAATTAAGTTTAGAATTTTTTTTCTAGCTGTTAAATATTTAATAGCAATTTAATTACTCCAATTCAAATACACCGTGATTTAAATCAAAGACCAAATTGTCATGGTGCCTCATCTCTCGTAGAGGTTTACACCTGGTGCCAAAATAAATGAACATTTTTTAAGGGCATTACATTGAGAAAAAATAATTTGTCTAGAAAAATGAAGGGTGGAAAATGCACAAAAATTTGGTGCGGCTGGGGACTTAAAACGAAGACCGCGTGGGTTTGTGGCATTTAGGGCTGCGTTGGTAACCGCTAGGACAGATGGAAAGACTTTGACATGGGTAGGGAAGAAATGTATACATAGTGAGACAGTGAATGTTTGCCACACGCGTGAGAGTGGTTTTCCTTTGTTTTGCACTGAAATTTTGGAGGGTTGGAAACGTATGTTTGCACTGCCACATGATTGTGGTTAGAATGGCACTTGGTTTAGGGTTGGAGTGGCACTTGGTTTAGGATTTAAATGGAATAAATTTGCATGTTAGTTCATGACTTGTTAATTTTATTTGAATGAAAGAGAGGGCTTCTCACCCCCTCCGATTTTCATTTTTCATTAATGAAAGCCACAAGTTCTCGAACTTCATGACATGGTTTAGGGAAAAATGATATGTTTGGGCACGGACATTTTTTAACACACATAATAACTTAGATAAGATGCAATACACCGTCAAATTTGACCAGAGCACAGACACGACATAATAACTTAGATAATAATACCCATATTTCACGGAAACAACACGACATAGCACGGCACACACGACATAGAAAAGCAACAAAATAAAAACGATAAAACTAAGAACGTGACGAGCTTGACTCCGGCCTTGAACATCTTCATCTTGACCTCCTTCTTCCACCTTGGCCGCGCGCCCCTTCAACACCGTCTTCACTCCTCCTCCTCCTCCTCGTAGGGAAGGGAGTGCATCTGGCCTAGAGTGGGGAAGATGTTCTCGTAGTTGGTGAAGATGTTGTACACCGTGAAGAAGATGGCCTCGCAGCCGCACCAAAAGACTTGGCCGAGGAGCTCGCGCGTGTCAAACGGGTTGGTGAAGGTGACCGTGAGCAGTAGGAGGATGCCGCCGCGGTCACGAACCTCGTTGAGGGTGAACATCCTAGGCGAGCCCCGTGGGAGGTGGGCATAGCCGGCTCTGAGGAAGGCGCGGGTGAGTTCGACGGAAACCCTCCACCTAGAAGTCGCCCACACACGGAGCACCCTCTCCACGAGCACGCCCGGTGGGTAGCGCAGCTCCGGCACGACAGGCGAACGGTTGAAGGTCGGCCCGTTGAACTGCATCTTCACTTGGTCTCGCTTGGAGAGGGCTCGGTCGCTTGGGTGTTTGAAGTTGGAGAGAATGGATCGGATCTAGCTTGTGGGTGGGAGAGTGCTACCTCTTGAGCTTGCGTTGTATTCCCTCCAAGAGGAAAGGGAGATGCAGCATAGTAGCGTAAGTATTTCCCTCAGTTTTTGAGAACCAGGGTATCAATCCAGTAGGAGACCATGCGCGAGTCCCTCGCACCTGCACAAACAAATAAGAACTTCGCAGCCAACGCGATAAGGGGTTGTCAATCCTTTTACGGTCACTTACGAGAGTGAGATCTGATAGAGATGATAGTTTACATTTTTTGTATTTTTGGTTTAATAAAACAGCAAATAAAAGCGGTAAAAGTAAAGTAGATGTAGATTGATATGTTGAGAATAGACCCGGGGGCCATAGTTTTCTCTAGTGTCTTCTCTCATGATAGCGATATTCTACGGCGGGTAAACAAATTACTGTCGAGCAATTGATAGAAAAGCGAATAATTATGAGACTATCTAGGCATGATCATTGTATATAGGCATCACGTCCGAGACAAGTAGACCGACTCCTGCCTGCATCTACTACTATTACTCCACACATCGACCGCTATCCATCATGCATCTAGTGTATTGAGTTCATACGAACAGAGTAACGCTTTAAGCAAGATGACATGATGTAGAGGGATAAACTCAAGCAATATGATGTAAACCCCATATTTTTTATTCTCGATGGCAACAATACAATACGTGCCTTGCTGCCCCTACTGTCACTGGGAATGGACACCGCAAGATTGAACCCAAAGCCAAGCACTTCTCCCATTGCAAGAATTATAGATCTAGTAGGCCAAACCAAACCGATAATTTGAAGAGACTTGCAAGGATATTATGAGCACACATAAAAAGTTCAGAGAAGAACCAAATATCTTTCATAGATAACCTTGATCATAAACTCACAATTCATCGGATCTCGACAAACACAACGCAAAAAGAGATTACATCGAATAGATCTCCTCGAAGACCGAGGAGAACTTTGTATTCAGATCCAGAGAGAGAGAAGAAGCCATCTAGATACTAGCTATGGACCCGAAGGTTTGTGGTAAACTACTCACAACTCATGGTGAGGGCAATGATGATGATGATGAAGGCCTCCGTGATGGATTCCCCTCCGGTGGAGCTCCGGAACAGGCTCCAAGATGGGATCTCCACGGGAACAGAAGCTACGGCGATGGAATTAGGGTTTTCTCTCTGCGTATGGAGTTTCTGGGGTACGTGGATATATATAGGAAGAAAGAGGGCACCGAGGGCCACATGAGGGAGCCTCGAGGCAGGGGGCGCGCCCTGGGAAGGGGGGGTGCGCCCCCACCCTCGAGGGCAGCCCCTTTGTCCCCTGACTTTGTCCTGAAGTTTCCTGTGTGTGATTTTCTCCAAAAATATCTCTCGCGAAGGTTTCATTCCGTTTGGACTCCGTTTGATATTCCTTTTCTGCAAAACCCTGAAATAGTCAAAAAAAACAGCAATCTGGACTGAGCCTTTGGGTTAGTAGGTTAGTCCCAAAAATGATATAAAAGTGAATGATAAAGCCCATTAAACATCCGAGACTTCATAAATAATAGCATGGAACAATAAAAAATCATAGATACGTTGGAGACGTATCAACCATCCCCAAGCTTAATTCATGCTCGTCCTCGAGTAGGTAAATGATAAAGAAAGAATTTTTGATGTGGAATGCTAACCAATATAGTTTTTCAATGTAATTCTCTTAATTGTGGCATGAATGTTCAGATCTGAAAGACAAGATAAAAGTCTATATTGACATAAGAAATAACAATACTTCAAGCAAAACTAACAAAGCAATCATGTCTTCTCAAAATACCATGGCTAAAGAAAGTTATCCCTACAAAATCATATAGTCTGGCTATGCTCCCTCTTCATCACACAAAATATTCATATCATGCACAACCCCGATTTTAGCCAAGCATTTGTTTTCATACTCTATCTTTTCAAACCTTTCAACTTTCACGCAATACATGAGCGTGAGCCATAGATATAGCACTATGGGTGGAATAGAGGTGGTTGTGGAGAAGACAAAAAGGAGGGAGATAGTCTCACATCGACTAGGCGTATCAACGGGCTATGGAGATGCCCATCAATAGATATCAATGTGAGTGAGTAGGGATTGCCATGCAACGGATGCACTAGAGCTAAATATGAATGAAAGCTCAACAAAAGAAACTAGTGGGTGTGCATCCAACTTGCTTGCTCATGAAGACCTAGGGCATTTGAGGAAGCCCATCGTTGGAATATACAAGCCAAGTTCTATAATGAAAAATTCCCACTAGCATATGAAAGTGACTAAACATGAGACTCTCTACAATGAAGAACATGGTGCTACTTTGAAGCACAAGTGTGGAAAAAAAGATAGTAGCAATTTCCCCCCTTTTTTTGGGCCTTTCTTTTTTTTCTTTGGCCTTTCCTCCCTTTTGTGTGGAGGGGCTTTATAGATTTAGCCTTTCCTCCCATGGGACTATGCTCTAATAATGATGATCATCACACTTTCATTACAACACGAAATTACAACTCGATACTACAACAACAAAGTATGACTCTATATGAATGTCTCCGGCGGTGTACCGGTATGTGCAATGAAACAAGAGTGACATGTATAAAAATTATGCATGGTGGCTTTGCCACAAATACGATGTCAACTACATGATCATGCATGGCAATATGATAATATGATGCGTGTCATATGAACGGAACGGTGGAAAGTTGCATGACAATATATCTCGGAATGGCTATGGAAATGCCATGATAGGTAGGTATGGTGGCTGTTTTGAGGAACAATATGGTGGCTGTTTTGAGGAAGGATATATAGTGGGTTTATGGTACCGGCGAAAGTTGCCCGGTACAAGAGAGGCTAGCAATGGTGGAAGGGTGAGAGTGTGTATAATCCATGGACTCAACATTAGTCATAAGAACTCATATACTTATTGCAAAAATCTACGAGTCATCAAAACAAAGCAATCACCGCATTCTCCTAGGGGGGGGGGAGGTTGGTAGGAGTTAACCATCGCGCGCCCCCGACCTCCACACAAAGGTTGGCACTCTACAAATACCTCGTGCACTAACTTCGTCACATAGCGGTTCACCATACGTGCATGATACGGGAATCACTAACCTTAACACGAGTATTTCTCAATTTCATAATAACTCCACTAGCATGAATCTAATATCACTATCCTCATGTCTCAAAACAATATCAAGCATCCAACATCTCATTCTATTCAATGCACTTGATGTGAATTTTTTTACTACATTGACATTGGATGTTTATCATGTGAAGACTAGTTTCTTTAGCCTAAACACATTACCATGCTGTTTTTATAGACTCTCAAATAGATATAAGTGAAGCATGAGAGTTCAACAATTTCTATAAAATATTACCACCACCATGCTCTAAAAGATATAAGTGAAGCACTAGAGCAAAAACTATTCAACTCAAAAGATATAAGTGAAGCACATAGAGTGTTCTAATAATTCCTAGGCCATTTTTAACTCTCTCAAATAGCTGTGTCCAGCAAGGAAGACTGTGGCAAACTAACAAGCAAAGACTCAAATTATACAAGACGCTCCAAGCAAAACACATATCATGTTGCGAATAAAAATATAGCTCCAAGTATAGTTACCGATGGATGAAGACGAAAGAGGGGATGCCTTCCCGGGGCATCCCCAAGCTTAGGATTTTGATTATCTTGAATTTACTTGGGGTGCCATGGGCATCCCCAAGCTTAGTCCTTCGCTACTCCTTGTTCCATAGTCCATCAAAGCAATACTCAAAACTTGAAAACTTCACAACACAAAACTTAGACACAAAATTCTCGTGAGCTCTGTTAGTATGAGAAAGCAAACCACTACTCAAATGTACAGAAATGAATTCATTATTTGTTTATATTGGTGTTAAACCTACTGTACTCCAAGTTCTCTATGGTTCATATCCTCCAATATTACTCATACATGCATCAGAATAAGCAAACAACACACGAAAAACAGAATCTGTCAAAGACAGAACAGTCTGTAGTAATCTGCAGGGTTCGCCTACTTATGGAACTCCAAAAAGTTCAAACTAAATTGGTAAATTTGTGCAATTTGTCTACAAATCAGCAGAAAAAAGAATCAACTAAAAAGCACGCTCCAGTAAAATTTCACGACTACTTTAGCGAGCGCTAATGATTCTGTTTTTCACAGCAAGATCATATAAACTTCGCACAAGTCTTCCCAAAGGTTCTACTTGGCACAAACACTATACAAAACATGAAACCACATCTAATCAGAGGCTATATGCAATATTTATTCCCTAACATCAACAAAAACAAAAAAACAAAAAATTGGGTTGCCTCCCAACAAGCGCTATCGTTTTACGCCCCTAGCTAGGCACGATACAAGATAGATCTAGGTATTGCCATAGTGGTACGATATGTCGCGAAAGCTCATCTCATATTCCCTACGTTCAGCAGCAAGCTTCCTTTGTGGAAAGCAAAATTAATCAAAATGGCTAAATTTAATGGGACAAAAGTCCCCTACATCAATCTCGGGAGGAACAGGTTCCTCCTTTGGCCCTTTGTAGTGGATGGCCAATCCATCATTATAGGCATTCTTTTGGCAGAAGGCCATAAGCCTTCGTTCAAGGGAGAAGCCTAACCCATTATTTTGAACAGCAAAGTCATCGTTTATCTCAGAAATTCTATCAATCAAGATCTCAACATGAACCTTTTTTCTAAGGTTTTCATTAAGAGCAACATGATCAGGAGATCGCAAACGCATAAGGTCTTCTTGATTGAGGAAGATAGCCTCTATAGGAGGTCGACCGGCATCTACTCCGTAATGAGCAAAGATTTCTTTGGCCTCTTTCATGATATATCTAAATTCGTGAGCCAAAAAGATAGTAGCTGCACGCTTAACGGAAGAATTAATGCTCAATATTGGAGAACTCCAAAAATACTCTCAGAATACAGGGATGCATATGGATAAATTGTCTTTCAATTTCTACTATGAGCATAGATACAACATCCGCAAGGCTACTAGTTTTGTGAAGAATAGAGCCACCCATAGTGGGCAAAGCACCGGCACAAGTAAAGAAGTCTTGAAGAACCCATTTTCCAATAATATTACCACTACCAACCCGGATCTTCTTAACATGTAAAGTGGTAGCTTCATCCGGGGGGTAAACATGAACGTTGCCCTCGACATTGCTACCCTTCTCGACAAAATCGTCCCCCATCTCAGACATGAGGGCAGGCAAGCACGCAACACACACAAGCAAACAGGAAGCAAGCGAACGATAAACACACGGCGGAAGAAGGGCGAATAAAACGGCAAGGGTGAAGTGGGGGAGAGGAAAACGAGGGGAAAATAAATGTAATGCGAAGGATAAGGGTTTGTGATAGGTACTTGGTATATGACTTTTGCGTAAGTCTCCCCGGCAACGACGCCAGAAATTCTTCTTGCTACCTCTTGAGCTTGCGTTGTATTCCCTCGAAGAGGAAAGGGAGATGCAGCATAGGAGCGTAAGTATTTCCCTCAGTTTTTGAGAACCAAGGTATCAATCCAGTAGGAAACCACGCGCGAGTTCCTCGCACCTGCACAAACAAATAAGAACTTCGCAGCCAACGCGATAAGGGGTTGTCAATCCCTTTACGATCACTTACGAGAGTGAGATCTGAAAGAGATGATAGTTTATATTTTTGGTATTGTTGGTTTAATAAAACAGCAAATAAAAGCGGTAAAAGTAAAGTAGATGTAGATTGATATGTTGAGAATAGACCCGGGGGCCATAGTTTTCTCTAGTGGCTTCTCTCATGATAGTGATATTCTATGGCGGGTAAACAAATTACTGTCGAGCAATTGATAGAAAAGCAAATAATTATGAGACTATCTAGGCATGATCATTGTATATAGGCATCACGTCCGAGACAAGTAGACCGATTCCTGCCTGCATCTACTACTATTACTCCACACATCGACCTCTACCCAGCATGCATCTAGTGTATTGATTTCATACAAACAGAGTAACGCTTTAAGCAAGATGACATGATGTAGAGGGATAAACTCAAGCAATATGATGTAAACCCCATATTTTTATCCTCGATGGCAACAATACAATACGTGCCTTGCTGCCCCTACTGTCACTGGGAAAGGACACCGCAAGATTGAACCCAAAGCCAAGCACTTCTCCCATTGCAAGAACTATAGATCTAGTAGGCCAAACCAAACCGATAATTCGAAGAGACTTGCAAGGATATTATGAGCACACATAAAAAGTTCAGAGAAGAACCAAATATCTTTCATAGATAACCTTGATCATAAACTCACAATTCATCGGATCTCGACAAACACACCGCAAAAAGAGATTACATCGAATAGATCTCCTCGAAGACCGAGGAGAACTTTGTATTGAGATCCAGAGAGAGCGAAGAAGCCATCTAGATACTAGCTATGGACCTGAAGGTCTATGGTAAACTACTCACAACTCATGGTGATGGCGATGATGATGATGATGAAGGCCTCCGTGATGGATCCCCCTCCGGTGGAGTTCCGGAACAGGCTCCAAGATGGGATCTCCATGGGAACAAAAGCTACGGCGGAGGAATTAGGGTTTTCTCTCTGCGTATGGAATTTCCGGGGTACGTGGATATATATAGGAAGAAAGAGGGCACCAGGGGCCACACGACGGAGCCTCGAGGCAGGGGGGCGTGCCCTGGGAAGGGGGGCGCGCCCCCACCCTCGAGGGCAGCCCCTCTGTCCCCTGACTTGGTCCTGAAGTTTCCTGTGCGTGATTTTCTCCAAAAATATCTCCCGCGAAGGTTTCATTCCGTTTTGACTCCGTTTGATATTCCTTTTCTGCTTAACCCTGAAATAGGCAAAAAACAACAATCTGGACTGGGCCTTTGGGTTAGTAGGTTAGTCCCAAAAATGATATAAAAGTGAATGATAAAGCCCATTAAACATCCAAGACTTCATAAATAATAGCATAGAACAATAAAAAATTATATATACGTTGGAGACGTATCAGAGAGGAAGAGAGGCACCCCATTTATAGGCCTGTGGGTGGGAGAGGAAGAGAGAAAGGATGAGAACGGTGCGTGTGTGAATCCGGACGCGTGTGTGAATCATTACGTGTTGGGCTCTTAATTTTTTGCACGAAAACAATTCATGGGGCGCGTGCGTGCATCTGAATCACTGCATATGAGGCTGTTTGCATCTAAAATATGAAATAGGTCGCCTAGCTGCCTCGCTAGCTCGCCTCACGTCGCTCTGAATCAGTACGTGCATGGCCACTGCCTCGCTAGCCTAGCTCGCCTCGCTAGCCTAGCGCGCCTCGCTCGCATGCATGCACGTCTGGCTCGCTCGCGCATGCAAACCACGTCACCACCCTTCCCATGCATACAGGCCTGGAAAGGCTGCGATGGCATATTAACTGCGGTCTCAGGCCCAGACAACGAGACGGCCCAACGGTCCATCCAGCGCGCCCGGTATTTCTTTAGATAAAATAATCTCCCAGCCAATCAGATTGCATCTCGCAGATCGCCCCCCTCCTAACCGCAGATTCGTTCTAGAAGGGTTAGATCGATGGCCCTGGATCGCCGCTAGGGTCAGATGGACGGTCCTTGTTCAGCACTAGGGTTAGTAGGGTTTGGGAGGGGTTTGGAGCAGTCAAAGATATGTTTGACCAGATTTCAAATGAGCATAATAAATTAAAGAAAAATCAGAAAAATAAAAACCCTGCGCACATAGTCTTCTTATGTCATATAATAATGATTTAAGTTGATAAACAAGGTTTACATACATTTAAACGATAAGTTCATGTGTCTTATGTGATATCTCGAGTATCTCGAACTCTCTTGTATGAGGTGAAGAGAAGTGTTTTGGTGAAATGAACATGAAAATTTGAAAAAAAAAACTCACCACAGCTTCATTTTGGAGTGACTAAGAAGGATCCAGACTTAGTTTTTCATTTTGATGTTTTAGACTTGTTTAAATATTGGTCAAAGTTAAGTTTGACCAGAATTAAAATGAGCAAAACAAATTCAAAATAATGAAAAAAAACAGCGCACATAGTCTGTATATATATAATATATGTGTAGGAAAGTTATTTGGCTGATTTAGACAAGGTCGAAAAAAAACCTAGCTTACAAATGAGGCTGTTTACCCTACCTTTGACCCCTATTTTTAACATTTCTAAAATTTCTAACATTTCTATATACTATTTGAAATTAATCTAATTCATCTAGCTAAAACTAAAATTTCTAACATTTCTATATAACTAACATTTCTATATACTATTTGACGTTAATCTAATCTAATTAATTATTTCATCTAAATGAATTGTATAAAAAACAGAAAAAGTGTGTGTGTGTGTGTGTGTGTGTGTGTGTGTGTGT
>LR738712.1:867482452-867525159 GCA_902687465.1 Secale cereale
TGTGCATGTGTGTGTGCACGCGTGTGTGTGCGAGGGGCCGGGGGAGAGAGCCTCACCGCGCCGGCGAGGTCGAGGCGATGGCGACGGCGTGGTTGAGGCGACGGCGACGGGGGCGGCGACGTCGACGGTGGCGTCGACGGGGGCGGCGACGGTGAACGGGGCGGCGCGCGAAGGTGAGTGGGGCGGCGACGGCGACGGCGACGGGGACGGGGGCAGCGGCAACGGGGCGGCGACGACGTCGACGGAGAGGAAAAAACAGAACAAGAACAGAGGGAAAATTGAAAATTTTCAAGTGTCGTATATATAGGATGCACCTTTAGTAACGGTTGGAGCCACCAACCGATACTAAAGGCCTGTTTTGGCCAGGCCAAGCGATGGGAAGGGCAGGCCTTTAGTACCGGGTGGTGGCTCCAACCGGTACTAAAGACCCCCCCCCCCTTCGTACCGGTTGGAGCCACCACCCGGTACTAAAGGGTGTGCGCTGCCACCCGCGGTGCGCAAAGTTTAGTCCCACCTTGCTTGTCGAGGAGCTCGGGGACTAGTTTATAAGCTGCGGCGCGGGCACTGCATTGAGTTCATCTCTAATGCAGGCTTTCTCGGCTTGAATATCTACTCTGCCCTGTTGGGCCTACTGGTCTAGCGGGCCTGCATCCTGGCCCAACTACAGGTTGGGTTTCTAGTCGTATGCAGGCTGCTGTGGCCTAGTAGGTGGGCTTTTTTTTAGTTTTTTCTATTTTCTGCATTATTTGAATTATTTTATTTATTTGTAAGTTGTGTTTTGCTATTTTTTGCTGTATTTAGAGTTCCTTTGTTAGTATTTTTGCCAACTTTTAACCTTTTCAGAGTTCATTTGAAGTGTTTTTAAATTTGAAGGTCATTTAGCTGAAAAAATCAGTAAATGCATGAAAGAATTTGCACATAAAATTTCTTCGCGTTTCAAATCCCAAAACACATAAGTACCCAAACTATTACAAGGATTTCCTCCGGTTTGTTCGAGGCGGGACTTTCCAGATATATAAGTTCGGAAACTCACTAGAGAAGAAAGTGATGACAGTGAAGCCGATCACATCCCAGAGTGGGATCTTTTGGTGTGAAACTTTTTCTTTGCGTGTGTCCCTTTGCGCCGTAACCATGGACAATCTTTGTCATTAACTGGATGTTCGGGTCAATATTCACTGTGAATGGAGCAATTTCATCAAACTTTTCATAATCTTCTGACATGTCTGTCTTGTCATACACTCCCACGATATTTCTTTTCCCAGAAAGAACTATGTGGCGCTTTGGCTCATCGTATCATGCATTCGCTTTCTTATCTTTTCTTTTTCTCGGCTTCGTAGACATGTCCTTCACATAGAAAACCTGTGCCACATCATTGGCTTGGACGAATGGTTCGTCTGCATACGCAAGATTGCTGAGATCCACTGTTGTCATTCTGTACTACGGGTCTTCAGTTACCCCGCCTCGTTTCATATTGACCCATTTGCACCGAAACAAAGGGACCTTCAAACCATGTCCATAGTCAAGTTCCCATATGTCCTCTATGTAACCATAATATGTTTCATTTCCCGTCTTGGTTGCTGCATCAAAGCGGACACCACTATTTTGGTTGGTGCTCTTCTTATCTTGGGCGATCGTGTAAAATGTATTCCCATTTATCTCATACCCTTTGAAAGTCATTATATTCGAAGATGGTAACTAGGAAAGCAAGTATAGGTCATCTTCAATAGCGGCGTAATGCATGGCACGTGTCTGCAACCAGCCGGCGAAAGTCGTCGTTTGTTCACGTGTAATCCAGTCGTCAGACTGCTCCGGGTATTTGGAGCATAGAAAATTCTTGTGTTCGTCCATATACGGAGCCACCAAGGCGGAGCTCTGTAGAACTGTGTAGTGTGCTTTAGTGAGAGAATGCACATCCATAGATATTATTCTATCCCCTACTGGCGTGCCTTTTACATCCAGTCTGCCCTTATGCCGCAATTCAGGAACACCAATCGGCTTAAGGTCAGGAATAAAGTCAATACAAAACTCAATGACCTCCTCATTTTCATGCCCTTTGGAGATGCTTCCTTCTGTCCTAGCATGGTTATGAACATATTTCTTTAAGACTCCCATGAACCTCTCAAAGGGGAACATATTGTGTAGAAATACAGGACCCAAAACGTTAATCTCTTCGCATAGGTGAACTAGGACGTGCGTCACGATGTTGAAGAAGGATGGTGAGAACACCAACTCGAAACTGACAAGACATTGCACCAAATCATTCTGTAATGTTGGTATGATTTCTAGATCGATTACCTTCCGAGAGATTGCATTGAGGAATGCACATAGCTTCACAATGACTAATCGAACGTTTTCCGGTAGAAGCCCCATCAATGCAATCGGAAGAAGTTGCGTCATAATCACGTGGCAGTCATGAGATTTTAGGTTCTGGAACTTTTTCTCTGCCATATTTATTATTCCATTTATACTCAACGAGAAGCCAGACGGTACCTTAATACTGAGCAGGCATTCAAAGAAGATTCCCTTCTCTTCTTTGGTAAGAGCGTAGCTGGCATGACCCTGATGTATGCCGTCTTTTCCGTGCATACGTTGCTGGTCCTCCCGTGCCTCCGGTGTATCTTTTGTCTTCCCATACACGCCTAAGAAGCCAAGCAGGGTCACGTAAAGATTCTTCGTCACGTGCATCACGTCGATTGCGGAGCGGACCTCTAGGTCTTTCCAATAGGGCAGGTCCCAAAATATAGATTTCTTCTTCCACATGGGTGCGCGTCCGTCAGCGTCAGTCGGAAAGGTTGTCCGCCAGGACCCTTTCCAAAGACTACCTTCAAATCCTTGACCATATCATGTACATCCGCACCAGTTCGGTGGCGAGGCTTCGTTCGGTGATCCGCCTCACCTTTGAAATGCTTGCCTTTCTTTCTTACGGGATGCCTGCTCGAAAGAAATCGACGATGTCCGAGGTACACATTCTTCCTACAGTTATCCAAATATATACTGTCGGTATCATCCAAACAATGCGTGCATGCGCGGTATCCCTTGTTTGTCTATCCTGAAAGGTTACTGAGAGCAGGCCAATCATTGATGGTAACGAACAGCAACGCCTTTAGATCAAATTCTTCATGTCTGTGCTCATCCCACGCACGTACACCTTTTCCATTCCACAGCTGTAAGAGTTCTTCAACTAATGGCCTTAGGTGCACATCAATGTCGTTGTCGGGTTGCTTAGGGACTTGGATGAGCACTGGCATCATAATGAACTTCCGTTGAATGCACAACCAAGGGGGAAGGTTATACATGCATAGAGTCACAGGCCAGGTGCTATGGTTGCTGCTCTGCTCCCCAAAAGGATTAATGCTATCTGCGCTTAGACCAAACCATACGTCCCTTGTGTCACCTCCAAACTCCTTCCTGCTGTACTTTCTCTCGATTTTTCACCACTGCGAACCGTCAGCATGTACTCTCAACTTTCCATCTTTCTTACGGTCTTCTCTGTGCCATCGCATCGGCTTGGTATGCTCTTTGTTTTGGAAGAAACATTTCAACCATGGTATTATAGGAGCATACCACATCACCTTCGCAGGAATCTTATTCCTGGGGCGCTCGCCCTCGACATCACCGGGGTAATCGCGGGTGATCTTACTGCGCAATGCACCGCATACAGGGCACGCATTCAAATCCTCGTACTCACCCCGGTAGAGGATGCAGTCATTAGGGCATGCATGTATCTTCTGCACCTCTAACCCTAGAGGGCAGACAGCCTTCTTTGCTTCGTATGTACTCTCGGGCAATTCGTTGTCTTTTGGAAGCATCTTCTTTAACATTACCAGCAACTTTCTAAATCCCTTGTCAGATACACTGGTCTCTGCCTTCCATTGCAGCCATTCCAATGTGGTGCCCAGCTTTTTCTTGTCAGCTTCGTAGTTTGGGTACAACAATTTCTTGTGATCCTCTAACATTCGCTGCAACTTTAGCCTCTCCTTTTCAGTTGTGCAGTTTCTCTTTGCATCGGCAATGGCCCGACCTAGATCATCAGCGGGCTCATCTGATGCCTCTGCTTCAGCTTCTTGCCGCATTGCCGGCTCATCTTCTCCCCCCATTGTTGTACCATCGTATTCAGGGAACCCATTGCCAGGATAGCTGTCGGCGTCCTCTTCTTCTTCATTGTCTTCCATCATAACCCCTCTTTCTCCGTGCTTGGTCCAAACATTATAGTGGGGCATGAAACCAAACTCAAACAGGTGGACGTGAATGGTTCTTGAGTTAGAGTAATTGTGATCATTCTTACAGCCAGCACATGGACAAGGCATAAAACCATCCGCCCACTTGTTTGCCTCAGCCGCATTCAGAAAAGTATGCACACCATTAATGAACCCGGGACAGCATTGGTCATCGTACATCCATTGTCGGCTCATACTAGATTCTGGTACACAGCACCATACTTATCACAACACCATACTTAACTCTAGCTTATCAACTCCTATCTATAGGTTGGTATCATTATCAGCCTATCAGGCCTACCAATCAACCAATAAGGTCAGCATGCTTGCATATACTCTAGTATAGCATCTCAATGCAAATTAGCTTACATCATGGGCAGGAAATTTATAAAAGCAGGTATGGAGACTAAATGTATCTTGACCACGATAGTTGTAAAGGGAAGAAACTATTAGGCAGCAGCCGAAGGATTCTTTCTGAAAAAGAAGACAGACCGTTTCCCAATGCTACATTTATTATTTTTTCTCTAGGAAACCGCCAACCATGATACGGTGGTTAACGAACTTAGGTCAGCTTCCAAATCAGACAAACTATCGCTTCAAACAATCTACTCTAAACCCACCGTATTCATAGCTTCCCCCTTTGCTGCCATTTCATAAAAATCTATACAGCTAGTCCTAGGGAGTAGGGACTTCACCTTAGTTGAATGGTTACTGGAATGAAATATCCTTTCCACCAGCATCAAATAGGCCCGTACGTTAGCTAGAGATATTATCCAAGAAAAGGCTGATCGCTCGCAGCAAGGTCGGACAGGCAAAAATCAAGAAGATTTCGGGACGGTCTCATCCAGTAGTGTTTGTGTGGGAGAGGGGGAGTCCTTTCAGATCTGAGGAAGTCGTGCTAAAATGGTAAAACCATATGGTAGAAATGGGGGACGAGAACAACCAACAGGGCGTGAGATCTAGACTTACTCAGTCGGTGTGGCGTCCATGTAGAGCTCCCGCAAGGTGATGGGGAGCTCCACCGCCGTCCTCCATCCTCGCGTTTCCCGTCCGCCCGCCAGATTTGGTTGTTGTCTCCCCGGGTGCGGATCTTGTGACGGGAGAACACGGCGCTATGCGCTACTCAATTTGGACTGAAACATGAAAAGAAGTATTGAAACGTAGAAAACAGGGGGTCAGATGAAAAATAATAACTTTTGTCTTTATCCTTTTAGTCCGTTCGCGGTGTGCACATGCGCGAGGTGATACGTGATATAGAATAAAATAAACCGTGGGTTAAATCTGAAAAGAACCACACCGTCTTCAACCTCCAAAATCCCTAACCCCCGCGAGTAGAGAGATTAATCGAGATCCAATTGAGATCGAAACTTTTGGGGATAGAACCATAGACAATTAGCTTGACCCCCCCTCCCCTTGATTCACCCCATGGCCATCCCATCACGGGCCACCCCCCAGACCCCTTTCCCATCACAGGCTATCCCCCAGCCCCCAGAGAGGAAGCGATCTTGGCTGCAGCTGTCGAGCGCATAGCTGGGTAGGGAAGGTTCGTCCTTGATACAACGGAGCATCCTTGCTGAGAGCAAAACGGAAGCAAATACAAGGAGATACAAAAGAGGAATTGAGCAGGAGAACAAACCAAGCAAACGAGAAATGGTTAGCTCTGCTCCACCATTTTCTTTGATTTCATCTTCCAGTGTGAATTATATATTATCTGCTTCTCTGATCACTAGTTAAAAATCACACCGACCTGATTTGAAAACACATTTCATCACTGATAGAAAAAAACAAAAGTGGGAGAAAGAGCAAACAAATATGTGTTCATGCTGGTTTTCTATCCCAGAAATTTGATGTATATATCGAATGTAAGTCCAAGATGTGTTGGAAAAAGACCGTGATCATTCGATCATGGCCTAGTAAAGCTGTTACAAGACAAAGACTGCATTGTACTATTTGAGCCATTGTGAAACTGCTGCTGTTTACAGAACCATGATTCTCATGGAAGAAAAATGAAAAAAAAAAGAACACAGGATGGTCCCTGGCACTCTCTTTCTTCAGTTTCGACAGCAAAAAAGAATGCACCAGGATCTCTAGGATGCTTTTGATGTGTAGGAAATATATATAGTATGTAATGGAAAAATGCAGAAAAAATATTAAACATTGGATGTGGCTGCAAAACAATACCCATTTATGATTTTGCACGAAAAAGACAAGTGACTATTCTAATTTGCATTTCTTTTTTATTCATTTTCAGATGACCAGTGCTGGTGTGATCTCTCCGCTAGTAAGAGAAATGATGAAAGCTGGTTCATCAAACATACCAATGCGCCTTTTCCTGGAAAGATTTACACAGGTATCACCCCCAAGCCCCCTCTCTGTTTTAATAATTCTTGGTAGCAAAAAACAAGAGGTTCAAAATAAGTAGAAAATGCTGACCCTGCCACTCCCCTCCTCCCTGTTCCCTCTCGTGGAACACAAAAAGTCCTTTGTGCAGAGGCGTCGCGTTAGAGAGGAGCAACAGAATCTTCAAGAGCTTGCGGCGGTGGAGGCTAGCATTAACTCGGCGAGTCGTTCAGCTAATTTAGAAACATTAAAACTAAGCATGCTAGGAAGCCTCTCACGCCATCAACAATTTGGGTCGTCAGATCGCGCCTCCGAGTTATTTTTGGCCGTCCGATGCACCTACTCCTCCCGCATGGGCCACTACTCCAGAAACAAATTTAGAGGCATCTCGTTTGCTCCCAGACTGACGGTCCTGATGAGGCCATGTATCCATCAACAAAATCGATGTTGATCTGCACCGCACCCGTCCCTTCAGATCTCTCAACCTAGAGTGAAACCTATGCGCCGCCGCAGAGAGAGGGTGACTAATGGCGATGCCGGCGAGACGCCGTGACCCAAAGGAGGAAGGAAGCTGCCTGTTTATGGATGCACGAAGAGGAAACCATCGCATGGTCGTTCCCCTCCCCGACCCCTCATTCTCTCCCTCGTGGCAGGTGAACACGCGTGCCGCTGCCTCCCATCCTCATCCCTATCCTTGTGTACCTAGGAGATCCGGCTTCCCTCCCCGAGCTCGCCTCCCACGGCTCCTCTCCACTTCGCGGCGACTATTCCATGCCCCGCCACGACACCAGCCGGCTCCCGGTCGTTGGTGCCGCGAACGAGGACCGCCGTCCGGCTAAGAGAATTTCCTCGACCCCCATCCGCCAGTTCGTCAGCTTGACCCTGCCCATCTTCTCGCTCGTTCACCAGTTCCGAAAAACTACTCACTTTGTAGTTTGTACTGACTTTTCATTTTCGATCTGTTTGCTCTTCTGCAGTCTACATGTTACCTCTCAGTTTGTGCGATCTCTGGATATTCTCTACAGCTTTTGGAAGCAGGGAACTGGCACCGGATTTACTTAGCATGGAAGATTTACAATTTTTTTAGAGAGAAGGAAGATTTATCATTTCTGCCTACGTCTCTGTTATTATTTTGCCATTCACGTTGTTTAAGCGTTGAGTTGACAGATTAATTAATGGAATATGCAGGTTGGCTTTGTTCATTGTGTATTCTGATGGTCGATAGAGGTAGTTTGAGGTGTACGAAGATGTGGACATGTTGCAGAAACTTTGGCTTTGATGTGTACCGGTATGTGGCCTAATCCCTCTGTCTGCAGAAGTTCGCTAATTCCCAATTCAGAAAAAAAAACTATTTGCCAAGACAGGTTGTGACAATATGTAAATTGTACTATTATTGTCAGTGCGGACAGAGAATCCGTCACCTTTTTTTCATTAAAAACATGTCAGTTCAGCTCGGAGTGTTAGTGTTTCGAGATTCTACATATGTTTTTGAGAATCAAGAGATTCTACATATGTAGTAACCTTATGCAAGCTAGAGTGGCAGGCTTTCAAAAGTACTGGAGTTCTTTACACTTTATGGGTTCTTGAGGTGTCACAAGTAGATGTGTGTATGATTGGTAGCTAATTCTGTATGTGGGACGAGGTAATTCTTATGCAGTTATGTACCTTCTATTGAAACACCACACAACTCCTTGGCCTATTAGAATTATAGATACCACAAAACAACCGTTATGGCAATTTGTCAAATATAGATGTTCCTTCTAAACTTTAGATAGATAGATATATTTCTTGGAAGTAAGCTGATGGTAAAAAATTGGCTCATATTCATGAAGGAAAGTGCCACTGACCCTCACATGGTATGCTGAGACCAAAATAGTGTTTTGATTATCTTCTCTGTATAATTAATTTGCATTTCCCTATGGTGACACTGAATCGCATGCACATGCTTTAAGTTGTTCCTCAATTTATGTTTTGGTCAATTTCAGGAGATTAAGGAGCTCAGGACCATATACATTCAGTCTATCTATATATACACCAGTAAATAACCTCAACCATCAGGTTACCTATGATGTGAATCATTCAAGTAAGGATAAGGTAGCTTATTATCCTGGAAACTGCTATTAGAAGATGCCATAATATGAATAGGTAGCCATCTGTTAAAAGCACATGCACTTAAAATTATTTCTTGCATGTATAAGTTTTGGATTGCGCAACTGCGCTATGCATACCAGTTCTGCCTTGTTTATATGTTACTAAAATATTGCATACATATTTATCGACATATATGTAATACTCTATCAAAATGAGAATGGATGGGAAATTCCTATCTTTCATAGATCTGCATACTATATAAGCATCCTCCTGCAATCATCCCCCATGAGTGTAGGTATGTTACTCATATGTTGCTCTCATTTTCCCCTAGAATCCTTCATATATTTTTCACCACCGCTTCTTTTGGACCCTCCCTTCCATGCCACTTCAGCAGCTGCAGCCTTTACTTATCTTCTTTATCCAATATGTCTGCCAGGTATGTTATTTTTAGGATATGATGCTTTAGAGTCTATTTTGTATGCATGTCAATGCAGATATTTGGAATAGACAGGGCCAACAATCCAATATGGTTTTGATGCAATAAAATATCCCAATATAGGAAATATGATGCATTTTCGTGTGTTGTATTTTGATGTGAAATTTACATAGTTGAACACTATGGTTTCATACCAGCTAATGACGAAATGTGAACTAATTTTGTTTTTATTGGTAAAAAAAGTGGCAATTAGCTAACAAGGGAAAATCATTACTCCCTTTTATATATATTTATAATGATTCATATCTATATGAGACTACTTGTGAATTACTAAATTAGTGTTGTTTTTGTTCAATTTCTATAATGAGGGTATAGTTGAATGACCCATGGGGATCCATTTGTTCATAGTTATAGCCGATTAGATAAATACCATCCATTGTGATGTTTGTCATGTACATATCTAACTTTTTTCTTCTAGAGCAATCCATCTTAAACACACATTTAGTTTACAACGGATATCTCTGGCTGTTGGGAGTGAGTTTGTACGTTTTCTTAATCTAAACAATCTATGAGAGAGGAGCACATGCCTATCATTGCTTTTATTTTGTATGCTTTTGGAGTTTAGCTCGATGTACTTCCAGGTATCTCCATGAAATAAAGAAACCACATTTGGGAAAAAAATGTTCGGGGTCTATGAAAGCAACTAACTCCAAATATTGGTGAGAAACATTTTTTATTTGACAATGAATTAATTATATCGTCAAAATGGATATATAAACTTCATATATCGTTGATGAAACTAGCTTGATATATTTGGAGGAATTAATATCATTCAAAACTGATGGATGTTCCAACACATGTCATCATGGCTTCATATATGAGCTTATGATTAAAGTTATGGCCAAATGCCTAAATATATTTATGAAATTATTATCATTATATCATCAAAATGGACGGGCGCGGCAACGCGCGCCAACCATGATCTAGTAGTGCTTATAGTGTGGCGGGAACAGATCCTCATGAGCATAAAGAATCTGCACTGTTTGATTTAAATGAGGTACAAAAGAAACATGACTTTGAGTACCTATGGTTTGATGAACAACACAAGTTGCATGCATGTTGTTTACTAGCAAAAAAGAAATAAAAATGAGGAGCTTATAAACACAAATGCTTTTCTATGTGCTGTCCCCAGGCTATCGGTGCAGATGAGGATGGTCCCGATGCAGCAGGCACTCGGGTTGATGATGTTCTGGACATGGATACAATAGAGTCACATGAGCAAAGGCTGTTGGCCCAGACCCGACACCGAGTACTTTCCGGCGACGACGATACGACCGACGACGAAGCGAAGCAACGCTGGTTCGATCGATCCACCTGCAGTGTAAAGCTAGCCACAACTAGCTAATCGATCTCTCCGTGGATGTGTACTAGTACTAGTACTTCTGGCCGGAACAATCACACAACACGTACGTACGCAACCTAGCAATCGATCTGTGCTTTGATCAATTAGACAAGCAACGCACGCGAGATTGTTTTGATGGCCGCAGGCTCATGTCGAGCCTGTTCCTTTTCTTTATTTACTTCACGGTTGTGTTTACAAGCCAAGGTACACGTATATATATAGAACTAGCTAGCCGTCCAAAGTACTACTCGGTTGCTAATTCTAGTCCTACTAGGATACATGTACAAAGGCGAGTGGGACACACACCGGCCACTGGGGGAATAGGCGAGATTGTTTTCTAGAACCAGCGTTGCTTCGCTTCGTCGTCGGTCGTATCGTCGTCGCCGGAAAGTACTCGGCGTTGGGTCTAAGCCAACAATTGGTATCTAGAGCAAGGTTGATCTTCTAGTAACGGAGGGTCATGTCGGACGACGAGAAGACCAAGCAGCTGACGGAGTACTCCGGTGCGGCTAAAGTAATTGCTGCTCCGGCGAGTTCTTCGTACCCACAGTTTGATCGCGAGATCTTCGGGATCTGGAAGGCTCTCATGGAGTGTGGTCTCCGCGCCAACGAGCTATGGGACGCGGTCGATCCAGGAGGTGACGCGTACAAGAAGGAGGGAGTCGAGCACCGCAAGGATCGGCAGGCGGCGTCGGCGATTTATTCGGTGATGCCAATGGATGTCCTCCAGCACCTGATCGCCAAAGCAACAGCGAAGGAGGTGTGGGATACGCTGAAGCTCCAGTTCGAGGGACACACCCGCATCAAGCAAGCAAATCTCCAAACTCTCCTAAGGAACTATGAGACTTTGGTCTTGGGCGACGATGAGTCCGTGGATGCGTTCGCTTCACGGGTGGCTACTCTCGTCAATCGGATTCGCGCACTTGGAGAAAACCTCACGGAGGCCTCAGTTGTCCGGCGGTTCTTGCGCGCGGCCCCTCCCCGGTACCTGCAAATTGTCACGGCGATCGAGCAGTGCGTCGATCTCGCGACTCTCTCCATCGATGATCTTGTCGGACGATATAAGGCTCACGATGAGCGGATGCGGTACAGTCTTGGGAACGGGGGGAACGACGAGCTTGTGATGCTCACAAGGGCGTAGTGGGTCGCATTGTCAAAGGAAACGCAAGGCGGGTCCACAAGCAGCAGCAAGAAGAAGGGGAAGCAGCGCTCGGCGAGAAAGAACTTCGCCGACTCGGACGACGAGGATGTGCCTGCACCACCGAGGAGAAAGTTTGACATCAGGAAAGTGAGGTGTTATAATTGTGGCCTCCTCGGTCACTTCAAGGCTGACTGTGAGGAAGCACCGAAGCAGAAGGCGCTCATGGCCCAGCAAAGAGATGATGGTGAAATGATGTTGATGTGTAAACTGGTGGATGACGAGGATCCAGACTCTCAAGCGTTGACTAAAGAAATTGTCGAGCTTGCGGAAGAAAAAGTTTGCCATCATGATCATGGTTCGGCAACTCGTGTCGAAGCTACACATGCGAGGAGTGATTCTGAAACTTATGTCAGTGCTATGGATATAAGTGCCAACTTTGCTGGAGCGGATGAAGCGATAGCTGCATGTGCTCGACCATGAAGAAGCACCCTCTGTGAGACGGGTCCAGAAGAGGCTAGCTATGTAGCGATCAAATACATCTCGGTCGCTGGTGCATCCACCATAGGTGCAGCTAGCTCAATATCGAAGGCTTATGATGACCAAGACAGTAGGGCAAGATGCGACCCAGAAACAGAAAGCAGCAGCGTGGAAGGAGGCTCACGCGCAGCCGTGCCTGAAGGCCATGGAGGTGATGGGCTTGGACCTTTGGCTGTAGGCGCTGGCAACCTGCACAGTAGTAGCTTGAGCAGGCCACGAGGCGCACCAAAGGCCACGCATGCATGCCCATGTTCTATGGGTGAGCATGCATCAGGAGCTCCCTTGTCTGCATGCATGTGTGCAGGAAAGGCTACGATGTTGGCAGCATCGTCTCCGATAGCAATGGAGAAAAGCGCATCGTCACCTACACCCTTACATCCACAACCGGTGTTACAACAATATTCGGAGCAAGCTCTTCGAACGATTGACCTGGCAAAGATGAAAAGGTGTGGCCGGCGATGTCTAGGAATTGCCGAGGAACCGGCGGAATTCGAAGACGCAAATACAAAGGAGTGTTGGCGTCGCGGTATGGAAGAAGAGTTGGAGTCCATCCACGACAACAATTCATGGGAGCTCGTGGATCTTCCCAATAATGAAAAAGACATGGATCTCAATTGGGAATTTATGATCAAGAGAGATGCCGAAGGGTCCGTGAAGCACAAAGCAAGGCTAGTAGCCAAAGAGTACGTGCAAGAGGAAGGTGTTGACTTCGAAGAAGTGTTCGTTCCCATTGAAAGGATGGAATCGGTGAGACTACTCATCGCTCTCGCAGTTCAGGAATCATGGAAGATACATCACATGGATGTAAAATCCGCGTTTATGAATGGTGAGTTACAAGGAGATGTGTTTGTGAATCAGTCACCGAGATTCATCAAAGAGGGAGAGGAACACAAGGTACTGAAGCTACACAAAGTCTTTTACGGGCTACGGCAAGGCTCTCGGGCGTCAAACATCAAACTTGATCAGACGATGATTTCTCTTGGATTTGAGAAAGCCCCACTAGAGCATGCAATGTACAAGAGAGGTGAAGGAAGGGATCGTCTACTAGTTGGCATCTACGTCGACGATCTGTTGATAACTGGAGCAGATGAAGAGGTGATTGCAAAGTTCAAGCTACAAATGAAGGAGCTTTTCAAGATGGATGATCTTGGTATTTTGAGTTACTACCTCAGGATGGAGGAACTATGCCAGGAGGCATACGCAAGGAAGGTACTTGAAAGCCGTGGCATGAAAGATTGCAATCACATTGTCGCTTCAATGAAATCTCGTCTTGAGCTAAGCAAGAAGAGCAAAGCACCCGTAGTTGATGCAGTAGAGTATATTGTAGCGGCCGCTGCGGCGTGTCAAGGTGTGTGGCTGAAGAGGCCACACGGTGATCGCATGGATCGAGATCTAGAACAAGTGGTGCTCAATGTTGATAGCGAGTCGATAACTTTTCTACGCGAGGATCCAGTGCAGCATGATAGGGGCGAGCACATTGATACGATGTATCACTACATGAAGGACGGCGTGGAAGAAGGGAAGACGGAGGTCAACTACAATCGCACTGATGATCAGCTGGCGGACACCCTAACCAAGGCTTTGGATCGAGAGAAGTTCTTGGAGATACGAAGAAGGATCGGCGTCGATGCAGTGATGTGACGACGTCGTATTTAGGGGGATGATTGTTGGAGTTAAACACGACAGGAGTATACGTCCGTGTCCTTGCAGAGTACGTGTACCTGTGTCCGTGTTTGATTCCAAATCATCGTCCGAATAGGTTTGGTATAGTTGTCTTGGGTGAGTATATATATGTATGCCTTGTTAGAGTTGTGTCGAATATTGTGTACACGGTAGGTTATAGTTGGACTCTGAGTAGTATTGTCTTTTGATAGGATATGGAGTCGTGTCCTAGTAGGACACTTGTATCCTAGGCCTCTCTTATATAGCGAGGGTAGACACACGATGTAACCGATGCCAACATAATAGCACAGGCTCGCAGGGGAGCCGGCGGCGTGTGCCGGTGCCTAGGGCGGCCGGGGTGCGGTATTGTGATGGTGTCACGGGGAGGAGCGCCCGTAGTCATGCCCCGGGGATGTAGCCATATTGGTGAACCTCGTTAATAAATCTCGGTGACGTGCTCGTGTGATTACTTGGTCCTCGGATGATTGACGGTATGCCTCGGATTTATTCTAACAAGTGGTATCATGAGCAAAGTTCGATGAGGCAGTGCATCCGTTGATGAGGAAGTGCTTTGCAAAAAAATCATTGAGTTAAATTGCGGTGCAAGACGGCAGCGATGGAGCGGATCGGTTGTCACGCGGTGTTTCCGTGTTTCGATCAGGGCAGTCGCAGTGTTAGCAGCGAATCAATGAAACTCTTGATGCGATTGGAATTTTTGTTAGGAGGTGCAATCGATGGCGAGAACGGCAAGTTACAGCAGGCGTCCCATGGCAGCGGCAGGCTGGACGTGCGGCGATCGGATCGATCAGGCGAGCGTCCGACGGCAGGCATACGTGCGTATTGTTGGCGCCTGGCGGCCCATGACAAGCGAGGCCCATGGTGCGCTGCAGAGCCCCGTGCGCGTGGTCGGCTGAGCGTGGATGAGCTGGGTGCTTGTACAGGCCGGAGATTTGTTTGAAAAAAAGCTACGTGACGGACTGGTGTTTTCCATCTAGATGAAGAGCAAGACAAAGCTAATGGACTTCTATACAGCTTACATATGCACGTGGTGGAGTTTGGAAATTTTTCTTTGATCTCTATGTTGGAGTGCACGGGAAGGCTTATGAGGTAGGTTGGCTTCGTTGCTTCGAACACGTTGAGTACGTGGATGGTAGCCTGATAGTCTGTGGTGTGCGTGGCAAGGATAACGACATGTGTATAAGGCTCGTGGAGTTTGGAGCATGTCGTGCAGTCGGATAAGTTTGGCTGGGTCGGACTAGATAGTCTGATGGATCGACGCAAGTCGGTTGGTACAGAAGATGGTGGTGGGATCAACGACAGCGACATAGATGCATGATGCTGATTGTGACCGACTTCTGGGGCATGGAAAATCGTGGCACATGCCCGAGGCTTGTGCGACTTCGACAAGACTATAGCGCGGGATTGATTCAAGGTGGTGTACACACGGAGTTTGAAGTCGACGGGGCGCGGGGGTGGACTGGTCATCTACCATGGAGTCATGTTGAAGGTGGAGCTGGAGTCTGGAGGACTTCACTCGGTGCTGATCGAGGGGCTGCGGCGTAAGTCGACAGAGAGTCGAAGCCTATTCAGCAGGCGGGAAAAGCGAGTGACATACAGTTCGGACTGGAGCCCGGTGGTCTGATGGAAGCGTGAAACTCGTCATCGATCGGCGATGATCGATGGTACTCTGCAGTGGGGGTTGAGTGGTGTGGTTTCGCGACCCTTGAGACTCGACCGGGACAGCGGAGGCTTGGCGCGGTAATAGCGGCGAGGCGTGCGGTATGCACGGGACATGGAGACGGGCCAGGGCTCTGGTGGTCATACATGTGGTGAGACAACTGCGAATTTGACTCGGGATGACTACAAATTGCAGGTGGAGTCACATGGATTCTTTGGAGTAGCAGCGGTATTCATGTGATAAGCTCAAGTCCAATGTACATGGAAGTTTGACGCATTGGCGAATTCAAGGTGGTGGAGAATATTCGCCAAGGTGGAGTTTGTTAGAGTTGTGTCGAATATTGTGTACACGGTAGGTTACAGTTGGACTCTGAGTAGTATTGTCTTTTGATAGGATATGGAGTCGTGTCCTAGTAGGACACTTGTATCCTAGGCCTCTCTTATATAGCGAGGGTAGACACACGATGTAACCGATGCCAACATAATAGCACAGGCTCGCAGGGGAGCCGGCGGCGTGTGCCGGTGCCTAGGGCGGCCGGGGTGCGGTATTGTGATGGTGTCACGGGGAGGAGCGCCCGTAGTCATGCCCCGGGGATGTAGCCATATTGATGAACCTCGTTAATAAATCTCGGTGACGTGCTCGTGTGATTGCTTGGTCCTCGGATGATTGACGGTATGCCTCGGATTTATTCTAACATGCCTAGCCCTTGTAGCATCGACCAGACCATGAGTTGATCAAAGCAATAAAGAAAACGCACGATATGTGCGTGTGGCAATCACAGATCGATTTGTGTATACGCGTGCGTTGTTGTATTCCAGCCGGTGGCAAAGCTAGCTAGCTTGGATGTGGTTAGCGTAAATCAGGCTAGCTACATACAGCGCATCTCGGCGTAAAGTATCTCGCCAGGCCAGGCCGCTTGAGGCAGGAACCAAGTTCGTCAGTCAACTTCGTCGTTCGTCGTCGGTCGTATCACCGTCGTCGGAAAGTACTCGGCGTCGGGACTGGGCCAACAAAGGCAGCCACCACTCTTTGACTTGAATGAGGTATGAAGAAAAGGAAACTATGACTCTTATGGGATGTTTTAAAAAATGCACAAGTTTGTGAGGTGTACCTATCTAAAAATAATCAAAAAGAATAAAATACTTACAGAAAAAAGGAATTGCATCTGTATGTTTTTCACATGTTATGGATATACATGAAGATGAACTTGCTGAGGGTAGAGTTGTTGCTTCCGCAATCCACCAGGCGCAGCAACGCCCGACTCTGGTGGATGGTGCAGCTTTAGCCATGGACCAGGGAGATTTGATGCTGGATGGTGTTGAACAGACTGATGGTGTGGCTGCAGACCCGGAGCTTCAAAGTGCCCTTGAACCTGAGCCCCCGACAGCCGAGGAACATGATATGGACCGAATGTTTGGTAATGGTGATTATCCATCTGTCCGAGAAATCATGGAAGCTCTTGCACCGGAGCCAGGTCTTGAGTTCGATTCTAGGGACCAAGCATTCTTCTTTTTCGCCTCATATGCATGACGTATGGGTTTTGCGGTAAAAAGGGACACCACAGCCCAAACCGTTTAACAGGCAATGCCTGTGATGTGTCTCCACGAGGACTATAGGAACTCGTAGCTCACTGTTCTTCTCGTGAGCTGCTAGCCCAAACACAAAAAGACAAGGACAAATGCTATATACTCCCTCTGTTCCGATTTACTCGTCGTGGTTGTGGGGGGAGAGACGAGAAAGGTGAGGAGAGAGAGGGGGCGCTTTTTTTGCTTGAGATAGAGAGTTGTGTGTGAGAGAGGAGAAATGGTGGGGAGAGAGAGTGTCTGTTCGGCTTGTTGTGTGAGAGAGAAGAGAGAGAAAAGAATTGACATGTTCCATGAGAGCGGTGGTGAGAGCTTTGGGAGGAGACAGGAGAGAGAGCCTATCATCCTCCCGGTGAGATAGTGACAGAGTTTGTGAGATAGTAGCTAGAAGAACTGCTATGTTCGATGAGAGAGAGTGCATGTGAGAGGTTAGAGGGAGAGAGAGAAAAGAGAAGACAGAGAGAGGGAGCAGATAGGATTCCATCACCTGAGGAAAGAAACAAGGTACTCTTTCCGTCCCATAATATAAGAACGTTTTTTATACTACATTAGTGCATACTTTTAAATCGCAGGAGAAATTACCGCTATGGGACAGAGGAAGTAGTATACAGTACTACCCCAAGCTCTGTAATGACGCTGCAAAATTGCAAGAATCAACTCACATCTCAAGAACCAAGCCTCTGAACCAACCCAAAGGATAACGCGGCCCAAATGCCTAAGCTAAAAAAACCTGCGTTCTACGGCGTGGTGCTAAAGCCGTACCTGGGCAAGGCCTTCTGCCTGACCAACAAGCTGGCACGTGTGCTCCACGTGGCTGGCAGTCTCGAGAAGGCCCTGATGCATATGTTGGACGGAGGACGTGGACAACGACGGCGAGCCGGTGATGCGGGAGGCGGTGCCCTACGACGTCGAATCCGTCGTGGTCGGCTTCCTCCGGACGTGGATCGAGGAGCGGCCCAGGGTCGCCAAGGAGAGCCTCCATAGAGCCAAAGACACCGACGTGAGCTTGCCTCCATTAATCACACATGTTCATGCTCAATTCCTGCAAATTGTCTCGAATTAACTCTGTTGTGGCACTACATAGGTAAAAGAATGAGCCGCACGCGCAGTCTGCGGTGGAGCTGATGAGGCGGGCCAAGGCCACCCTAGACGAGTTCTTCACGATCCGGGTGAGCCCGAGGAACGGCATACTACAAGACCTCGTCGACGGCCTCGGCGCCGTGTTCCAGGACTACATCGCCTTCCTAGCCTCCTGTGGCAACAAGCTGCCGCCGCTGATGAGGTGCAGCCAGGACTCGACGATCAAGCGACTGTGGTGCCGTGCCGGGTGCCCCTGACGATCAACGATCATGCGCGGCAATACGTACCATGTCGGACAGAGGGCGAGCGCGGCAGGCGAGCACAACCCGCGGCCGTCCACCAGCCGTGGCTCAAAATGACAACGGGGACGAAATCCATCGGGTTTTGCCTGCCCAAACCCATCCCCACGAGAAAATCACAAACCCGTCCCCGTCCCCGTCAGCGTGCGCGGGGCAAGTTTTTTGCCCGTCCCTTAAACCCATCGGGTTTCCTAAACCCACGGGAAACCCACGGGGAAATCGGGTATTTAAGCAAACATAATAGCAGCAAAGAATAGCATTTCGGCAGCAAAAAGAGCATATTTCAGCAGCTTAACTTGCGGAAAATTTCAGTACAATACAATGGTACATGGTTCAACAACTACAAGGAGCATATTTCACCAGCATAACTCGAGCAAAAAGAGCTATAACAGCAGCTACAAGGAGCATATTTCAGCGGCATAATAAAAAGAGCAGTAACAACATCTGCATAAGCATATTTCCGCAACAAACAGGATCATTATTCAGCCATACATGGTTTAACGTGATGTCTAATTAGGCTTAGTGCGGTATTTTGGCGGGGATGACGGGTTTCGGGTTCGGGTATTGCTCAAACGGGTTTGAACCCACGAAACATGTCGGGTTTTATATCTTACCCAACAGCAGCCCCGAGGGGTTAAAAAGACGCCCATCCCCGTCCCCTAATAGGGTAAAAACCCGCGGGGACGCGGGTTTCGGGGCCCCATTGCCATCTTGAGCCGTGGCACGCAGCACCTCTATGTCCGGCTCAACGCGCTCCACTACATCCTCAGCCACATCCAGGCGCTCGACAAGTCACTCTCCTCCGTAGGCGGCGGAGGGAGAGCAGAGGAAGAGCTAGTCTGTTGACCAGATGACGTGGCAGTCAGCGCCCGCGTGGCACAAGTTGACCCCTGCCAAATCAGCGAGTACGTAGAGCAAACCGTATAATGATCCGTATGTGAACCCCTAGGACAAGTTTAGGGATGATATTTCGGGTATTTTGAACTACAGGGGCTAAAGTTACCACCAGCGCAAATTTAAGGACCTACGGTGAATTTTTCTCTTGCTTGATTAAGCTACTATTTGGTAGCTCTCCAGACCGTCAACTCCGCTCCGCACGAGGAGTTGGGTTCGAGCCACTCTGCCTGATTGCGCTGGCGCTCCCTCCGCTCCGGGAGCTGTAGTTGGGGAGCGGAGGGGATCCGAACAGGGCTTAAGTCAAAGTGGCGTGAATTGGACTAGCTAGTCATCAGGTACTAAGAAACCAAGGAGGTACTAATCGACACCGTGAGCAGTGAAAATGTGAAGTGAATTTCTTTGTGGTGCAGTCAAGAGGATCTGATTGTTCTGTTTTCTTGCACAACGAAGTTGCCATTGGTTCTGATTGTGTTGTGTGCCTGTGTCAATCTGTTCTTCAATGTTTTTTTTTTCCACCAAGCTCGTTGAGAGTAGTGTTTCTGTGGTATGCTTCCTCTATAAATGAAGCATGTATCTTGCTGTAAGTAAACCTGGGCTTAATCCACGTGCTCATTTTTAATCTACTTCATCTTTCACTCACAACCTTCTGGGTTCAAAAACTATTATACTTGAATTAAGCACGGGGATGGTGACATTAACCTGGGATCTGCTTGTAGAGTATGATCCCGACTATATTGACTAATGGTTCCCCGTTGGTTGGATGATTGGGCTATTGCTGATGAACTGACAGAGTGCAGTCCAAGCGCAGTAAATGGAATTATTCTTTGTTATTTGCAGCTAGGATATATGATTTGCACAAGATAAACGAAAACACGAGAGATGATTGGTACTAGAGGCAAACACGCGCTTTGCCGTGCTGTTTTTCACTTGTGGGAATAACTTTTTCTCTAGCATGTTATTGTTATCGACTGTTTTGTTCTGGTTCTATTTGCGTTGACTTGAGTTTTAATTTTGTTATTTTTCTAGAGGAGTTTTAGTTATGTTCTAGCGATGGTTTTTTATACATATATCGTGTTGGTTTGCTGTTGAAAATGATGTTTGTTTTGAGAGGAACGTCAAGTTGTTTGATGCATGGTTGTGGTGTCCTTGCACGTTTCGGCATCAGTGTCAGTGGGTGTCGGTTGTGTGAGCCTCTTGATAGCTCATGTTCAATGTTGGAAGGATGAAATTATTACTATAATGTGGTCCATGAAGCCCTAGCTCGCTCAAATAACCCCCCTGCTCCGCTAGCTGGCTTAGTTCTTTTCTGCTCGCTTCAGTGCTATCTCAGAAAAAACCGGCTAAACGTTTATTATTTGAAAAAGTTAGTTAAATAAAAAGATGTTCACAGTTTTTAAAAAAACCGTTGGAAATTAACAAAACCATAATTGTTAAAAATTACTAGCTAATTTTCAAAGCTCACAAAAAATATTTTTTAAAATGTTCATGTATTTTAAATATATTCAGAAATTTCAAATATGTTCTTTAATTTCAAATGCTTCAAGATATTTCTTAAATATTCATGAATGAAAATGTGAAAAATACTAAAAATAAATAATTGGTAAATTCATCGAGCGAGGAGAGGGCTCCACGCAGCCGGGCGAAGGAGGGCGCTCCATTTTGAGAATTTTAAAAAATCTTCACAAATAAAAATATTCATGTATTTTTAATACATTCATAAATTTCAAAAATCTTCAAGATATTTCTTAAATATTCAGGAATGAAAATGTGAAAAAATAATAAATGATAAATAATTGGTAAATTCATCGAGCGAGGAGATGGCTCCACGCAGCCGAGTGAAGGAGGGCACTCCATTTTGAACGGGCATAGTTACTTAGTAAAGGGCATTCAAGTCTAAGGCCATCGAGTGGTTGAACCGGCATTCCCATATATGTCAGTAGATACTCTACCTGTGGTTCTTGGTATCTTACTCAATGTCAACAAAGGCATGATGAAATCGTCGAATGTGACTGAAGTAAAAAGGACCTGAGGCTAGATTTGGGAGGATGGTCGGGACAACCATAAACTGGTGTTGGATTGTACATATATGGTGATCCGTGGGAATATGATGCACCGGGAATTGACGCAAAGCAAGTTAGTCATATAAAATAACTGGCATGATGTAACAATGCTGGTGGTCACACGGAATCACCACCAGATCTGGCTGAAGGTGTTGGGAGACCAAATCTACCAGATTTCAAAATTTTAAGGTCGACTCAGTCAGGTTTTAGAGCTTATAGATCAAATTTATGCTTGGAAAATAGTTTAGGGCTCAAGAATATGTCTACTTCTCGTCTACTTTATTTCTGCAGAGCAGCTGGCAATCGTCGCAGGCTAGCTAAAGACACGCTGCTGCAGACAAACATCAGCGGAACTTAAATACTATTCCAGCCAGTAGCGGATGCCAAACTGTAAACATCCCTTTACGAACTTCGTGATTTTAGTCTCTCGTTCCCTCTTTCAGTTCTCTGTGTTTTGTTCGTCAAGCACTCGGCTTGGAGGTTTGTGAGAGAATTTTCCACCAAAATTCCACATGTGATCGCATTGTGTGAACACGAGGAAGCAGGCGTACATCCTGAAGGTTTAGCTGCTTTGCTACAATCTACAAACATCTGTTCCTCTAGGATGCAGAGTTAAACAAACTTTGTTTCCTTCTCATTCTGAATGGAGCTCCACGTTACATTTCAGACAAAACCACTAGAGCTAACGGTACTAGTGAATTTTCCTTGGATTAATAAATGAAATTGTGGTCCATTGTGGATTAGGCCTTCAGGTGGCGACGACACTTGTCGCCTGCCGGTCGGACGGCATGCACCTGCCACGCCCTCTGTTTACTTCTGATTCTGAATTGAGTTCCATGTTACAACTTTTCAGATAAAAGTTATGAAGTAATCTGATCCGAGAGAGTAAATTCTCAAAATAGCACTTCCATAATCCAGTCATGAGTTCTCTTTTTGTTCCACCAAAATCACTCACCCTCTTATATCTAAAAACAAATCCAATTTTGAACTTGTGTGGTGTTTATACTCTGCCTCCAGCTGTAGTGTAAAGAAGCCAATCAACTCTAACCACCCCGTTAATCCCCCGTAAACTGGCCATGAGTCTAAACTAGCCATGAGTCTAGCATTGCTTGCCACACCCCTTACTAACACATTTGAGGCTTTTAGCTATGGTTTCTCACCTCCTGCAGCCCGACAGAGCTTGCCCTCCATGAGCACCGCTGCCATTCCTCTCCACGGCGCGACAGAGAAGATTAAGAAGATAAAATTCAGTGTCCTACCTGTTTATTGTGTAGCTAAGATGATCTGATTGTGCTGCTATTTCCGTACACGGTGGAGATACTCTAGTTCTGTTCTTTCAATGTACTCTGCCTCTGTAAATAAAGCTTGCACCTCGAGTTCATTGATCAGTCACAATCATTGATCTACGTGCTCATATTTGGTCCACGTCATTGATCAGTCACATTCACTAAACTGATCCTTGGAGAACAAGAGGGCAGTGGCAGAAACTATACCGAGCAAATTGAGCATATATGTCTTCTACATTTTGTGAGGGTGGGTAGGGAAGGATGGAGTGATGACAAGAACATCGGTTGGATACTTGGGCTACTACAGATCAAAGTGTGTTGTTCTTATTATACTCTACTTCCAACAGAGTAAAGATGCCCAGTACAATTCTTAGGTAGTACAGCTAGAAGATATACTTTTCACAAGATAAAAAGACGCCAGATGATAGGTAATACATCCATTAAAGTCTAAGATAACCGAGTGGTTGAGCTGTGTTCCTATATATGCCAGTAGCTATCGTCCCGTGGTGTGGCTAGTAGCTTTCAAGACACGGTGAAATCATCAAATGTGACTGAATATATGGAGGGATGCTTGATCGCGGGAGCGATTGTGACAAACATTAAGTGCCACTAGATTGTATATACATATACGATGCACCGGGAACATCCGTGGAGCTTTCCTAATGTCAACAAAGACACGGTGAAAACATCCATGGGAATACGATGCACCAGGAATTGATGCAAAGGAATTGTATGCTCATGCACTCGCACCAATGATAGAGGATATGGGGCATATACCTTGAGTGCACCAATGATAGAGGATATGGGCTGCTCATAAACCGGAGGCTAACCTGGGTGCGGTATCCAGTTCGCTTAAGGAGATGATGAAGCAGCTTCGGGCGTGGAGTAAGCAAAAGTTCGGCAACGTTAATAAGAAACTTGAGAAGCTGAGGTTAGAATTGGCGAATCTGCACCTCACTAATGCTGATAGAGTTTTGTTACGTACCAAGATGAATGAGTTGGATGAACTCCTATATAGGGAGGAAATGATGTGGTTGCAGCGGTCTCGCATCAGCTGGCTTAAGGAAGGCGAACGTAATACTAAATACCTGCATAGAAGAGCAGTTTGGCGAGCACGGCGGAATTTTATTCAGCGCTTGCGCAAGGAGGATGGTACCTAGGCGACCGCCCCATCTGATATGGAGCTAATGGCACGGTCTTATTTCCAGGAGGTATTTACCAAAGACCCAACGCTTTCACCGGAGGCCGTGCTGGAGTGCATACAACCCAAAGTGACGTTGGATATGAATGAGGCTCTCTGTGCTCCATACTCAGAGAAGGAAGTGTCAGACGCTCTATTCCAAATTGCTCCACTCAAAGCGCCAGGAGTAGATGGTTTCCCGGCAAGGTTTTATCAGCGGAATTGGGGCTCCATGAAGTCGGAAATAGTGCCTGCTGTTCTCGAGTTCTTCTCTTCTGGAGTCATGCCCGCAGATGTGAATGATACTACTATTGTCTTGATTCCTAAGATTCCCAATCCGAAAGAATTGAAGGATTTCCGACCGATTAGTTTGTGCAATGTCATATACAAAATTGTGTCCAAGTGCATCGTCAACAGGTTACGTCCGATCATGCAGGAATTAATCTCCGAGAATCAGAGTGCCTTCATTCCTGGAAGACTTATCTCTGATAATTCTATAATTGCTTTTGAGTGTATTGATTATATCCAAGCAAAACGGTCTTCGGAATCTCCTTGTTGTGCCTACAAGTTAGATCTCTCCAAGGCCTATGATAGAGTTGATTGGGATTTCTTGGAACAAGCACTGTCCAAGTGGGGGTTTTCGGAGGTCTGGATCACAAGGGTGATGGCATGTGTGTCCTCGGTGAAGTATTCGGTGAAACTCAATGGGAAATTGTTGGAGGCTTTTACCCCTTCGCGGGGTCTTAGACAAGGTGATCCGTTGTCACCCTTTCTGTTCCTATTCGTTGCTGATGCTCTTTCTGCTCTTCTCCATAAATCAGTTAATGATGGTCATCTGGAGGGACTAAAAATTTGTAGTACGGCACCAGTTATATCTCACTTGCTATTTGCGGATGACTCTTTGCTTTTCTTCCGAGCTTCAACGTACCAGGCAGAGGTGGTGAAATATTTGTTGAGCACTTACGCACAGTCTACGGGTCAGCTCTTGAACCCTTCCAAGTGTTCCATTCTTTTTTCCACAAACTGTCCGGGGGCTGTTTCGGAGTCTATAAAGCATACTTTGGGTATCTCACAGGAGGTTTTCGAGCCTAAGTACTTGGGGCTGCCAGTGCCCCAAGGAAAAATGCATAAAGGCAGATTTGAGAGTACCCAAGAAAGGTTGAGTAAGCGGCTCGTGGATTGGAGCGAGCAATATACGTCCACTGATACTAAAGAGATTCTTATAAAGTCGGTGGCGCAGGCGATCCCCACCTACGTCATGAGCGTGTTCAAACTTCCGGCTTCTGTTTGTGATGACTTAACTCGGCTTATGCGACAATACTGGTGGGGCGTGGAAAACGGGAAGAGGAAGATGGCTTGGTTGAGTTGGGAGAAGATGATCTTACCCAAAGCTAAAGGGGGGATGGGCTTTCGAGATATGCGTGCGTTTAATCAAGCCCTGTTGGCCAAGCAAGCGTGGAGGCTGATTGACACACCGGAAAGCTTATGCGCTCGCCTGCTGCGTGCAAAGTATTATCCCAACGGAAATATTCTTGATACGGTGTTCTCTGGACGAGCTTCGGAGGTCTGGAAAGGAATTAGCCATGGGCTGGAACTTGTGAAGAGAGGTATAATATGGCGAGTTGGAGACGGATCTAAAATCCGAATGTGGCGAGACCCTTGGATCCCACGGGGACACGATTGTAGACCAATCACTCCTAAGAGGAACTGTCGTTTTAACCGTGTGTCAGACTTCTTGGAAGAATCTGGAGCATGGAACTTACAACGGCTCAGGGATCATTTCTGGGAAATGGACATCAATGAAATTCTAAAGATCAAAGCTTCACCGAGAAGAAGGGAGGACTTCACTGCTTGGCATCCTGGGAAGCATGGCTCTTTCTCTGTGAAGAGTGCCTACCATCTGTCGACCTTGGCTCGAGAGGAGAACGTTGCAAGTGGGGCGTCCAGCTCATCCCCGGATGGTGATCGAAAGTTGTGGAAACTACTCTGGCAGTCTAAAGTCCCTCTTAAGATGCGTATCTCAGCGTGGAAGGCTTGCTCGGGAGCTTTGGCGACAAACGAGTGCAAGGTCTATAGACATATCAGCAGGCGGGGCACTTGTCCTATGTGCGGTATTGAAAGAGAAGACTCATTCCATGCTCTTATCTCCTGTGCACATGCGATATCATTATGGGAGGCGATGCGAAGCGTGTGGAATCTACCACCTCGTGAGTGCCTTGTCAATTCTGGTCCGGACTGGCTTCTTCACGTACTTGCTGCATGTTCAGCACAAGTACGCGATATGGTTATCCTTCTTTGTTGGCGTATATGGAGTGTGCGTTCAGATGTCACTCATGGCAAACCATTTTCACCAGTGGAGGTGTCGGTCGCTTTTTTGGACAGCTATCTAAGGTCGCTCAGATTATCGGAACAGTTCACTACTGTACAAATGATCAAGGGGAAGATGAACGTGGTCCAAGAACCGGAAGTCCGGCCTGTATCTGCTCCAGTGGAAGTGGAACCCTGGCCTCCGCCACCGACTGGTTATGTTGCACTGTCTGTCGATGGCTCCTTTCTGCCAATGGACGGCTCGGCAGCTACGGGTTTGGTGTTGCGTCGACATGATGGCTCTATCATCTTCTCGGCGTACCGGGTTCTTTTCCACTGTAAGGATGCCCTGGAGGCGGAAATCCATGCATTAATGCAAGGTATGGCGCTGGCGCTACAACATTCCGATCTACCGGTATGGGTACAATCTGACTCTGCAGTAGCGTTATCTTCGCTCGTTGATGCAAGTTTGTCCAGATCTGTCTATGGCCATCTTGTTGCCGAAATCAAGTCTCTTATGGAGGAAAGGGAGTTCATTCCGAAGAAAATTAATAGAAGTCAAAATAGGGTTGCAGATTGTTTGGCCTCTTATAGTCGCACCGGGTCTTGTACTGCAGTGTGGTTGTTAGGAGTTCCGCCATGTATAACGGAACTTGTGCCACGTGATTGTATCCCTATGTTCTTGGAATAAAAACCCTTTTTTCCCGCAAAAAAAAGATACATTGGTAGAATCTTTGCCCTAGGTGCTATACAACATTGGCCATCTGAACTTTCCAGCGTTTCTTTTTCACATGGAAATGTTTATAAATTTGTGGGGTATCGTCGGAAAGAAGAATTATGATTCACAAATTATTTGCTAGCTCTCGCTAATTCTGTATATTTTTCTAGAATACTTCTGATAAAAAAATCATTTATGAAAATTTTCAGGTTTTCCCCTATGCCTAAAATCCACATGCTTTGTAAAACTTTTTTGTTTTTCATTAAGATAGTTCTGAATTTTCCTTATTAAAAATATCAATACTGATATTCAATTAGGGATGTGTGCATTATATACTTTTAAGCATTATCCATTTTTAGCTGTCTGAGTTGGCCAAGCGAAATAACCAACACATTGTAGATCAAATCTCCATTGATGGGTTGAGAGGCCAACTCCTTTCTGATTTGAAACTTTTAAGGTCCAGCTTGTCATTTTCTAGAGTTTATAGACCAAATTTAAGCTTAAACAATAGTCAATGGCTCAAGAATAAGCCACTTCCTTAACTAATGGTATTTCCGTGATGCGGCTTTCAGGTCCTAAATAAATAATCGGCATGTGGTAAAGCGATAGTTCATTGGTGGAAGGGGTTTAATTATAAACCGTCTTCCGCCTATGGCGATTAGACCAATAACATCGATTGTCTTCTGCGTGTAGGGATGTTATCATTAGTTCATGAAGATCAATATTGACCTTATCAAAAGCAATAAAAAATAACTATGTCAGATAGAAGATCCGAGACAAGCCATGAAAATCCGACTCCGAATAGGACCTATCCGAGACGAGCCATGAAAATCCGCAAAAAGTGACTATGTTTTTGCTTCTGATGTTCATCCTCCTATATTCAATAATGAATTGACTCTTCAGTGTTTTGTATTCAAATAATTTGTTGACTTAAATAGAGGGTTTAGTAACACATCTATTTTTATATCGGAAGCAATCAACGCCAAGAAGTTATCTTTTCTATATATCTATAATTTTAAATACTACCTTTTTGGATATTATCTTACTTTGTCCCTTAAAGAACATGAATTTCCCATTTTGCTTCATTGGTGTAGGCTCTTTGTCGTAGTTTGATAATAATAATAACATTTGATTTAGGGTTTTTCATAGAGTAGATGCACCATGCACACTAGAAAATGGCAATATATTTATTGAACAATAATGGTCATGTGAAGTTTGGTGTATGAATGATGTCCATGTCCCAAACTACATTCATTCAACCGACCTTCTATAAATAAATAGCTTCCATGTGTAGCAGAACCACATGTAATTGCATTGGGAACAATAATCGGCCGTTGGAGGAGAGCAACAATAATAAGCACAATGAGTAACCCATGTGGTCGGATAGTGCAGTCTGTCGGGGAATGAGATGCACCGGGAATTGGATTTGTGTAAGATGACCGACACCCAATCTGTGGTTGTGTTCCAAAGCTACGAGTAGTAACACTCCACTTCTCATCTGCCGCCCCTCCTTTTTCTAGTTTCTCCAGCGCCGCAAATGGACGTCGAAATTCCAAGGTATGATCTTCGCAGCCTGGGATTACCGGACAAGTTACCAGAAATTTTCTCACTAGCAGATCTTTTTGTTGTTATTGAAGAAACCATGGGCCGTCAACTGTAAATCCGCTAGATTAACTTTCCTGTACCCTGCGTGTTCAGATCTGCTAGTGTCCTCGTTCGGGTATACGTTTTTAGCCCTTCGTCAGTTCTTCTGTGGGATGGGGATGGTCGCTGTTTCAGGTTCACGGTCCTGCTTCATGAGTTGATTTATCGGGGGAAAAAGGCCCGTGGTTCGATCGACCTCTAGATGGACGAGGTTATTTCGCCTATTCATGGGCCGATTTGTGTGTTTTTGTAGCTCGCTGAAATTCTCTGACAATTTTATCTCTTTTTGTGTGTGAAGATGACAGAATCTGCAGCACTTGCTTCTGATCCTAAGAGGCTATTCAGAAAGTTGGATGGGATCCTGAAACTGACCGAGCAAATCCCTACAAGATCTACCGCTGACTACGCTACCCTGACAGAAGAAGAGATATGGGACGAGTGTCTCGAGTGGCTAACATCGATGTGGCCGCATCGGCTAAATGTGATACTAGGGGATCAAATGGGAGCTGGGGGTGTGATCCCAACACTTGTGTTTCTTGACTGTCTCAAAGAGAGTGGCCAGCATGGTCCATACCGTTAGAGTTGTGTCGAATATTGTGTACAAGGTAGGTTACAATTGGACTCTGAGTTGTACTGTGTTTAGATAGGATATGGAGTCGTGTCCTAATAAGACACTTGTACCCTAGGCCTCTCTTATATAGCGACGGTAGACACGCGATGTAAGCTATGCCAACATAATAGCACAGGCGCGCAAGGGGGAGCCGACGGCGTGTGCCGGCGCCCGGGTGGCAGGTATGCGGTATTGTGACGGTGGCACGGGGAGGAGCGCCCGTAGTCATGCCCCGGGGATGTAGCCATATCGGTGAACCTCGTTAACAAATCTCGGTGTCGTGCTCGTGTGATTGCTTGGTCCTCGGATGATCAACGATATGCCTCGGATTTATTCTAACAAATGGTATCATGAGCTAGGTTGTTTGGAGGCTGTGGATTGTTGATTTAGAGGAGACCATTGGTTCGTTGATTTAGTTTGTCATAGAGGCGATTGGGTATCAATGAACAGAAGCGGCGGTCGAAGCACTTGTTTGAAGCAGCGGGGTGTAAAGCATGCTAAGCCGGCAGCGATTTGTTCAGAGTCTCGTCGAGATGCGATTGGAAGCAGCAGCGTCAGACGAGCCATGCGGCGGTTGATTGCTGGATCGATCGGGCGAGTGTACTCGAGGCGTGCACTGTGATCGCGGGCACCTGGTAGCCCACCGTGCAGCTGGGCAGGGCGTGGCAACGCGGGCAGGTCAGATGGCCGGTAAAGCACGCAGGAAGCGCTAGAAGCAGCGAGTTTTGTTTTGGACAAAAAGAGGGCCGAGTCTCGGTGTGACACGGACGGAGGCAGACCCATTGAAGTGGAAACTTTCATCTAGCGATACGCTACATCCGGAAGGCTGAGGATTTGACAAAGTAAGTTAGCATTGAGAATTGAGCCTAGAAGCTACACCACGTGAAGATCAATATTGTTTTGGTTGAATTGCTATTAGTACCGGGAGGTGACCACGTTAGGTTTGCATATGTACTTTGGCATCGTGGAAAGAAGCTTGGTTATTTTTCGCAAGGTCGGTCATACAAAGAATCACGGCGTCAACGGGTACCTGGTTTGAGGTAGAGAAGTTCAACGGGACAAAAAAACCTTGGGTTATGACAGACTAGGATGGAAAATTTGTTGGCACAACAAGGATGCTTGAAGGCGTTGCGGGAAGTCATGTCAGCTAAGATGGAATTATCATGTGATGGACGGAAATTCTTGAAAGACGATTTGGGAGCCTCGAGCGTGTCATGTAGTCGAACAAGTTCGGCTGGGTCGGACTGGACAGTCTGATAAATCGATGCGAGTTGGTTGGTACAGAAGAAGGTGCGGGATCGGCGACGACGACATAGGTGCGCGATGCGGATGGTGACCGATTTCTGGGCGTGGAAACACGCGACGCAGGTCCCGAGGGCTTGTGTGGCTTCGACAAGACTATGGCGCGGGGTTGATTCAAGGTGGTGTATACACGGACCTTGAAGTTAATGGCGCGCGAGGGTGGACTGATCATCTACCATGGAGTCATGTTGAAGGTGGAGCTGGATTGACGGGCTACGGCGTAAGTCGACAGAGAGTCGAAGCCTATTCAGCGGTAAAAAGCGAGGGACACGTAATTCGGACTGGAGCCCAATGGTCTGATGGAAGCGTAAAACTCGTCATCGATCATTGATGATCGGTGGTACTCTGCAGTGGGGGTTGAGTGGTGTGGTTTTGCGACCCTTGAGACTCGACCGAGACAACAAAGCCTCGGCGCGGTAATAGCAGCGAGGCGTGAGGTATGTACGGGACATGGAGACGGGCCAGGGCTTTGGTGGTCATACATGTGATGAGACAACTGTGAATTTGACTCGGGATGACTACAAGCAATGGTGAAATTCCTTCAAGTTTCAGACAGGCGGTCAAGAAAGGAGCGGTGATGCTGAGTTCATGTAACTCTTATGTGTGACACCTAATATGTGAGTTGTTCACTTTCACACACGTCAGTGATCAGTGTGTGATGGCATTGGACGGGTACTCTGGAAGTTGGGAGCACAAGCTAGAGTAACAAGGAATTTAATTTTGCTCAAGTGTTGACTATGGTCAAGAAAAGAAGGGACTACAAGTTGCAGGTGGAGTCACATGGAGTCTTTGGAGTAGCATCGGTACTCATGGGATAAGCTCAAGTCCAATGTGCATGGAAGTTTGACGCTTGACGAATTCAAGGTGGTGGAGAATATTCGCCAAGGTGGAGTTTGTTAGAGTTGTGTCGAATATGTGTACAAGGTAGGTTACAGTTGGACTCTGAGTTGTACTGTGTTTAGATAGGATATGGAGTCGTGTCCTAATAAGACACGTGTACCCTCGGCCTCTCTTATATAGCGACGGTAGACACACGATGTAACCTATGCCAACATAATAGCACAGGCGCGCAAGGGGGGGCCGGCGGCGTGTGCCGGCGCCCGGGTGGCAGGTGTGCGGTATTATGACGGTGTCACGGGGAGGAGCGCCCGTAGTCATGCCCCGGGGATGTAGCCATATCGATGAACCTCATTAACAAATCTCGATGTCGTACTCGTGTAATTGCTTGGTCCTTGGATGATCAACGATATGCTTCGGATTTATTCTAACACATACCTGATTGTTTCTTCTCTGGACAAGGACAACGGCATTGGAGACTGGTTGAGACAGATAAGGTGAAGTTTCTAAGTTTACACTGTATTTCACTGTTGGTTCATGTCTTATGTCGGGATCGATTACTTGATTTCAGGCTTTTTCCATCTATGAAGGAGCTGCTTTACTTTGGAAACCAACAAGGTCGCGCAACAATGAGGAAACAGTTTGCGCGCAAACCTGTTGGCCCTGATTTCCCGATCATACTGACCACATATAATATGGTCATGGTAGAAAAGCAATGGCTTGCTCAGTATGACTGGAAATATGTTGTTGTCGACGAGGTGATGGAAAAACACTTATCAATCATAATCCCTTTATCACTTATCCCTTCTCTATATTTTTGCTTCTCCTTTCCTCTCCTCTCCTCTCTGGTTCTTTTGCTGTAAATGTACTCTGGTTATTAATGAAAAGGTTCACGCCGGCGTAAGCCCGCCGTAGCACCGTCAAAAAAACTTATCCCTTCTGTATTTACATGTCATTTCCGTGCTTCTTTTTCCAGGGCTATCAGCTGAAGAAAAGTGAACGCAAAGTATTGGAGGCGGTAAAGCACCAGCCAATGGATCATAAGCTCCTTTTGATAAGGGAACCTTTCCAAAATAAGCTAGCAGAGCTATGGTCGCTACTGAACTTTGCTCTTCCTAATACGTTCTCATCGCCTGAGGAATTTTATTCATGGTATGATTTGCTACTGACTACTGAACACCCCTTACCTTATGAACAGTCTATATATGATATTCTATATCTCATTCATGTTCTTCATGAGCTAGAAGCACTTCCTGTTCCCAAATTTCTGTTGTGATGCTAAACTACATTTCTTGATTTTATTTATAGTTACCTGAATTTTCTGGTGGAATGTTACCTATCTTCTAGAATTGTTTACTCTGCATGGCATTGGCCTGATAACTATTATATTGCTAAATTTTTTTAAATAATACATTTTTTTATTAAATTTCATAAATATGATGCGGCCAAAAGAATTTTCAAAAATAATACACCGTCGGCCCGCAGCAGGCCGACTGGGCCTAGTCGGCCCACATCTGGCCGACTGGGCTCCAATCGGCTTGCTGCTAGCCGATAAGCCTGTCGGCCGCGAGCTCTCCAGCAGTCGGCCTGCTGCTGGCCGACAGGAGCTCAGTCGGCTTGCAGCTGGCCGACAGGACCCCTATTGGCTAGCTGCTGGCCGATTGCATGCAACTAAACACCTCCCCCGTTGTTCACTCCTTCCCGCCATATTTTTCCCCGTTGCTCTTTCCCGCCATAGGTTTCCGCATAGCTCGTTTCCGGCATATTTTCCCCGCTCTCTACTTGCCTCCCCCTTTGCTCGTTCCCGCCATATTTACCCGCTTTGCTTGTTCCCGCCCTATTTTTCCGCTTTGCTCGTTCCCGCCAAATTTTCCCGCTTTGCTCGTTCCCGCCATTTTTTCCCGCTTTGCTCGTTCCCGCCATTTTTTTCTCGCTCTCTAGTTCCCGCCAGTATCTCCCGCTACCGAGTTCCCGCCTTTCTTTGTGTTGTGAGTCTATAAAACACCCTCGGCAGTAACATTGGTAAGCATTCAGTTGTAGTATCGTAGTCTCGCCAAGATGTCCGGATATCCTTTCGATCGTAGTTTTCACCCTAGTATGTCCAGATGTCTTCTAGATTTAACCGCCGATTTCAGGGTAGACAACAAGATAGTTCAATGGGAGAAGCTCATCAGTACTGACACCCTACTGAATGAGCTGGCTCACGCACTAAGTAGGTGCGGATGGCCTTCCAGGACCTTTGAGGAGATACGGGAAGAACTTCTAAGGTTGCAAGGGAGATGGAAGAAGCAACAATCGAAGGGTGAATCATACCTAAAGTGTGCAGCCAAACATACTTTTCTATGGACTGAGGACAGTGAGGATGATGAGGATATCTTCATGGCGCCGCTTCCGGGTTCTACATATTCGAAGGGTAAGAGTTCAGCATCGTCAAAGGGCAAAAGTTCTCCATCGTCGAAGAGCAAGAGTTCTGCATCGTCGAAGAGCAAGAGTTCTTCATCATCAAAGGGCAAGAGTTTTTCATCGTCGAAGGGCAAGAGTTCTGCATCGTCGAAGGGCAAGAGTTCTGCATCGATGGAGGATGACGATGATGACTTTATGTAGTTTTTATCCTTTATGTTGTCAGTTAAGTTGTATGTGCCGTTTTATTTAGATGTAGTTATATCTAGTTGTTTGTACTTTCTTGTTGTATGAGCATTATATTCTATCTAAATAGCAGAGACTAAAATAGAGTAGTCATATGTCTCATACATAAATACATAGTCATTTGTCTCATACATAGCATAGATATAAGTCTCATACAGAATTAAATGGTCGTGTCTCTACTGATAGATAGAAGCGTCACTGACGACGTCTGCCCTGGCGCGGAGGCGGATCTTGCGGCGTCGTCCATCCGTACCTATGTACTGGCCTGATGTTACGAGGCGGAATCTCAGACTCATCCTCGTGATACTGTGTATCCTGTGTCGGGCCAGGTGGAGGAGTCGAAAACATGTCTGGCCACTGGATGGGCTGCGACATCTGACCCTGTATGTTGTCCTCATGACGTTGATCACTCCCCCATGTATCATGTGATGCAGTCATAGACGCATGATATCCGTAGGCTCCTGAACGATGGAACATTAAGACATGCAGAATAAGGTCGCCTAAATTAATATTAAGAACAATACACATACCTGTTGGCTGTGACGGCTGCCCTGGCTGAAACACAAAGCTCGACGAGGGACCCTGTTATTGTGGCTGTGGAGAAAACACAAAGCTCGACGTGGGACCAAAATGGTCTGGGTGCTGCCACGTCGAACTGCCAGGTTGGTCAGGAGGGGGTGCCCTCATAGTCGCCTAATGTGCAAGACGCGGACGTGGCTGATGTCGGTGTGTGGAGTGACGCGGCGGCTGCTGCTGGTGCTGAACAACATCACTCCTCCGGGTGCACGTGATAGCCTCGTAGACAGCCCGAATCTTGTTCTGCATACGTTCCAAGAAGGGCTGTAGCACAGGACGATGCTGAAGAAGAGGTCCAGACGACAGTGATCGTCCAAAGGTGGTCACATCGTTGTAGAGTTCGTGTGTCAAGCTAGCCTGCAAATTCTCGCCTTGGTTATTAAGTATATGCACGTCAAAAATATGTGACAACTAAATTTAAGAGCAATATGTCTTACCGCGTACTATCTAGAGCCTGAAGTATCATAGCTCGGGTACATATCCGATGGGGTAGGGTCAGGTATCTCCTCTGGGTGAGAGTGCTCAACGATGCGCAACCGTGTTCCGTTCATGTAGCGCCGCAAATAGAGATTGAATTCATTGAGTTCAAAATCATGATTCTGGTGCCATAGATGTGTGTTTGTTGTCTTCCATTCTATAACATACGGCTCTAGTCTAACTAGCCACTCGGCAGTTGTCTTATTCGTGCCCTTCCTTGTCGTCCTAAAATAGCGGTGTATTTTCAACAATTATTATGTGCTTGAAAAGAGTACTATGAAAGATAATGCAACATTGAAAAACTGGTAAATACCTATGGATGTTCAAGATATGTTGCTCTGCTTTTTGACGTCTATTTCTGAAATACTTCACGGTGCCATAGAAAATACCCTCAACGATGGCTGTAAGCGGCAATGCCCGGTTTCCTCTGAGGACAAAGTTGTATGTTTCAGCGAGGTTGGTTGTCATGACATCGTACCTTGCTCCATGTGTGTCATGTAGCAAAGAGCACCTCTCTTGCTCATGCTCTATCCACTGCTGGAAGGTTTTAATCGACCTCCCGAGCCTTCTCCTAGTACCTGGTGGGTCAAAGCCTGGCAAGTCACATAGCCCAACAGGCTCCTCCTCCACGGCCGTTGTTCCTGTTGCCAACTGTGCAGCTACTGCTTCAACATGTGCCCTCACCGCTGCATCTCTTGCAGCTTTCCTGTCCCTAACATGTCTCTGCGTGCACACATTAAGTCGGTCACGTATCAAATTGTACTTCCATAACTGGTTCTGCTTGCAGAGTTTTTTGAATAGATTCATCAGGTTCTTGTTTCTGAACTACGAGAAAAAATTAGCCCCCAGATGGCGCATGCACCAACGGCTCTGCAAGTTCATTACGGCAAACACAAAAGAGGGCCCTGCAAAAGTTTGCGCCCATGTCTGACATCATCTTGGTTGATCTTTACTCCAAGCCATCGAGTCCATCTTGAACGTCATCGCCACTACCGAATCCACCTCCGGCGCTTGTTCCAACTCCTGCACCGAAATCGTCAACATTGCCACCATATGGAGAGGAGAAAACATCTCCCAAACTGTAGCACGCACCGGCCGACGAAACCATTCTTCTCTTCAAGATTTCTCTCCTTGTCATAGCATGCCATGTTTTTGTGAGATCGTCCATGTCATTGCGGTTCATTGACATGATCTTGTTCTCTTCGGCGAGCAGTGTGCTCTTCTCTCCTCAATGGCAGCTTTGCGCAGTCCCTCTTCTTTGAGCAATTGCCGCTTTTCTTGCTTCTCCTTTGCCTTCTTGTCGGCCAACTCTTTCTTGATCTCCAATGACTTCAACAACGTCGATCCGTTTGATTGCACCATGGCATCAATATTCTCCCTCAAGCTTGATGCTTCTTGCTCTCTCTTAATCTTCTCCTTTGTCTACTTGTCGCCATCGGGCTTGTTCAAATTTCTTGGGCCATCATCATCCTCATCTTCATCCATGTTTGCAAGTGAGCCTCTCTTTGGTGGGGATTCTCTGTCGATCAACGCCCACTTGTCGCACTTTTGGAGCAACTCCCAACAATGCTCTAGTTTGAAGAATTTGCCTTCCGAAGTTTCCATGTCTTTGTATCTATGTTGAGCACTTTTGTCCTACAAAATGAGAACAAAGTGATGCAATTATTTTCTCATGATGCAAATATGATGATGCACAACTTGAACAATGGCAAAACAAACTCACATAGTCGGACTCCACGGCGCCAATTGGACGTGCATTGCGTACTTGCTCCAAGCAAGCTGCCCAACGGCTACACATTGGTTTGATATTCTCCCAACGCCCTTGAAGCGACCGAAACGTGCGTGGAGTCTTATTGGGATGCTTTGCCATAATGCGGAAGTATTGATCTTTGATCCTTTGCCAATATCTCTTTGCGGTTTGTGAAGTACCCGTGCATGCATCAAGAGACACCGCACTCCACGCTTTGATCAAAGCTTGATCTTCCAAGATCGTGTAGTTCTTCGATCTTATGCTTTTTCCAGCTTTTATTTGCGATTGCTCGTACGCTTCCGCTTCGATCTCCTCTAATTCGTCTGCACAACCATGATCATCCACGCCGCCTTCCATTTCATTGTAGTCGAATGCGACGAACGGGGCTTGATCAATGTCAGCCGCGTTCGTGTCCAACAAGTTCACGAACTCGGTAGTTGCATTGTTTGAGCCACCGCTATAATAAACAATAACAAGTCACGAGCTATCGAGGATAACGGCGAAAATGAAAGTAAATCGCCATGACCGAAGAAGCATAACTCCCGGCCATTTCGTCGAACACCTCGCTTGCGGGCGGAGCGACACCGTTGAACGGCAACTCCGGAGCAACTCCTTGCGGGTGGGTGGAGCGAGAGGATGAAGAAGGCGGCCTCTTTGAAGTCGGAACCTTCCTCCGCTTTACGCCCGCGACCTTGCCGACCTTCTCCATCGCCGATCGGGATCATGCTGCGGAGTTGGCGCCCGAGGCGCGGGCCATCGCGGTGGGGGGAGCCGGATTCCCGCCCTGCACGACCACGTTGCCCTACCGCTTGCGGACAGGCGCGGCGTTTGCTTGGGCGGCGGCGGCGGGTGCGACATGGCCGGCGATGAGATCCGCCCGAGGGGAAGGAGCTTGCGCGACCTCGCCGATGACGAGGGACATCATGGGGTCGTCCATGGCGGCGATGGATGGCCGGAGAGGAAGCACCGGAGCGTGCGGAGGCGGGACAATGGTGGCGCAGGGCGGGGGAGCGGGGAAAGGCGAGCGGAAATGTCCCTCCCGCCAGCCCGTGAAGATGGAGGTTGGGGGAGAAGATTTGCCGTGCCCCGCAAAAATTTATGCGGGTCGGGGCGAGATGCGGGGTCTGATCGGACAGGTTTTCCAGCCCGACCCGTAACTTAGCGGTTATTATGCAGGCCGGGACGGGATGCGGGCTCTGCTAAAAGAATTGTGGCCGCGAGATGCATAACCAACGGATAGGATGGGATCTCGTGCGTTGTTAGGACACCTCCGCTCCGTTGGTAGCGTGGCCAAATGGGCCAGCCCGGCCCGGCACGGCACGATCTGGGTAAAACGGGCCAGGCACGGCACCGCCCGGTCAGGTACGCTAAGTACTCGGGCCGGCACGTGTGCTGGCCTCCCAGGCCTAGGCACGGCCGTTGACTAAGCGTGCCGGCCGAGGCAGCCCAGGCACGGCCCTAGCCGGGCCTCGTGCCGTGTCACGGGCCAGGCGCACGGGCAATCGTGCCGGCCCGACAAGACCGGCCCGTTTGGCCAGGTATGCATATATGCATGACGGTCCTCCAAAATGTATGAATTGCAGCACTAAGGGCCCTCCACCTCGTCATGTTCCCCAAATCATCACACTCCTTGCACCCATTCCGTCCTCACATCCCAACCCATAGTAGCTAGGGTTTCTCAATTGACCTCTCACCGTCGGCGGCGCCATGGCCAGCAGCGTTGCGGACGACCGGCAGATCCGCGTCGCCCCGACCATCCTCGAGCACCGGGGCCAGTCCCCTCCTCTTTTGTTGCCGCAGTGGCATGCCCCTTGGGAAATGGCCTCGCCTTCGATCCCCGACGAGCTCTTGCTGGACATCTTCCTCCGGCTGCCTGTCGCAGCCGGCCTCTAATACTTCTCCGTCGTATCTACTTTTCCGAACACGTTTGCCCTTATTTTGGACTCTAATTTGCATGATTTTAATGGAACTAATCCGGATTGACGTTGTTTTTAGCATAATTGCCTTGGTGTTATTTTAGCTCCAGAAGACCTTCGATGTTGAAATGGTACGCAACAACGACAAGTGTTTTTTCACAATTAAGCACGACTTCTGCTTCTTCAACGTGTAATTTCTGTCTTTCACAATTCAACTAGCTTATCCCATGCTATGCAAGACACTATGTCTTGGAGAGGCTGGATTTTGAAGATCATGAAAACATGGAGACAAAGATAGTTCATCTAAGAATCCACCGTGGTTATGATTTTGCTCTAAATCTATACAATTCTGAGAGTGTATCCCATTTTGGTTCCCCGAATTGAGAAGCACTTTACAAGACTAATGATTTTCATGAGGGTATATTTGTCACCATGGATCTAGGTGATTCTGACATCGACGAAGAGAATATGGATATTTGGGTCTTTGTTGATACGCTTTCAATTCTACTGCTATGTGAGTTTCTCAAAGATATTTATTAAGTAATTTATATTGTCTATTTCAAAATAGTTGGCAGCTTATTTCCATTAACAGCTTATTTTCATTCTTCAAAAAATGTACTATACTGATGGCGTAGAATTAACTTATCCGGAGAAAGATAATCTTATCTCATTTAATAATAATCTTGAGAATTGCAATATCTATTATCAAACTACTGCACATTGTGGTCAATATGTGCCACTAGTGCACGTGTTGAACTACGGTAACATCCATGGAGATTGCATGGTAAGATTTTTTACTTTTACAACATCCGTGCATCTTTTGCATAAATTCTTCGAAAACTAAACTACATTGCTAACTACGAAGTTATTACTATATTTTTCAACAGAAAATCCTGAAGGATTGTGTGCCTCATCTTATCTTTTCGAAAGGTTGCCTTGATGTTATGAGCTTACGGCCAGATCATCCTACGCATTACTGTTGTTCATACCGGATTTCTAAAATTCACTACAACAGGAACCCCCCTACAACAACGCATCGATGTGTTGTTGTAGGCCCATATAAGCGTTGCTAGGGTCTACACCATCGGAATAATATGCGTTGTCGTTGGTGGCGTTGCAAGGGTCTACAACAACGTATATTCTAGCGTTGGTAAACGATGTGATTTAGCGTTGCAAGATACGAACGCATAGTCTTAGAGTCTTACAACGCTTCATATATGTTGCTAGCTACCCTGCACGAAAGGTTCTTAAATGGACATACGGATCATTGCAATGCCTAGAAGCATTGCCACATATCATGAACTAGTGCTTTTTTATATATTGCCATCCAGACTGATAGTGCATATGAGTCGTGAACTCGTGATATAACATAAAGGTCTCATATATTGAATTGACTTAGTTGCAATACAAAGAGCATGATCCAAAGATTACAAGATATGATACTAACTAGCAGTACCCTCATTCTAGATGTTTCAACCAACGCCTCAGCCATTCTAAAACATAATGTTTGAAACATTCACAAGAGATAGGATGTCCTATTACATAATGTAAGACTATCTAGTAGCAGCCCCATTCTTGACCTTGCAATCAACATCCAAGTCATGTATCATGAATTTATCTTAGCAATCTACAACACACAGAAAAAAATGATATTAGTAACTTACAATAGACCAAATAAGGTTAATAGAGCGGCAACATTTAAAGGAGCAACATAAAAAGGTTCAAGGTCATGCGATAATTAATCCTGCTGCATGATCAAAAGTATTGACCATTTTTAGTGGTCATATACACTGTTCAGACTTGGCTAATCATTTCTCACTGCCCAAAATGCATTACCAAGCTCAACACCGTCAACTTTATATCCTAGATCGATACTTTCGACTGTAGAAAGAGCAAGATTCTTGTTTGAATTTCCCAAACTCTTCAAGAATACAATAGTGCCAAACTATTCGTACAAGTACTCCAGAAAATAGTTTCCAATATAAGGATTTCAATATCTGCAAAGATCGTGCATAATAGGAACTTAATACCCATACATACATCGAGTCGGCACCCATGCAATTTGTTGTACCACATTGTTGTTTATGCAGAATATATTTTATGCAACATTAGTATGCAATATAATTCAAGCATAATCAAACTAAAACAGAGAAGATATATTTTTGAAGATATATGTTCTATTTCACTAGCTACTTTTGAGATCTTATTAATGTTCCAACCACCATGATAATGCCAAGATGGAAAATAATCGGAATAAATGAAGCAAAAAATGAATATAAATGAACAAATATATAAGAATATACTATATGCATAGAGAAATTTCTAAACCGTTGAGGTGTGTGTTTAAGTTGGAGGTTAATTTCCTATCCTAAAGTGAAAACAACATTTCATTACCAAAACTAAAATATATGCAGCCACGACATTGTCTTTCGAATGGATTTAGTTCTTCAGTATGATGCACACATCAATACGTTCCTTTTATTTTCCTCTAAGTAACTTCCAATAGATAACACAATCGGTTTTTTCTTCTTCAATCTTGTTTATCTAACCGTACAAGCAATTATTTACCTTTTTTAAGTCTTACTTATTTACAAGTGAAAGTACATTTTTAGTAGATGATGGCATGATATAAGACCTCCGTTACTAAATATAAGACCTTTTAGAGATTCCACTATGGACTACATACGGATGTATATAGACATACTTTAGAGTGTAGATTCATTCATTTTCCTTTGTATGTAGTCTATAGTGGAACTCCTAAAAGGTTTTATATTTAGGGACGGAGGGAGTAGATTGTTGTGGAAGAAGGCTACATGTAAGTACGTTTTTCTAGCTACCATGTGTTACAATGCCAACTACTACTGTTAGCAATGGATTTTTAGCAGATGTACACAACAGTTTAGTAATAGTTTTTTAATTGCATGAGGCTTGGATCATTATGCAAACAGAAGACAGAAGCAGCAATGTGAAAAGAACAATACTGCTTCTCCTCTTGGTGAAAGTAACACACATTGTCTCTTATATATTTCTTATCTCACATTTTTCTACTCAATATTCTAAGGCGGCTGCTACGAATCAGCCGGATGATTTCCTAAAGAAATCATCCGCCTAGCCAGCCGTCGGATCGTGCGCTGGTGTCCGTTAGATACAGTGTCGCCATGGCAGCAGCAAGGCACTCGACAGCTTCAATGCAGTGCGGCTGGCACCCCCGCAAAACTCCACTGCAGCACCGTGTGGTGCGACCACAGCTCCAACGCAGCATCGACAACATCCAACGAAGCTCCATTGCAGCACCGACGAATGCCTGTGAAGCTCCCTTGCAACTCCGGCGAAGCTTGATTGCAGCGCTCGTAATGCTTCCGGCGGCCCGGCGATGCTCCATTGCAACTCCAGCGAAGCTTCGTTCACCACCGACTATGGTTCCGGCGGTCCGCGACATGTTCAAAGCAACATGGCCGGAGTTGCATCGCCCCTGTCGGCCACTCGCCGCGGTCACCGTCGCAGCGCCGCATGCTCCATTGCAGCATAGGGAGCCACACGGTGTTGGGGAACGTTGCATGGGAAACAAAAATTTTTCCTACGCTCACCAAGATCAATCTAGGAGATGCATCTACGAGGGGAGAGTTGGATCCACATACCCTTGTAGATCGCTAAGCGGAAGCGTTCAAGAACGCGGTTGATGGAGTCGTACTCGCCGCGATTCAGATCGCCGAAGATCCTAGCACCGAAGCAACGGTGCCTCCGCGTTCTTCACACGTACAGCTCGGGGACGTCTCCTCCTTCTTGATCCAGCAAGGGGGAAGGAGAGGTTGATGGAGACACCGGCAGCACGACGGCGTGGTGGAGATGGTGGTGGAGGATTCCAGCAGGGCTTCGCTAAGCACTGCGGGTATTGACGAAGATGGATGTGGGAGAGGGAGGGCAGCGCCGAGGCACGAACGTGTGTGGCTGCCCTCCCTCTGCCTCTCTTTATATAGGGGGGTAGAGAGGGGAGGGGCGCCCTAGGGTTACCCCCTAGGGGCGGCGGCCAAGGGG
>LR738712.1:867525669-867541343 GCA_902687465.1 Secale cereale
ACCAATAGCGGGATCTGGATACCCATATTGGTTCCCACACGTTCCTCGATGATCTCATCGGATGAACCACGATGTCAAGGATTCAGGCAATCCCGTATACAGTTCCCTTTGTCTCGTCGGTATGTTACTTGCCCGAGATTCGATCGTCGGTATCTCTATACCTAGTTCAATCTCGTTACCGGCAAGTCTCTTTACTCGTTACCGTAATACATAATCCCGTGACTAACTACTTAGTCACTTTGAGCTCATTGAGATGATGTATTACCGAGTGGGCCCGGAGATACCTCTCCGTCACACGGAGTGACAAATCCCAGTCTCGATCCATGTCAACTCAACAGACACCTTCGGAGATACCTGTAGAGTACCTTTATAGTCACCCAGTTACGTTGCGATGTTTGGCACACACAAAGCACTCCTACGGTGTCAGTGAGTTACATGATCTCATGGTCATAGGAACTTATACTTGACATGCAGAAAACTATAGCGATAACTGATATGATCAAAAGCTATGTTTAACGTTTGGGTCTCGTCCATCACATCATTCTCCTAATGATGTGATCCCGTTATCAAATGACAACTCATGTCTATGACCTGGAAACCGCGGTCATCTTTGATCAACGAGCTAGTCCTGAAGAGGCTTACTAGGGACCTCAAGTTTGTCTATTTATCCACACATGTATTTGAGTTTCCAATCAATACAATTATAGCATGGATAATAAACGATTATCATGAACAAGGAAATATAATAATAACTCTTTTATTATTGCCTCTAGGGCATATTTCCAACAGTCTGCCACTTGCACTAGAGTCAATAATCTAGCATTACAAGGTAATGAATCTAACACCCATAGAGTCTTGGTGTTGATCATGCTTAGCCCGTGGAAGAGGCTTAGTCAACGGATCTGCAACATTCAAATCCGTGTGTACTTTGCAAATGCTTATGTCCTCCTCCTTGACTGAATCGCGGATGGAATTGAAGCGTCGCTTTATGTGTCTGGTCCTCTTGTGAAACCTTGGTTCCTGGGCTAGAGCAATGGCACCAGTGTTGTCACAGAACAGAGTCATTGGGTTCAATGCACTAGGCACAACTCCAAGATCTGTCATGAACTCCTTCATCCAGACACCTTCCTTTGCTGCCTCCGAGGCAGGTATGTACTCCGCTTCGCATGTAGAATCGGCTACCACGCTCTGCTTGGAACTGCACCAGCTTACCGCTCCCCCGTTGAGAATATATACGTATCCGGTTTGAGACTTAGAGTCATCCGGATCAGTGTCAAAGCTTGCATCGACGTAACCCTTTACGACGAGCTCTTGATCACCTCCATAAACGAGAAACATTTCCTTAGTCCTTTTCAGGTACTTTAGGATATTCTTGACCGCTGTCCAGTGATCCATACCAGGATTACTTTGAAACCTTCCGGCCATACTTATGGCAAGGCTGACATCTGGTCTTGTGCACAGCATTGCATACATGATAGAGCCTATGGCTGAAGCATAGGGGACGACACTCATCTTTTCTCTATCTTCCGCAGTCACTGGGCATTGAGTCTTACTCAACTTTGTACCTTGCAATACCGGCAAGAACCCCTTCTTGGATTGATCCATTTTGAACTTCTTCAAAACTTTCTCAAGGTATGTACTTTGTGAAAGTCCTATCAAGCGTCTTGATCTATCTCTATAGATCTTGATGCCCAATATGAAAGCAGCTTCACCGAGATCCTTCATCGAAAAACTCTTGTTCAAATACCCCTTCACGCTATCCAAAAATTCTATATTGTTTCCAATCAGCAATATGTCATCCACATATAATATTAGAAACGCTATAGAGCTCCCACTCACTTTCTTGTAAATACAAGCTTCATTGTAAACTTGTATAAACCCAAACGCTTTGATCACCTCATCAAAACGAAGATTCCAACTCCGAGATGCTTGCACCAGCCCATAAATGGAACGCTGGAGCTTGCATACTTTGTCAGCATTCTCTGGATCGACAAAACCTTCTGGTTGCATCATATACAACTCTTCCTTAAGAAAACCGTTAAGGAACGCTGTTTTGACATCCATCTGCCAAAATTTCATAATCGAAATATGCAGCTATTGCTAACATGATTCGGACGGATTTAAGCATCGCTACGGGTGAGAAAGTCTCATCGTAGTCAATCCCTTGAACTTGTGAAAAACCCTTTTCCACAAGTCGAGCTTTATACACGGTGACATTACCGTCAGCGTCCGTCTTCCTCTTAAAAATCCATTTATTCTGAATGGCCTTCCGCCCTTCAGGTAATACTTCCAAAGTCCATACTTTGTTTTCATACATGGATCCCATCTCGGATTTCATGGCCTCTAACCATTTGTCGGAATCCGGGCCCACCATCGCTTCTCCATAGCTCGTAGGTTCACCGTTGTCTAACAACATGACCTCCAAGACAGGGTTACCGTACCACTCAGGTGCAGTGCGTACCCTTGTCGACCTACGAGGTTCGGTAGTAACTTGATCAGAAGCTTCTTGATCATCATCATTTGCTTCCTCTTCAACCTCTGCAGGCTCCACAAAAACATCTTTTTGTGCTGTGCTACTCTCTGGTTGAAGCAGAGGTTCTATAACCTCATCAAGTTCTACCTTCCTCCCACTCAATTCTTTCGAGAGAAACTCTTTCTCGAGAAAGGACCCGTTCTTAGCGACAAACACTTTGCCCTCGGATCTGAGATAGAAGGTGTACCCAACTGTTTCTTTTGGGTATCCTATGAAGACACATTTGTCCGCTTTGGGTTCGAGCTTTTCTGGCTGAAGCCTTTTGACATAAGCATCGCAACCCCAAATCTTGAGAAAAGACAACTTCGGTTTCTTACCAAACCATAGTTCATACGGTGTTGTCTCAACGGACTTAGATGGAGCCCTATTTAAAGTGAATGCAGCTGTCTCTAACGCATATCCCCAAAACGATAGTGGCAAATCGGCAAGAGACATCATAGAACGTACCATATCTAATAGGGTTCGATTACGACGTTCAGACACACCATTACGCTGTGGTGTTCCAGGTGGCGTCAACTGTGAAACAATTCCACACTTTCTTAAGTGATTACCAAACTCATAACTCAGATATTCTCCCCCTCGATCAGATCGTAGGAACTTGATCTTCTTGTTACGATGATTTTCAACTTCACTCTGAAATTGCTTGAACTTTTCAAAAGTTTCAGACTTATGCTTCATCAAGTAAATATACCCATATCTACTTAAGTCGTCAATGAAGGTGAGAAAATAACGATATCCACCGCGCGCCGTTACACTCATCGGACCGCACACATCAGTATGTATGATTTCCAATAAGTCACTTGCCCGTTCCATTGTCCCTGAAAACGGGGTCCTTGTCATCTTGCCCATGAGGCACGGCTCGCACGTGTCAAGTGATTCAAAATCAAGAGACTCCAAAAGTCCATCAGCATGGAGCTTCCTCATGCGTTTCACGCCGATATGACCCAGACGGCAGTGCCACAAGAAAGTGGTATTATCATTATCAACTCTACATCTTTTGGCATCAATGTTATGAACATGTGTATCATCACTATCGAGATTCAATAAGAATAAACCCCTAACTTCGGGTGCATGACCATAAAAGATATTACTCATATAAATAGAACAACCATTATTCTCTGACTTAAATGAGTAACCGTCTCGCAATAAACAAGATCCAGATATGATGTTCATGCTTAACGCAGGCACTAAATAACAATTATTCAGGTTCATAACTAATCCCGATGGTAATCGAAGAGCGAGCGTGCCGACGGCGATCACATCAACCTTGGAACCATTTCCCACGCGCATCGTCACTTCGTCCTTCGCCAGCCTCCGTTTATTCCGCAGTTCCTGTTTAGAGTTGCAAATGTGAGCAACCGAACCGGTATCAAATACCCAGGCACTACAACGAGAGTTGGTAAGGTACACATCAATAACATGTATATCATATATACCTTGCTTGTTGTTGTTGTTGGCCCCCTTCTTGTCTGCCAGATACTTGGGGCAGTTCCGCTTCCAGTGGCCGTTCCCCTTGCAATAGAAACACTCAGTCTCTGGCTTGGGCCCAGCCTTGGGTTTCTTCACTGGATGAGCAACTGCCTTGCCACCCTTCTTAGAGTTACCCTTCTTGCCCTTGCCATTTTTCTTGAAACTGGTGGTTTTATTGACCATCAACACTTGATACTCCTTCTGGATGTCTGCCTCAGCGACTTTCAGCATTGAAAACAGCTCGGCGATGGACTTGTTCATCCCTTGCATGTTGTACTGCTGCACGAAGCTCTTGTAGCTAGGTGGGAGTGACTGGAGAATTCTGTCAATGATAGCCTCCTCCGGGAACACAAGTCCCAGATCAGCTATGCGGGTATAGTACCCAGACATCTTCAGCAAGTGTTCACTGACAGACGAATTCTCCTCCATCTTGCAAGCAAAGAATTTATCGGTGGTCTCATACCTCTCGATCTTAGCATTCTTTTCAAAGATGAACTTCAACTCCTGGAACATCTCATATGCTCCATGACGTTCAAAACGCCTTTGAAGTCCTCCTTCCAAGCTATACAACATGGCACACTGCACTACTGAGTAGTCATCCGAACGCGTCTGCCAGGCGTTCATAACGTCCACAGAGGCCGGAGCGGGGGGTTCACCTAGCGGTGCACTTAGGACATAAACCTTTTGGGCAGCTGTGAGGATGATCCTCAGATTGCGGAGCCAGTCCACAAAGTTGCTCCCATCATCTTTCAGTTTAGCTTTCTCTAGGAACGCATTAAAATTCAGGGGAGCTACTGCGCGAGCCATCTACAACAAAAGATTTGCAAAGACATCTTAGACTATTGTTCATGATAAGTGAGTTTTTAACTAATCAAATTACTTATAACTCCCACTCAAAATGACATCCCTCTGGTCATTCGAGCGTGACATGATCCAGATCCACCAACCCAAGTCCGATCATCACGTGAGATGAGGTGGTGTCAATGGTGAACATCTACATGTTGATCATATCTACTATATGACTCATGCTCGACCTTTCGGTCTTCCGTGTTCCGAGGCCATGTCTGTACATGCTAGGCTCGTCAAGTCTAACCCGAGTGTTCTGCATGTGCAAAACTGGCTTGCACCCGTTGTATGCGAACGTAGAGTCTATCACACCCGATCATCACGTGGTGCTTCGAAATGACGAACCTTCGCAACGGCGCACACTCGGGGGGAACACAATTTTATCTTGAAATTTTAGTGAGGGATCATCTTATAATGCTACCGTCGTCCTAAGCAAAATAAGATGCATAAAAGGATTAACATCACATGCAAATCATAAGTGACATGATATGGCCATCAACTCGTGCTTTTGATCTCCATCACCAAAGCACCGGCATGATCTCCATCGTCACCGGCACCACACCATGATCCCCATCATCATGATCTCCATCATCGTGTCGCCATTGGGGTTGTCGCGCGCCCACCATGCTCTTACTACTATTGCTACCGTTTAGCGATAAAGTAAAGCATTACAAAGCGCTTAATGATTGACACGCAGGTCATACAAAAATTAAAGACAACCCTATGGCTCCTGCCGGTTGCCGTATACATCGACATGCAAGTCGATATTAACTATTACAACATGATCATCTCATACATCAAATATATCTCATCATGTCATTGGCCATATCATATCACATACATACCCTGCAAAAACAAGTTAGACGTCCTCTAATTTGTTGTTGCATGTTTTACGTGGCTGCTATGGGTATCTAGCAAGAACGCTTCTTACCTACGCAAAGCCACAACGGTGATATTTAAGTTGCTATTTAACCTTCTACAAGGACCGCCTTTTTCTATTCCGATTCAACTAAGATAGGAGAGACAGACACCCGCCAGCCATCTTATGCAACAAAAGTCACATGTCTGTCGATGGAACCGGTCTCATGTACGTGGACATGTAAAGTTGGTCCGGGCCGCTTCATCCCATAATACCGCTGAATCAAGAAAGAATAAGGAGGGAAGAAATCTAAACATCAACGTCCACAAACCCTTTTGTGTTCTACTCGTGAAAGCATCTACTCAAGATCCTAGCTCATGATGCCACTGTTGGGGAACGTTGCATGGGAAACAAAATTTTTTCCTACGCTCACGAAGATCAATCTAGGAGATGCATCTACGAGGGGAGAGTTGGATCCACATACCCTTGTAGATCGCTAAGCGGAAGCGTTCAAGAACGCGGTTGATGGAGTCGTACTCGCCGCGATTCAGATCGCCGAAGATCCTAGCACCGAAGCAACGGTGCCTCAGCGTTCTTCACACGTACAGCTCGGGGACGTCTCCTCCTTCTTGATCCAGCAAGGGGGAAGGAGAGGTTGATGGAGACACCGGCAGCACGACGGCGTGGTGGAGATGGTGGTGGAGGATTCCAGCAGGGCTTCGCTAAGCACTGCGGGTATTGACGAAGATGGATGTGGGAGAGGGAGGGCAGCGCCGAGGCACGAACGTATGTGGCTGCCCTCCCTCTGCCTCTCTTTATATAGGGGGTAGAGAGGGGAGGGGCGCCCTAGGGTTACCCCCTAGGGGCGGCGGCCAAGGGGAGAAGGGGGCGGCCAAGGGGGGGGGGCGGCGGCCAGGGCCTAGGGTTTCCCCCCCAGGTGCCTTGCCCCCCAAGCCTAAGGGGGTGCGGCAGCCCTAGGGGGGTCCAGCCCCCTTGGCGCATGAGGAGAGGGCCCTAGGGGGGGCGCACAGCCCTATGAGGGCTGTTGTGTCTCCCCTTTGTGGCCCATTAGGCCCGAAACTCTTTCCGGGACCCCGAAAACCCTTTTCGGTCATCCACCGACTTCCCGATACTCCCCGGAACACTTCCGGACTCCGATAACTCTCATCCTATATATCAATCTTCGTCCCCGGACCATTCCGGAGACCCTCGTCACGTCCGGGATCTCATCCGGGACTCCGAACAACCTTCGGTAACCATGCACTGTTCTCACTAACAACCCTAGCGTCACCGAACCTTAAGTGTGTAGACCCTGCGGGTTCGGAAACTATGCAGACATGACCGAGACACTCCCAGGTCAATAACCAATAGCGGGATCTGGATACCCATATTGGTTCCCACACGTTCCTCGATGATCTCATCGGATGAACCACGATGTCAAGGATTCAGGCAATCCCGTATACAGTTCCCTTTGTCTCGTCGGTATGTTACTTGCCCGAGATTCGATCGTCGGTATCTCTATACCTAGTTCAATCTCGTTACCGGCAAGTCTCTTTACTCGTTACCGTAATACATAATCCCGTGACTAACTACTTAGTCACTTTGAGCTCATTGAGATGATGTATTACCGAGTGGGCCCGGAGATACCTCTCCGTCACACGGAGTGACAAATCCCAGTCTCGATCCATGTCAACTCAACAGACACCTTCGGAGATACCTGTAGAGTACCTTTATAGTCACCCAGTTACGTTGCGATGTTTGGCACACACAAAGCACTCCTACGGTGTCAGTGAGTTACATGATCTCATGGTCATAGGAACTTATACTTGACATGCAGAAAACTATAGCGATAACTGATATGATCAAAAGCTATGTTTAACGTTTGGGTCTCGTCCATCACATCATTCTCCTAATGATGTGATCCCGTTATCAAATGACAACTCATGTCTATGACCTGGAAACCGCGGTCATCTTTGATCAACGAGCTAGTCCTGAAGAGGCTTACTAGGGACCTCAAGTTTGTCTATTTATCCACACATGTATTTGAGTTTCCAATCAATACAATTATAGCATGGATAATAAACGATTATCATGAACAAGGAAATATAATAATAACTCTTTTATTATTGCCTCTAGGGCATATTTCCAACACACGGGATGCTCCAATCGCAACTCTGACCGTCATGGAGGGCGGTGGTCGCGCATCGCCGCAACAACTCCGACGGCCATGGCAGGTGATGGTCGCGGCTCTAAGCTTTCCTCGATTCATGGCAGCGCGGTCGCGGCGGTGCCCTCTGCAGCAGCAACACTCCGGGGGGTGAGGGAGGGGAGGAAGAACGGGGAGCTCTGGGCAGAGGAAGCAGAGTGCGGCCATGGTAGTGGGCACAAGAGAGAGAGAGGGATCTGCAGGAGGGAGCGCAAGGAAGACGACTCAACGAAGGAGCAGCACGAAAGAAAATGTGTGGCTGTGTGGCTTCTCTGCGTGGATAAGCGAGAGATGGGAAGCGGTGCATGGGGCCATCCAGGACGCGTGTCGATCGCTGGAGGAGGCTTGCGTCTCGCCGGTTTCAGCCGGTTTAAAACAAACCTTTTCCATATTCCAATTTTTTTTTCATTATGTCAGATTTCATTTGAGCCATGAGTATAGGATGAAAAATGAGATAAATTTCATGAAGCAGGTGGGCAGAGATGCATTGTGAAAGGAAAACCATTTAAAACAACCGACTGATTTTCCCTCTCTCTTAAACCGTCGCCTCCGCACGCCACGTGCCCCATGGGTCCACCCACTGCTGGCTCTCCTCCACCTTATCTCTTCCCCTCCACTCGTTTCTCCCTTTCCCTTTTCATTTCTCTTGTTCGTGAGATGCTAGATGAGAGGATCCAGGAGGACCGCCGTGGGAGTTGAGTAATGAGTGGAGGACCGCCGCGCGGCCGCTGCCCCGATGTCCTGTGCGTGCTGCTGCCCTCACAATTGAAAACCATGGGGAACCTCCGCCATTGCTGCAGCAGAGTCGCACAACGCCGACCACCCCGCTGTCGCGAGCTGCAGGGCCGCCGCCGCTGCATATAGGGGCTCTCCGTACCGCCGCTCGAGGATGTCGCGTGAAGTTGCAAAGCGGCAGTTGTCCGGCGATTCCCGGAGCTGCGGTGCAGCTCTCGTCGTGCTGTAATGGAGTGCTAGCCGGCGGCATGCAATGCTAGTCAGCGTCGCCGGAGCTGCAATGCAACGGTGACAGCACTGCAATGGAGCGCTCGCTGGCAGTCGCCGGAGCTGCAATGCAACGGTGACAGCGCTGCAATGGAGCCCTCGCCGGCGGTCGCCGGAGCTGCAATGGAGCGCTCGCCGGCAGTCGCCGGAGCTGCAATGCAACGGTGACAGCGCTGCAATGGAGCGCTCGCCGGCAGTCGCCGAAGCTGTAATGCAACGGTGACAGCGCTGCAATGGAGCGCTCGCCGGCAGTCGCCGGAGCTGCAATGCAATGGTGACAGCGCTGCAATGGAGCGCTCGCCGGCAGTCGCCGGAGCTGCAATGCAACGGTGACAGCGCTGCAATGGAGCGCTCGCCGGCAGTCGCCGGAGCTGCAAACAGTGACAGCGCTGCAACGCAGCGGTTGAGACACTACAGGGAGGAACCAGTGCTTCGACGCAGCTTTGCCGGTGGCTATTGGTGCTGCGACGCAGTGCTCGTCGGCGACGGTAGTGCTCGTCGGCGGCTGCTGCAAGGGAAGACAGGGGGTGTGGCAGGTGAAGCTAGCGACGAGCATCGGTTATGGGTACAACCTGTACCACGAAGCAGAGGCTGCGAGGTAGTCGATGACCCAGAGAAGAAAGAAGCAGGGCATGTGGACGTGATAGGAGAAGCATGCCGCGGCTTTGCGTTGACCGATCCAGTGGCTACGCGGGGGACATATCCAACATATCCAACGGCTCCCGACCCGACTGATTTTCTCTGGAAATCAGTCGGATGACGCCTAGCAGTGGCCATTGTGAAAAGAAGCTTTGCAAGTTAAAAAAATATAAGGAGTGCACTAACTTTATCTACGCTAGCATTTTCCTTCCCTTGTTGCCCATTTTCAACATGTATCAAAGTTTGTATATATGGTCTGGGACAAAAGTTGACGAGAAGTACAAATAGGAAATATTTATCTGCCCTTTTGAAAGATATCCATATTTCTTTTAGCCTTGTTCATCCCATGCTTGTTTGTTTGAAACATTTTCATATGATCATCATGCATTTCCAGAACAATTATGTCCAAAAAGGTAATAACAGAATTATTCTTTATCACCAATATTGATAATCTGAACAATTACCTTGGTCATTAGCAGCAGTGCCATCTTGGTCCTATTCATCATTGCATTGAAGAACATGCAGTTTACTCCGTGCCATATGTGCTCCAGGAAGAAAACCAAAACATAAAGAAAACATTGTAAATTAAATAAAAAGTGTGGTTTTCTGTAGCTCAGGCTACACGGTACCCCTTATCTTTGCCATCCATTTCTGCATCGCGATCCGTGCAGGCGTATTTGTCTTTTTTGTTTCTCTCAAACGACAAAACATATAAACTTCAAATTTTGCAGAACAACAATACATTCTAACTACAATCTGGGGAAAAAACTTTCAGATTTTTTCATGCAATTTAAATACTTAAAATATTATTTTTAGTCAAACAAAATCTCATTTTGTATATTTATATTAGACTAAAAAATCTGAAAGTTTTTTCACACATTGATGTTCTAATGTTTGTTCGATCTGCAAAGTTTGAAGTTCATATGTTGTTTCATTTTAGAGAAACAAAAAAGAGAAATCTGTTTGTTGTAAGTTAGTTGGGTAGTATGCATCTCAAAGCAAGAATGGAGGGTTAAGGATAAGAGGTTCCGTGTAGCCTGAGCTACAAAGAAACTTTATGTTAAATCAAAGTAGCTAGTATGTCCATGGTTCAGGGTTTAATCAATTAAACTGGTGTGTCGTAATAAATAGGTTGAGAGGTTCATCGCTCCATAAGTAAAGGTAGAATGAACATGCAGACTAAATTAAAAGGCTGCACACATTTGTTCAGGGATGGCAACCATTTGAGAATTGAAGGAGTCCTCTATCAAAAGAAAATAAACTTTCTAAATTGTACTCCCTCAGTCCCATAATGTAAAGACGTTTTTGCAAGCCAGCGTCTTACATTATGGGACGGAGGGAGTAGGTATTAAGTTACACCTAATGGGTCAATATATTGCCAAAGCAATGCCTTTCTGTGAATCCTGGCTACCCACGCTCCTGTAGAATAGATAAAGAGACATTCAATTGAATGAATGGATAGACAAACACATACATCACCAACAAGGTACTAGTCGTCCAAGAAACTTGAATGATGCATTCGATGGCAGATGTGGACCAATTGAATTAGAATGGGGCATGCATGTTGTCCAATCTCATCCCTAATTGAATACAGTAGGGCACCAAATGCCAATGGACATCAGGGAGATGAATACAGTAGGCGACCATGGCAGCAACCCTGGGAGAGAGCGACCGTGGTTATTAGTATATACAGCCATCATGCCGAGGCGAACAAACCCTAGGTATACATACCGCACAAAGCACCAAAGATGATAAGAACAGAGGGAAGAAGTGCCTCATAAACCATCCGCATCAGATTCGAGGTAGACGAGGCGGAGCAGCAGCAGCGATCCTGTGGCGGCAACCACGTGTTCGGAGGTAGGTGAGTTGGTGAACCGACAATCGGCGGGGAAGGAGCTGCGACGGGGATCCGTGGTGACTAGGGTTGATGCAGGGGAACGTGCAGGGGCGTGGAGGCCGTCGCCGTAGTAGACCATCGGACGGGAGCACTAAGGGGGAGCGGGGCCGGTGAGCTATGGGGCAGGAGAGCGCCGGAGCTAGGCCAGATCGAAGGCCGCGGTGGAAGCGGCGTGGTTATGGAGCTCGGGCAGGAGGGGAATCAGGGTAGGATATTTGTTTTTTCTTTGTTTTGATGGACGAAGCACACATAGGTGGAGGTGGACACCGGGAGGTTAGCTTTTTTTTAAGGAAACAAGGAGGTTAGTGCTAAGCGTGGGAGGTGGGTTCGACTAAACAACACATAGGTTGTTGTCGTTGGTACGTATACGTTGCTATAGGAGGGTTCTTGTTGTAGTGAACCGATGAAGACATGACAATCAAAGATTGAAAAAAATGTATGACCAATCGTAGGGAGCTACTTGGAAGCAACATTGTGCGAACCGCAAGAATTGGAGTCGTGATGATCTCCATTCTCCATAATGGAGAGTCAGGGCCTATCTTGTTTTATGCTATTTGACCTTAGAGAGGGTAGTAGGTCCTATGATAGTGGAGTGGGTCCTGGGTACAATGTGTTACTATGTGCTACAATGTGTTAGAGTTGATAATGATGATGAGGAGGAGTTGTGATTATGAGTAGTGACCAACTTGTTAATGAGGAGGAGGAGTTGTGATTATGAGTAGTGACCAACTATGTGGTACAATCTGTTTCTTCTCGGCATGAACATGTTACAATTCAGATAAAACCACTGGAGCCAAACAGTAACACTGAATTTTCATTTTTGTATTGGAGTGATAAAGAAAATCGTAACCCATTACAACGTAATATAATATTGATTTTGGTGTCGTTGACTGACAGTCCTCATACCGGATTGTGGAGCATGTACATTTGCCAAAAGGTACTTCAAAATATACAAATCTCAGTCGTCAGCGCTGTCCCTCGCACAGCCACGCTCTCCTACAAACACATTTGAGCTATGGTTTCTCACTTCCGGCGGCGCGACGGAGCTTGCCCTCCATGAGCACCGCTGCCATTCCTCTCCACGGCGCGACAGAGAAAATTAAGGAGAGGAAATTCAGTGTGTCCTACTTGTTTATTGTGTAGCTAAGATGATCTGATTGTGCTGCTATTTCCTTACACGGTGGAGATACTCTATTTCTGTTCTTTCAATGTACTCTGCCTTTTAAATGAAGCTTGCACCTCGAGTTCATTGATCAGTCACAATCATTGATCTACGTGCTCATATTTGGTCCACTTCATTGATCAGTCACACTCACTAAACTGATCCTTGGAGAACAAGAGGGCGGTGGCAGAAACTATACCGAGCAAATTGAGCATATATGTCTTCTCCATTTTCTGAGGGTGGATAGGGAAGGAGGGAGTGATGACAACAACATCGGTTGGATACATGGGCTACTACAGATCAAAGTGTGTTGTTTTTATTATACTCTACTTCGAACAGAGTAAAGATGCCCAGTACTATTCTTAATTAGGTAGTACAGCTAGGAGATATACTTTTCACAATATAAAAAGACGCCAGATGATAGGTAATACATCCATTAAAGTCTAAGATAACCGAGTGGTTGAGCCGTGTTCCTATATATGCTAGTAGCTATCGTCCGTGGTGTGTTTAAGGCTAGTAGCTTTCCTAGTGTCAACAAAGACACGGTGAAATCATCAAATGTGACTGAATATACGGAGGGATGCTTGATCGCGGGAGCGATTGTGACAAACATTAAGTGCCACTAGATTGTATATACATATACGATGCACCAGGAACATCCGTGGAGCTTTCCTAATGTCAAGTTGTCAACAAAGACACGGTGAAAACATCCATGGGAATACGATGCACCGGGAATTGATGCAAAGGAATTGTATGCTCATGCACTCGCACCAATGATAGAGGATATGGGGCATATACCTTGAGTGCATCATCCTAGATACATTGGTAGAATCTTTTCAGGTTTTCCCCTATGCCTAAAATCCACATGCTTTGTAAAACTTTTTTGTTTTTCATTAAAATAGTTCTGAATTTTCCTTATTAAAAATATCAATACTGATATTCAATTAGGGATGTGTGCATTATATACTTTTAAGTCTTATTATCCATTTTTAGCTGTCTGAGTTGGCCAAGCGAAATAACCAACACATTGTAGATCAAATCTCCATTGATGGGTTGAAAGGCCAACTCCTTTCTGATTTGAAACTTTTAAGATCCAGCTTGTCATTTTCTAGAGTTTATAGACCAAATTTAAGCTTAAACAATAGTCAATGGCTCAAGAAAAAGCCACTTCCTTAACTAATGGTATTTCCGTGATGCGGCTTTTAGGTCCTAAATAAATAATCGGCATGTGGTAAAGCGATAGTTCATTGGTGGAAGGGGTTTAATTATAAACTGTCTTCCACCTATGGCGATTAGACCAATAACATCGATTGCCTTCTGCGTGTAGGAATGTTATCATTATTTCATGAAGATCAATATTGACCTTATCAAAAGCAATAAAAATAAGTATGTCAGATAGAAGATCCGAGACAAGCCATGAAAATCCGACTCCGAATAGGACCTATCCGAGATGAGCCATGAAAATCCGCAAAAAGTGACTATGTTTTTGCTTATGATGATCATCCTCCTATATTCAATAATGAATTGACTCTTCAGTGTTTTGTATTCAAATAATTTGTTGACTTAAATAGAGGGTTTAGTAGCACATCTATTTTTATATCGGAAGCAATCAACGCCAAGAAGTTATCTTTTCTATATATCTATAATTTTAAATACTACCTTTTTGGATATTATCTTACTTTGTCCCTTAAAGAACATGAATTTCCCATTTTGCTTCATTGGTGTAGGCTCTTTGTCGTAGTTTGATAATAATAATAACATTTGATTTAGGGTTTTTCATAGAGTAGATGCACCATGCACACTAGAAAATGGCAATATATTTATTGAACAATAATGGTCATGTGAAGTTTGGTGTATGAATGATGTCCATGTCCCAAACAACATTCATTCAACCGACCTTCTATAAATAAATAGCTTCCATGTGTAGCAGAACCACATGTAATTGCATTGGGAACAATAATCGGCCGTTGGAGGAGAGCAACAATAATAAGCACAATGAGTAACCCATGTGGTCGGATAGTGCAGTCTGTCGGGGAATGAGATGCACCGGGAATTGGATTTGTGTAAGATGACCGACACCCAATCTGTGGTTGTGTTCCAAAGCTACGAGTAGTAACACTCCACTTCTCATCTGCCGCCCCTCCTTTTTCTAGTTTCTCCAGCGCCGCAAATGGACGTCGAAATTCCAAGGTATGATCTTCGCAGCCTGGGATTACCGGACAAGTTACCAGAAATTTTCTCACTAGCAGATCTTTTTGTTGTTATTGAAGAAACCATGGGCCGTCAGCTGCAAATCCGCTATTGTGCTAGATTAACTTTCCTGTACCCTGCGTGTTCAGATCTGCTAGTGTCCTCGTTCGGGTATACGTTTTTAGCCCTTCGTCAGTTCTTCTGTGGGATGGGGATGGTCGCTGATTCAGGTTCAGGGTCCTGCTTCATGAGTTGATTTATCGGGGGGAAAAGGCCCGTGGTTCGATCGATCTCTAGATGGACGAGGTTATTTCGCCTATTCATGGGCCGATTTGTGTGTTTTTGTAGCTCGCTGAAATTCTCTGACAATTTTATCTCTTTTTTGTGTGTGAAGATGACAGAACCTGCAGCACTTGCTTCTGATCCTAAGAGGCTATTCAGAAAGTTGGATGGGATCCTGAAACTGACCGAGCAAATCCCTACAAGATCTACCGCTGACTACGCTACCCTGACAGAAGAAGACATATGGGACGGGTGTCTCGAGTGGCTAACATCGATGTGGCCGCATCGGCTAAATGTGATACTAGGGGATCAAATGGGAGCTGGGGGTGTGATTCAAGATGGCAATGGGCCCCGAAACCCGCGTCCCCGCGGGTTTTTACCCTATTAGGGGACGGGGATGGGCATCTTTTCAGCCCCGTGGGGTTGTTGTTGGGCACATTATACAACCCGACACGTTTCGTGGGTTTGCACCCGTTTCAATAGTCCTCGAACCCGAAACCCGACAAACCCGGCAAAATACATTTTTTACCAAGCACTGATCCGGCGCGGCCCAACCCATAACTACCGAGCCTAATCAACCGAGCCCCC